>JBBDHI010000022.1:9409804-9422279 GCA_037177115.1 Craterocephalus stercusmuscarum | reverse complement strand
ATTTTTCAATTTGTAAAAAGTGATAAAGATTTAATTTAGCTATATCTTAGCTAATAACAGAATGTTTTAAGTGCCTGACATTTTCTACAGATACAGGCCCATAACGCAAATCAGATAATGATTGAAGTTTTTGAAGCTTTGTCTGTTTCTGAGTGATAAAAAAGATTGAAAGGGGAAAAAAACTAGCCTCTGTAAATGTCACCTTTATCACTTTTTACAAATTGAAAAATGCAGCATTTGCAGGATGATGGCTCCCATGGGTATTATAATGTCTGGATCCAGACCCCAAAATCTAATCAGTTGTTCTCCCTACCATTTCAGAGATTTCCTAAAAAAATAATCAAATCTGTCAATTACTTTTTGAGTTATGTTGCTAACAGACAGGACTGAAAGACAGAAAGACAAACGTACGTCACTATGGTGCAGAGGTAATAATTATTTCTGGTTGAACTAAAACATCAGACACAGCACAGAACTGGCTTCCTGTTTTCCATTTTCATGGATGGTCACCATTGTTTCATTCACTGGCGTGCGCCGAAGCTTTTTCTCACTGTCACAGGTTGCTGTTGTCCTTTGGTGTCATCTCAGCTCGTTGTACTCTGCCAGAAATTTGTAAACAGGCACTCATCCACTGCAGGCGCACTTCCAAAATCAGTGAGCTGGATTCTCAAATGTGTGAAGATGTCAGTCTCAACAAGCATCTTTGAGCCATCAATGCAGAAAAAAAGGGATTCCCAAATGCCAGTCAGAGGGAGGCTGTTGGAAGACATTTAGAAAAGACTGTAAAAAAAAATGCCTTAATTACCTGATATTTATCCTACATTTCTCCATCTGCAAACGGGATTTGAGTGTACTGTATATTCTCAGTAGTGATGCCAAATACTTACACCGACGTCACAGATTGTCTGCAAACCTTGCATTTAAGCTCTTGTTTCTCTTTCCGATTTAAGTTAGAAACATCACACATGCACCTTAAAATCCTAAGACTTTACAATACCCTGTAATCTTCCAGTCACATTGTTAGAATACTATTTTAATGTGTCTTTCTTCTTATGTAAGTGATCAAACAGCGATAAAGTTTTGCCTGAAACAGAAGAAGTGCAGCTAAGACTTTGACTTTTCTGCATAAAAATGACCAAAAACGTAGGTAAATATTGTAAAAATAACAACAGGAATGTGAAACATTTCTTTTGAGACTCCCATGAGATATTAACTTATTTCTTTGTGGAAAACAACAGAAAACCTCGGCTTTGAAATGATGGGTCCTTCAACAACGTGGCAGAACTTTGTCCTTACTGACTTTGACAGATAGCAGTGACTTTCTTTTGGCAGCAAAGCCATGTACGCCATAGTCATGCACATCATCTCCTGCGCATGCCAATAGGAACAGTTGTGAATTTCCCGCATAATTTGGCAAACTTTTTACCTTTGATGTTAAAACCCCTTAGAGACTGTTTTGCAACTTGTCTCCAGACTAAGGAGCATCATTAACTTGTTTTATACAGACACACATCTCTTCCGTTTATCCAGTCAGGGCAAACTTGAAGATTAAGCATTCAGATCAAAGATGGAGAAGCGGACGGAATTGGAATGTAAATAACTAAATAAATAAACAAATAAGTAAAATAAAACTTGAGGGCACAGACAGAACAACTGATTTGTGGGGATGATAAGAAAGCATGAACAAATGAAACCTGGCTGCCTACATTCAGAACATTACTGACAAGTGCAACACACTGTCTGGCAATCAGCAGATAAAAGCTGGAGCGAAACACAAACGGGAAGCAAAATTAAATGAGATTCACAAAGAAAAATAAACATATAAAAAAGGGTGAAACAACAAATGTTACCAGAAGAAAAAGCAATAGATGCAGTTCTGAAAATGTGCAGTGGAAATCTACATCATGAAAATACATCATTGCCACTTATATTATGTGGTTGTTTTTTTCCTCCAGCAAACATAAATCCCGAGGTCTCTTTGCCTTCAGATTATAAAAGGAAAGCAAAACAAACAAAAAACTATGGCGTTTCCGCTTATTAGGAATGCACCCCAAAGTGCTGATGTTACATCTAACTGACTCTAAATAGACCTGTTACTCTTTACAGTAAGTGGCCATCTCTGCCCATGGTTTCTCAGAACACTGACTGGTTTTAAGGGGCAGGATTTTGTAGGAATCGCCAGCATTACATTATCCGTTCAATGGATAAAACAGAATGCAAACTGTCACATATACCATCCACACATTTTATTCCTGTAAATAAACAGATCTCAAAAATGTATTTTTTTTATTATTTTATTAAAAATTTATTGCAAATATATAAATAGATCTTTTGTACAGAAAATGCAAAGGGAAAATGTTAATATCAGCAACAGATAATAAAGAAAAGCAGGAAGCCAAGATTTGTGTCCATGTCCATCAATCTAAACCTCTGTCTTGTCCTTCCCTTAACCGATTGAAACCAGAGGAGTGAGTCTCATTAAATGTTAAGAGAACACAATTACAGGGTTTTTGACTTGATATGATGAGCTCCCTTTTAATAACCAAATGATCCGAGAGTAAAAACATGTCCAAATAGGAACAAAAGTCATAAAATGATGTGGGTTTAGCTCTCGCCCTCTGTCTTTGTGACAGACAGTAATGGTGAATAACACCTCAGTAATCCTACTATAAATGACTTGCTTCTAATAACTATGATTAAGTGGCCGTTGGTGCTTTTTCCATCTGTTTAGCTGATGTAACCCATTGGACAACTTCATGCCTCAAAAATTCTTTTCTAAATTAAAATTTGTCTTAGCACAAGAAACAAAATGCTGCAACGGCTGTATGTATTTCAGATAAGTATTATACCTTACTGTACTTAGCCTTGTCCCGCAGCTCATATACTGCACAATGTTCATTAACAAGTGGAATATTTTAGCACCAAGATCAGAGGACTTAGAGCTCAGCAAAAGTCTAATCAGCGATTACAGACTGAGGAGGCTTTAACATCCCTGATCCTGACGCAGTAATGCTTTGACTCAGGGTTCTGTGCATCGTATCTATGTTTTAGTGAAGTTGAATCGTGAGTTTTTCACACATGAACAATAAATAGCATCGATGCTGCAAGGCCAAGACACAATTAACTCATGAACAAATTAGTCAGACATGTAATTCCTCAGCGAGTCAGGAACGTGCCCTTTTCTCTGCCATCTTGGCTTGCACTCACAGTGACTTTTTTCCTTTCCTTTTCCTTTTTTTTTTTGAGGAGCAGTTTGAAATCTCTGGTACGGGCGAGGCCAATCATCCTGCTCTAAGGGTGTAGAGCTGGATCGTGTGTTTGGAATAAAAATGAATTCCCACCCGCTGCTATCTGTGAGTGCAGAGACCATGAACACGTATCTGGCTGATGGGCCTCTGAAGCAGAATGTCATCTGGTCTTGCCGCAGTGGGACCTTTTAGCAAGTTTCAGAGCTGTGGGATTTGGGTTGGGGTAATGGGGGCTTGGAATTACAAATGATCCTCCAGCACTAATAAGGAACATTTACTTTATCTGGTTATATCACAATTTCACTCCATTTAGAAATGACTCCAGAAACTGGCTGTTTAGTAGCATGGCCTTGATGACGAGCTGATGAGCACGATTTTTTCCTTTGGCACTTGACTTTTTTCATTGTAAGTGACGCATGAAGACCTCTTTAGGCTTTGGCAATGGCTATGCCGTAAATATCTTAGTTGGACAGTCTCAGTGTTATCACTGCAGGAAGCAATCATACAGTAGCTTTGAGTTACCGTCACTGCATGACCCAAAACTCTGTAACTTTAACAAAA
The DNA here is from genome assembly GCA_037177115.1 of Craterocephalus stercusmuscarum. Lineage (NCBI taxonomy): Eukaryota > Metazoa > Chordata > Actinopteri > Atheriniformes > Atherinidae > Craterocephalus > Craterocephalus stercusmuscarum. Next base: position 9,418,470 of record JBBDHI010000022.1, on the reverse strand, counting down.
TGTTTCCCTCCCTTTCTCCTCTATCCTCTATATTCTGTCCACTCTGCTGTGAAATATCTATACTCATTTATAATTTTCTCTGTTTTCCTCCAGCTTAGCCTTCAGCTTTCGGTGTCTACGTACAATAGCACAGCTATCATTTGTCTTTCCGTCAAGCTGAGTGAAACACATCATAAAAGACGAATGAGAAAACACTGATCCGCAGCAGTGGCAGGACATGAGATGAGCTCAATTAATATTTGCACAGAGAGCCAGCAGGCTCCGCAACCAGGCGATGAGGAATCAAAATCACTTATTTAGCTAACAGCAAGAGGGTGGAAGCTGATGGAGGAGCTGCTGATGCTGCATTAATTCAACCCTGACTTCTGACTGATGGATTGAGATTAGGTTCAAACGTTCAGAGTATTCGCTGTGTCTAAGCCTGCGTCACGTCAGCATGCTCCTCTTATGCTGTGATGTGTTTTTAAACGGGATGAGATGGTTGAATTTTAAGAAGAAAGGGGAAAAAAAAGAAAGAGCCACAAACTGTGACGTGACCCAGTCTCAAGCAAAGAAGACAGCTTCTCGGATCTGCCACGGAGAATAATCTGTGTAAACTGGTGTGCAAATGGATCTGAGCAACCGCCAGCTTCAACCATGTTCGGCCCAACTTTTCACTGCTCGCTCCACAAGCCTGTGGCTAGAGGAGCAAAAAAAAAAAACTGCAGTGTTGGTTTGGGATATAATTGCCCAAATAAAAACTAGCTGGCAAGAATGGAAACATAAGACTTCACATATAGAGAAAGAAATTATGATTAAAAAAAAAAATCAGCAAAGTCCTTAACATTAAAATCAAAGGTACTTGAAAATACTGTACCTCAGCCCCTACGGTTTTTGTTTTCAATGTATATCCACTCATTGTACACAACAATATATTTTTGTCTCTCAAAAAATACAGGGAATCATGCAAATATAACAACTTTGTCTTTAATGTTGTACAATATTTTAAGCTTTCTCTGCTCTTAAACCTTTTTTTTTAAACATACATCATTGCAAGTACTTAAAGTCAATCCCTTGATTCCCGGGAATCACCCGCCCTCCCCCATCGAAAATAACCCAAACAAATCAAAGACAAACGACCAACCAAAAATAATCACACAGACATATCAAGAGATCAGGCGGAGTATAAAACATCCATAGAAGCATTTTTAACTGTGATATTTTTTCCTCTTTTGACTAGTATACAAAATTCACAGATATTTCACAGATTGAGTCCTTTGTCCCATCTTTGGAAACTGGGTCCAATCAGGCGGCAAACCTCAGCCCAACCGGACTGACTTACAAGTGGTTCAAATGCTCTCCTGCACACTCAGAGTCCAATGAATACTGATGATGGTGGGTAAATGCTTTTGAAGTAAACAGGCTTTTACTGCATTTTCTCTGGCAGTCAGTAAGAAAGGAAACCCTGGCAGTGCTTGATCAGTTGGAGTATGAAGACTGACCAAGAAAATCAGTCACACCAGGATATGTTTCATTTGTTTCAACTGACTTCCTGTTTCATTACTTCGATAAATAGTTTCATTTTAGAGCAGTGCACATAAAAATGGCATGCATTTAATTTGATCCCAATAGCCCCTCTGCGGCTATTATGAAAAGACACACAGGTTTCCACTAATCAAATTTGGCACACTATCCACACAGGCTAATCTCCCACACAGTAAGCTAACAGACTCAATGGAATATTAGACAAAAGGTCTTAAGATCCCATATGAAAGGATTTGCACCCCATTGTCAGTGCTGATACCTGCCAGTCACCTGCCTTTATACTCAGGACAAACACATTTTTAAAGAAGAGCTGCTTTCAGTTGGAATGGCTCATGTTACTGTGTAGTTACAATATCCTGCGATTATGCACACATGTGCATATGTGTGTTCATCTGAAGCACCGCTCCGATTAGCGAATGGTGAGTTTTAGTGCTGCCATTCGCTTCCACATCTTTCATCACAGCATTGTCTGCCTGCATTCAGCCAAAAATCCTGCCTTTTCTCTGAGGAACTTACCCATTACCTGCCTCACAGGAAAAAGTCAGTTTAGTTTTGCCATTGTGTGACTCATTCTGACTCATTTGCATGTTCCATTTTTTGCCATCTACTCTTGTTGGATACATTCTTGTTTTGTGCAGTGAACAGAAAAAGAAAGCTGAATTTTAAAAAAAAAAAAAAGAGTCCCCCTAATAAGCCACATTTACATTTGTGTGGGCGCCCGCTCTGATTACAATTAACTGATTATGATTGCTCATCAAGGAGATGTGCATAGCATCTAACTGAAGAGGTACAGACAGTTTATCGGCATATGTGTTCATTTGGGGCAGACTTTAGCCATAACAGAGCATTAATTGATTACAGCAAAAAGGAAGAATCTGAAAAATGACTTGTGAGTTTAGCTGTGTACCAACATAGCCAACCACTGACAAAAGGATTAAACTTTAATAACACAGTAAATGGCTTTCCTGTGTCTTGTTTTCCTGTGGCTCTGAGACAAACAAGAAGGATGGAGCTTCAAAAGGAACCATCCATCTCCAAACAAGCAACCTCCAGGGCTTCAATAAGAATGTGGGCTTTGTTTCTTTGTTCTCTATATCTTCATTTATTCAGCGTCATTGCAAAAGTTTTGACTTTCTGATAGCTTGTAGAGGGAAAGTTGCATATAACCTGTTTAAGCTGCATTTTTAATTAAGAAAAAAGTATCCCCTTAAGCATCAAGGCCAATTAGCACAATTTAGTTTAGAATGCCAATTAAGTGTTTTACAAGGAGTTGATAACAGCAGCATTATCCAAGGCTGCCAACACTGTGCATGCTATTGAATATATGCACGCAAGGAAGCTGCATGAGTTTTTTTTTTTAATTCCATTTTGTATGACCACTGTTGTGAACCTGTCTTTATGGTAAACGGAGATGAGGAACGAAAGTCTAGTGGGTGTTCAATGTTTCGTTCTTTGGTGACGGTTTCCTTGGAATTATAAACCCATCCTTGCCATCACCATGATCATCGTGAGTTGGACCCTGAATGCCCACCTGTAGTGATTCTGAGCAGGAGAGCAGTTGAGCATTTACAGTATCACCTGAAAATCTATTTCCTGAAACACATTGATGTGTTAAATATGTTAATTAAAATAGAAAATGTATGAAATCAAAAGTTGTCTACGAAAATAGTAACAAACGTATTTTTTATGTCACATTATATTTTGTCAGGTAGATGAACGTGAATGGTGACGATGACGCTGATATTCCTGAACGTCTGCCGTTATGTTTCTCCTCAGTGTCTGTTTAGGTAAACTTGTTATGGCAGTTTAGATCGCAGGGAGTTGGGTGAGCCAAGTTCTTTCTGTGGGATGGGATAAAAAGTATGAAGTAATCCTTGTTGAGCCAGATGTGATCCTATGAAAAATTTATTTCAAATTATGGAAAAGTCTCTCTGTTTATCACATGGCGCTCCATCAAAAAGAAAAGAAAAAGTAGATGAAGTGGCACATCCCAGATGTACTCTCACTAAATCACCATGCGGAGGACTTTGTCGGCACAAGTCTCATATCTAAACATAGAATGCAAGGGAAAAGACCTCTGACCCTGACTGTAGCCACACATCTTTAAAAAACTGGGGTAAAAATGAGAGAGAGAATAAATGTTTGGTGAAAAACAGATATGAAAAGAGACACATACATCAGGATAGATATACATGAACATACTTTTGCATATTTCCGGTTCAACTTGCATTTATCCACATGGCTGAATAACATGCTCGAAATTAAAAGCAAAAAAAGAAAAAGAAGTGTTGATATGTGTTATACAGATTCAGGTCCTCCTTGCAAGATGGATCGTTTCTAATTCTTCACATTAAATGCAACGGTATAGGTTATGCCCAGTATACATTACTGTACTAATGCCATACCTTCATCCTTTTGGACCTGCGGGGGCCGGGGAGGTTGTGGGAAAGTGTGGAAGGGAAGAGAGTTTTAAATCGTCCTTGTATTAAGCAAATAATCCATGAACAAAAATGAAAAGCAATGGCAACAAATTCAATTTTCACATTTTTAGGGAAAATTTAACTGCAGCCATAATGATGGGAAATGACAGTATTATTTAGGAATATGACAAGTAGATTGATTTGATAGAAAAGGTAAGAAAACTCTAGATAGATCATGTAATGGCTGTTTTAGCAAAAAGCACTGTTTACCCTTAGAACTGTGAGAAAAATAAAATGAACATCATGTACATGTATGACATCTGTACATATGTACATGCCATTAATAATTGTTCAGACTCAGACAACCAGCCACGGGGAAAAATATTGACAAGTATTAATTTAAGTCAGTTTGGGCATACACAGTATAATTCGACAAGGCATGCCAACACCCGCTTACAATGACCACTGTAAACCAGACAGCCACAAACACAATTATGAGGCATAAAGTGCAAGCGGACATGCCTGTCACAAGCTGATTAATTAAGTTATCAATTATAGACAACAATAGCATTAATTTCCAGAACAGAACAGACACATTGGCAGTAATTAGAAGTGTCCTTTCCCACTGTGCCTCATTCACTTTAATGTTAGAGAAAGGATTTGGAATGTGTTTTGTTACTCACATTGTATGAAGACAATGAATTTTCTTGTAGCCGGCTTGAAATATTCACTCTAGCAGAAGAAAATAACTATTCTGGGTCCCCTTGATTGCTTTCCCCTTAATACCCCATCGTCATGCTTTTTTTTTTGTTAATTTATTTTTTGGTCTCTGCCACATATCATTTGTGGCTTTTGCGAGGACATAATGTAAGCTCATTGATCACTTTACACAGTACAAAGTTGAATTACCTTATCATACATTGTCAGGTAAGTAGAACATGAAAGACTGTTCAGTTGCCCTCCCTGGTACATCACACTGTGACCTTAATTCTGATCAGTAGCCAGGAAAATGCTGTTTAGGATAATTTGGTTCATATGTGGGAGCACATTCTGTAATCACTGAACCATGCATGAATGCATTCATGTGTTCAACACCTCGAATGAAATCACTTTAATGTTCCACCTTAATCTCTATTTCATGACATCCTTAAGCTCCATAACCTAAATGCCTTTTGGCTACTTTATCTTTGTTCCTATGATCTTTATTTTTATTTCTCTGTGACAAACGAGTTTCTGATAGATCAGCCTTGGGAAGAGCCTAAAGGAGAGAAACATACACTGCATGTGACAACTATTCATTAATCCACTGCTGTCAGTTATAACATTGCGCTGATCCCACTCTGTCATAGATGCCCTTGACTTAAAAGTCTAAAGATTTCTGTGTGGATGCTGCAAGTGGATGCAGAACCCACTGTAAAACAGGGAATACCTTGGATCAAACAAGCTTAAAGCTTGGGGTGAAACATGGCACTGATGAAAAATGGTCCATAGGATTATAAACCATGATCATTTAAAAGAGTACTAAGAGTACAGTTGGCATTTGTTCCCAGTATAATTAATGACAGCCAAATAAAAACCAAATAAGAAGTGGTAAAAAGTGCTACCATGAAGAGCAAATTAAAACATGGTAATGGCTCTCCAATCCCAGGCACAGTTTCACAGTACTTGCTTTTAGCACAATATTCTATACACCTAGCATGCCAAGAAAAACGCAACCCCCAAAAAATAAAAGAAACAAAAAGTACAAAAAAAAACAAAAACAAATCTGAAACTGAGAGAACCCAAAGGCAATAATTTGTCCTACATTTTTCTTCGCATGAACTTCAAATGGTTTCTCTGGCTCATAAGCCAACCAGGATAAAGAAGTACCTAAACTTTTCTTTTCTTCACTGCTCAGTTCCTATCCTCAGTCACAGCTTCTGCTGAGCAGACACGCCTTTCCAGTAATCAAGAATGTCATGCAGGTCCTCACCTTTAGCAAACTGCACCTTTTTTCGGAGAGCGTTTCCCGCCGTCACATAACAAGCCTCATCGCGCGGGCCTTTCCTGTACGGACGAAAACGCTCCCAGATCCGCAGTGAGCTCTCTGAGGAGTACTCCGGGCTAGAGGAGTATCCGGAGTAACTGGAGTTGTGGCGGGCAGGTGAGAGCTGGGAATAAGATGCTGCATCTCTGCGGGAACGCGTCAGGGGTTTAAGGAAAGAAACTCTCTGGGCTGGGGAGCCCTGGTGGGACCCATCATAGTAGAGAGCTGGGACGGAGTGGCGGTGCTCCGAGCAGTGGTAGTCTTGTTGCACCTCCAGCTGCTGCTGCTGTTGCTGCATTTGTTGTTGTTGTTGATGGTAGTGGTGTGACTTCTGGCTGTCCTGATGTTGGGCACCAACACCACCACTGTCGCAACCACCACCACCCCCTCCTCCACAACTTCCACTCCCCACTAAAGGCAGCCTCTCCAGCGGCTCCCCACATCCCACGGGACTAGCCCGGTCTGGGAACTGCTGCTGTTGATTGCAGGCATCTGGGCTCCTTGGTTCAGGAACATCTAGGCTATACACTCTAATTCCTCCACGTTCCCTGTCTCGGCCCATGGAGCCACAAGATGTGGTGCTGCTCTGTTTCTTGACGGAGTTTGCCATAATCACAGCTGCATCTGCACTCATTTGCCGTTGAATTGGACGGGCAGCAGTGGCCGGAGGAGGGTGCCTGTAAGGGGGAGAAACAACAAAGCCACCACCGCTGATCCCTGGGCGCTCAGAGAGAGGGGTATTCAAGGCAGGGAGTGGAGGAGGAGGGGGTATTTTGTTGGGAGCAAGAACCTGACATGTCTCTGTCACCCCTGGGGAAAGTGGGATTAGTCCACGAGTGAGAGAGGATGTGCTGGTGGGCGGGGGCGAGGTGGGATTGGAGGAAGCTGTGGGGTTGGTCGAGGCGCCAGAGGCAGCAACTGCTGCTGCATCCAGTTTCAGTGCATCAATGCAGTTGTTAATGATTTGGTTCACTTTGTCCACCTCCATGGCAATGGTAGAGATCTCTGAAGCCGAGCCATGTCCATCATCATCTGAGTCATCACCAAGATCAGTTCCATCATCATCCCTTAAGTTCTCCCCCCTCATCCCTCCATGGCCACCATCTCCCATTCTCTCCATCCCCGCTCCTCCACTTCTCACATCCATATAATTGCCCTTACTTGTAGCGAGGGCTTCTGAGAAGGCAGTGGCCATCTTTTCTACCTGAGGGATTGAGGAAAGTCTTGAGGAGGTGGTGTTAGCCGAGTGGAGCATCCCTGAACTTGAAGATGTGGACATTTTTCCTCCATGGTGGTGCTGATACTGGTGATGTTCTCTGGACTGTTCCTGAAGTTTGTGGACTGCCGACGGATCGTTTGCAACAGCTGCTGCCACCTCTGGCCCGTAACGCATTTCCAGGATTGTTTTCTTGACGCAAATTGACTTTTTCTTCTCGTCATGCATTCGCTTCTTTCGTAGACAATAGTACACAATTCCTAAAACAATGAGCATACCAAAAAGGCAGCCCACAATGGTCATTATGTAGTGAGTAGTGGTGGAGGGAGTGATGGACATATCGTCCTGATTTTGACCCAGAGTAGAAAACTGGATGCAGGTGTGGTTATAACGCAGAGAATTGCGGATGGAGGCGACGCAGAAGGTGTAATTGTTGTGAGGCTTGAGCTTGTTGACAGTGATCATCTCCTTCTTGTGCTTCAAATTCATGACATCTGACACGTATGTGTGATTGTTCTGTGTCAGAATATACATTTTGCTGTAAGGCCTTGGAATCCTTACAAGGAGAGACGCTGATGAAAAAGAGACATGATGTAGCTTGATACTGGGACTGAAGCTGTCATCAGTGGATGAGGAAGAGGTGGTAGGCTGGTGGTATGGTCCAACCCCTCCAAACATTTCTGGTCCGATTCCAGAAGGACCATCCAGATCCGGTGGTAGAGAGGTCATTCCTGGAATCATAACACCATCCCGACAGTGGTGATACAAAATGGTTTTGGCATTTCGACCAGCATGGCCGGCAGCAATAGGACTCAGTAAGGGGTAGCCAAACATTTCGCGGGGTGTTTCACACTGGAGGCGATCATAAGTGTGTGACACATTGTTGAAGAACTCCAGCCACGTTAGAAAGCTGTAAAGATCACATCCACAGTGAAACGGATTTGCTGCCAGTTCACACACCATTAACCGACTGAGAACTGTGAATGTAGATGGGTCAATGCGAGTAAGTTTGTTGGATGACAGGTCAATGCTGCTCAGGCTGGGGCACTCCCAGAATGCATTACTGGCAATAACCTCAATGAGATTGTGCTGCAGGAAGAGGCACTGCATGCGACCGAGCCCTCTCATCATACCCTCAGTTAAGTTTGTCATCTTGTTATAGCCCAGCTGAAGAACCTGAAAGAATCACAAATATCATTATGGTAGTTTTAATGCTCTTTGCTTACACTCAAAGTAATTGTCATAATTGACACTCTGCTAGTCATGTTGCAACTTTTCAAAGAAAATCTAAAAGTTATGCGAGATAAATTAAATGAAAAACGAATCGTAATGCTTTGTTTTTGTTTTTAGATCAGGGGTGGCTAACCCTGGTCCTCAAGAGCCACATTCCTGCAGGTTTTCCGTCCATCCCAGCTCCACCTTACCTGATTCAAATGAATGAGCCACTGGGATTGGTTGTTGCATCTATTTGATTTGAACC
>JBBDHI010000022.1:9252938-9262943 GCA_037177115.1 Craterocephalus stercusmuscarum | reverse complement strand
TTAGCTCAGTGGGGATTATGGGGTGCTTTTACTTTTGTTTTCCAGCACAAAGCTTGTTTATTAAATGGGATCAAATTGAGTTGTTTCATTGTAAGCTCAGATTTATCCTCCACTTTATGCCATTATTTAATTTACCAAAGTAAGGCCGAACTGCCTCATGCTTTGGTGAGCTTTGTACACACCCAGAGCCCCGTTCTATTGGTCCAACCAAACGACCCTCACCTGTCTGTGGGCCCCAGTGTGTCTTTCTGTCCTGGCTATTTTATATACTTTTGGTGTTGGTTTTCACATTCATCATTCTCATGTCTTTGAGCTTAGATTTGCACAGCAACATGTTTCAAAAGGGACCCTTTCTTCCTCTCCTCCTTGCTTGATCTGCAGTAAAGAGCAGCAGAAGAACCACAATAAAGGGATCAATAAGTCGGTGTGGGAACAGCGCACCAAGGAGCTGAGGAAGCAGACCCTGGCATCCAGCCGCGAGGCCCTCTACAATGAGCTGGATGCCGATGACCGCTGGAAGGCAAGGGCAGGGAGGGAGGAGCAGAACAATGTAAAGGACAAGACCAGCAAGCCTTTAGACTTGTGCTATCAGTGTACACAAGTTGGCTTGAATTTCAGATGTGACTCCAATCTGCAGCTGCATTATTAGATTTATTTTCACCGGCACTTCTTTGTTCTGTCTTTGTCGTGAAGGTCAACTATTCACGTCAGATCCGTCCAGACATGAAGACCCACCTGGATCGACCTTTAGTCGTCGACCCTCTTGAGAACCGGAACAACAACACAAACAAGAACACTGCCAACAATTCGGACCTCTACGTAAGCCAGCACCATCCTGGGGACGAGCTCCATAAGCAAACACGGCTCCATGAGCATCATGGACAAGTTGGAGGGGGTGGTGGAGGCGGCTCAGGCCCACCCAGGCCTCCGCTGGACCGGGGCGAGTCCACAGAGAGCAGGCGGAGCCGTAAAGGCGAACATCACCATAAATCTCACGTCCGACTGGACGCCACAGTCATTCCCGGGCCAGGTTCGGAGGAAAGGCCGTCGAGACGCCATCACCACACCCGCAGTGGGAGCCGGGGGGGAGGGCAGTCTGAGCACAGGAAGCCACGGTCACATCGAAAAAATGCAGAGGACGGTGAGGACGGCGGAGAAGGAGCCGCAAAATCAGGGAGACACAAGAGCAAAGGGGTGGAGGGAGGTAGAGAAGGAGAACAAGAAGGCGCTGGCAACGGCAGCGAGAGGAAACCAAGAAGAAGTCGGCACGGGACTCAATCAGAGGGGGAGGGGAGGAGGATGTGCCAGCACAGAAGGAAGTAAGCCTTTCTTTATTGTTTTTTTCCCTGTTATCTAAAGCTTTTCCTCTTTCTTTCAGTCTTATTCTTGTCATAAAATTTATATGATTTCCTCTTACCTCCTTGTAGGGAATGCAATGTTCCTAACCTCTCTACCACCCGGCCCATTCAGAAGAGCCTCTCCAGGCAGAATAGCCAGTACAGTGAGGACATGGACAACCTCATGAACACCAAACTTGTCTCTGGCTCTACTCCCCCCACCGAGGGTCACCCCCGCCCACTTAGCAACCGCTCTGCAGTCCCGGCTTTTGGATCAGCCCTCCATCTTGCTAACAGCGGCACTCATGGGAGCTTGGTCACATTAGATAGTTATGGGAACATCAGTCATCACCGTGCCAACAGCGTAATAAGGCTCCCTCACCCTGACTACACATCAGTGGACATGCCAATTTTTCCATCCAAAAACGCCATTCTGCAAGGTAAGGCCAGATTAAAAGTGTGTTTTTTTATTCCATCATCTCTTCTTTAAATGTTTACTCATATGGCCAACTGTCATGGCCGCCCCCATAACGCTCCTCTTTTTGTTCTTGCCTTGTGACCTAGTTAATAAAAATGCCAATACGGAGCCTCTACCAGCAAAGGAGGATAAGGATGACGATGATGATAAGGGAGGCGAAGGAGGACCCAGGCCGATGCCTCCATATAGCTCCATGTTCATCCTGTCCACCACAAACCCGTATGTGACGCATGAACACACATATTTATTCACACAATGTAGATGCACAACAATGTAGAGAAAGGACTCACAAAGAGCGCTGGAGGCATCTTCGTTTGACTTGTTTTGTGTTAATCTCTGCTTTCGTGACTTAATCTCAGAGAGAAGATGGATGAAGTGACTAAAGTGTTTATTAATGCATTTAGCAAATGTTCATGAATACCTGCTCCTTGATATGGAGGATCTTGTTTTTCTGTTGTGTTATTCAACAGCTAAATTACTATACGTTTTGAGTAACAACAAATTCTAATTAATTATTATAGATCTAGGTTTGAAAACTGCTTTTTGCTAAACCATTACCAGGATAGTCGACTGGAATTCTTGAATATGTTGCATGGATTTCACTTTTTTGACTCATTGAGCACAAAATCTCCACAGGCTCTTTGCAAAAGACAATCAAACGTCTTTTTGTGCTGACAGGTTTCGACGAGCATGTCATTACGTCTGCACCCTACGTTATTTTGAGATGTGCATCCTGTTGGTCATTGCCATGAGTAGCATCGCTTTGGCTGCTGAAGACCCCGTCTGGCCCGACTCCCCTCGAAACAACGTAAGAAAGCCATTCAAAATTCTCTTGTCAATGTATATGAAATGCTGTGTAGGCTCATTTGTTTTGATATGATTTGATACGCAGGTTAGGTTTTGCTTGTTGCATCATTTCAGCCTTTTAAATGTATGGTATAATAAGATAAGCTCCCAGCTTCCCTATCAGGTGTATGCCTTTCAGACTTTGGTAAACTGTTGTTTATCCATCTCTTGTCATTGTTTAGGAAGTTGGATTCAGCCGTGAATCAATGTTCTTCTTTTTGTACAGGTTCTCCGCTATTTCGACTATGTCTTCACAGGAGTCTTTACATTTGAGATGCTGATAAAGGTAGGGCTATGTCTCAAATCAGGCGTAAACATATTTGAAATCCCATACACCCTTTTTAATGTTCCCCATCACCATCATCATCATCATCATCGGCCAATGTTTTTCTTCTCTTCCAGATGGTAGATCTGGGGCTGCTATTGCACCAGGGCTCTTATTTCCGGGACTTGTGGAACATCCTTGACTTTATAGTGGTTAGTGGTGCTCTGGTGGCCTTCGCCTTCACGTAAGTCCCCCTCCTGCCTCCCCCTGTCCTGTCCTCTCCTTGCTCTTTCACCTCTAGCTGTACAGCCTCACTGGTACCTTGGAGTACAGCTTCCCCCTGTTCACCTTTATTCACCATTCACTCATTTTCATTTAGTCTCACTTCTTCTCATTCGCTCAGCAAGTCCCATTTCTGTTGTATTCTGTCCCCTTCCTCATTTAAGCTTTTGCTTATTACCTTATTACAGTGTAAATGGCCACTCCTTTACATATGGCCATTTCCTTAATCTTCTCTCTCAAATCCATCATTTGGACCTAAAGTCCCTCCATTTCTTCGCCTCTCTGCCTTCAAAGTCCCCCTGCCAACTGCTTTACAGCCCCCCTCCCCTCCCCACATTAGAAAATAGTGCCCCAACATCACCTTCCTATCTACCTCTGCCTTCCGGTGTGAGAGGTGAGGACCACCCTTTGCACCTGTAACCCTTTAGTGCCAGGGCGTTCTAGAGTTAAAGCGCCCAATGCAAAGCCAGGTCCAGTCATGCTGGGCTTGCTGCCAAAAATCTTCACACCCTCCTTCTCGGCAAAGCAGGTACTTTAAATTTTACTCAATCTGCATGACCGCGAGGAACAAATACAGTTTGTAAGTTAAGTCAGAGTTTAGGCTCTGAGTATGCTTAGGAATTTTGCCTTTGCATGGTTAAGAAGAATATATGTGAAAGTATAGAGGCAGCTCATTGTGTGGAAGGTAGACCTGTGTGCTTTCTCTTTTTCTTACCATGCTTCACAGCACTAAGGCTTTTCTTGTAGTGAAGGTTGTTGGCTAGGAGGGGGTTGCTCCATCTATCTAATTTCTTAGGAATAATCACTCAGGGCACATGTGAAAATGTGGATGCCGTCTTTATGCTAGATTAGCTGTGGGATTGAATGTAAATCTTTTTTCTGAAGACAACTGTTCTAGGATACATTATAGCTGTAAGAGTTTGAATACATCTGTTAAGATAGATCATGCATTTCATAAATTAATCTTTGCGAATTTCAGTCGCCATAAATGGACTTGAAGAGAAAAAAAATGCCAGTTATATTTTTTTCCCCTCTATCAGCATATCCTCTAACATTATTGCCTGTTCAGTTTGTTTGGACTTTTTTTTTTTTAGTTTATATATATATATATATATATAGCTCCATGTGAAGCTCTGGAGCTCTGATCACTCATCTCTCCAACTTCTTTTACCGCTACATAGTAAAATTCACCGTTGTAAATTATACAGCCAAAGTGCTCTTTGGTAGCACACCCAGATTAACATAGTTACGGTTCTCACCTCCTTTTCCATCACTTTTTGTCTGTTCCTTCGCCTCTGTCTTCACTTATAGCAGCACACGGAACACCCCTTATTTCTTTGTCTTTCTGATCTCAGAAATACCTATTTTTTAATTTATAAAAATGCATTTTTTTCTCATTAGGAAAAGGCAATGATCCCACCAACAACATTTTGATTGTGGTTATTATAGAGCTGCTGTGGAAACCAATATTTCCACTAAGTTTCTGCTTGGAGCCGTGGTCAGCCTATTTTATGTGTTTATTGCCGCATTGTTACATTGAAGGTAAATACATCACGTCAGGCAATGCAATGGATGGATTTGTGATTCTGTGATGGCAGTGGAAAATTTTGCTTCACAAAACGACAAACATTAAGCTGATTACAGATTCCAGGTTAACACAATAAAGGAATATTGACAATTCAGATACATGGGGCAGTAGTGGTAGTGTTTTTTTTTTTTTACCCCAGTTGTTCTCTCTGAATCATCTTTATATGTGTGATTTTTTTTTCCACTAACATTTCCCAACTTGCTTCAGTTGAATCTGTCTCTGTTTTGTGTGTGTGCGTATGAATATCTCCACATCTATCTTTAACTGTGTCCTTCAGCCTCTTTTTACAGTCTACTGTCTGTATTTCTTCTCTACTTTCCATAAAAATATTAAGATTACACTGAGGTGAGCACAGTCATGCATTGTTCAAATTGAAAGTAGAAATGCTTGAATGTTTCACCAATAAATAGTAATTTAACTGCAGTAGGGGTTAACAACACTAATATCTGATGGGGAGATCAGACCCATCATGACAGACTTATACACTTCCAGATAGTGCCTTAATTCAATTGCTGGAAATCAACCAGCACTCCAGAAAGGAACGGCAGTCTCGCTGGAGATTTTTATCGCTCCTTTAATCCAATCAGTCAGGTCTGAGGGCTGCAGTGTCTTTGGTCACATTTGCTGGAGTCCTGCTTATTTCTGCGCTCAGATTCCTGTCCACATGGGGTTGCGAGGCGGTTTTAAAGAATACCTTTATATCCAGTCATGTTCATCGTGCTACCCAATTTTATTTGGGGCAATTCAAGTATTAAAATTTTATTCAACTATTCATTGAACTTCCTTGTTAATCATCGGTCTTTAGAAGAACAATACATTTCCAGTTTTTTAAAGTTATTTATTTCTTCATATTTTCACACTCATATGATGACTGTAAGATGACGACATTAGGCCTGTTGACCTGTTATCACAGGGATAAGTGTGTTAATTGCACCTGTTTCATTAGTTAGGAGCAAGTTGTAGGGCTGTTTTTAAAGAAAGCAGGTCCTGTGTTCTCTTTTTTCCTCTCTCTGTCTGTCATATGGATGTTTTACCTCCTTTCTCTGTGTCCCATTCTGTGTCTTTCTCCCACCCTTTGTCTTTTTGTCTCTGCTCTCCCCTTCTCTCGCTGTCTTTCACTCCTTTCTCATCTCTTCGTTTGGATCACCAACAGCGGCGGCGGGTAAAGTTCTCTGTCTTCCTCCTCCCATTTTCTTCTTCTGCACTCTCAGCATCTGTTTTTGTGACCAGACACCTGTTTCCTATCAATCCATCCCTCTTCACAGCTGAACTCTTGTACTTGTCTATTGTTGAGTTTATTCCATTGTTCGCTATGGAACAACTCTGCTTAAAACATGACCTAAAACCTCATATTAACCTGCATCCTCAGCTGAATAACACAGATGCAAAGCAACATTTTGGGCTAACTGAAGGGGTTCACACTTAATATAACCAAAAGATTAGATATACATAGAAGCTACTTCCCTGTAAGGGACCTTAAGGGAAATTTTCAACAATAAGGCGAGAATGGGAAAAAAAAACAACAATTGTGAAGGAGCTAAGTGCTTCAAACAAACACACAATCACACATGTGCATCCTCCACCATCTGGTCTGACAGCTGTAAAAACCAAGCAGCTGTGTGCACAGCTGCTTCCCCTTTTAAGGACCTTTTTTTGGTAACCTTTCAACTTAATCTCTTCACTGATGATGTGCAAAGTTTTTTTTTTATTCCAACAATAAAGTTTCTCATTTTGCCAACGAAATGATCAGGTTTTGGAAGTAAATGAAACATTATAATCTTTGAGTAGCCAGCTTTCAGCGTCAGGCAAACCCTACATGTAATACCTCCAGATTATTCCCTTACTGGTTAATTTGTAATCTTTGTCATTTTTTAAAAAATTCCTAAGTATGTATGCAAATACCCAAAAGAGTACATTTAGCTTTTCTAATCTGTGTATCATGTTTGGCTTAGCATTTCAACTAGAAATGCTTGTGAAAGTATCTTTGTCTTGGGCGGGCCTCCTCAAGACAAGAATCCATGTTGTTTGAATAATGCTGCAAAATCAGCAGATCTTACTTATGTATTGGAGTTTCTAGAAATGTTGAGTCATAAAAAGAGAGAGTTTGGCTGTTTATCATGGGTTTTATAGTCTTTACAAGTCAAGTTATGATATCTTAAGGTCATTAAGTTTTTAATCAATTTTTTCCTACTTCTTATACTATATAGCACTACGTTCGTTAGGTAGTCATTGGGTTATTCATGTCTCACTGCGAGTGCAACTAAACTCGCCCTGTAAATGTCTCAGGAAGGAATAAAGTTCTTTAGCTCTTAGATGGCTGCTGAAAAGAAGAAACATTGCAGCATGGAAAGCAAGGTTTCAATGCAGCATGAAAATACGTTACCATTAGCTGGGCATGTGCAAGCCAAGGCTTCAGCCATCCTTGGAAAGCATTGAAATACATTGCAAAGTGTTTAGCAAACGTAGCCACCAGATAGCATTCAGACAGGAATGATATCAGCATGCGTTGTAGTGGGAAAATACCACGTGACTCTAGCATGTAGCTACAATGCTAACCTCACGCTTAGAAGTAAGTGTAATATGATAGCAATACTGCATGTGTTGCTATGTATTTAACCCAGACGCGGTTACTCACTGTGAGCTAACGCGGATCCAAATCCCATTAAGAAATGGCTGCCCGCTGCCATTTTGGAATTAAGCGCATTAAAGCTGTCATGTACACTTGAAACTGTTGACGCTTTTTTTATGTTTGTGTGTGTGTATGCATGTGTGTGTCTTTGTTTTGTTGTGTGGCTGTGTGTGTGTATATGTACACATATAGGGGAAGCAGTAAAGGAAAAGACATCAGCACCATCAAGTCTTTGAGGGTCCTGAGAGTGTTACGTCCTCTGAAGACAATTAAACGTCTTCCAAAACTCAAGGTACGTCCACGCAGGAAGGTTGTATCCTCAGAGGCGAATGAGCGGAAAAGTCAAGGTTCCGCGTTCCCTTTTGCCACTTCTCACCAAAACGAATAAACAAATCTGAATCCGCTTAGTGTTCTTTCAGCCTGTAAACCGCATCCCTGCATCTCTGTTGTCCTTCTCTGTCCTCAGGCCGTGTTCGATTGTGTGGTGAATTCTCTGAAGAATGTGCTGAACATCCTGATTGTGTACCTACTCTTCATGTTCATCTTCGCTGTGGTGGCGGTGCAGCTCTTCAAGGGCCGTTTCTTTTACTGCACTGATGAATCCAAAGAGTTTGAGCGTGACTGCAGGTCAGCAAATAAAAGTTGGATTCATGAACAATTTCCGGTCACTTGCATAATAATCGGCATGAACGCCCTTTTATTCATTACAGATGCTTCGTATATTCCTTTAAACTCTGAATGGGTCCAGTCCTTTCACTATATATCCAGTACTTTTGTATAACTCGTGCTGATGGTGATCTGTGTGTTTCAGAGGCGAGTATCTGGTGTACGAACGTGATAATGAAGTGAAGGCGCAGAAGCGGGAGTGGAAGAAATACGATTTCCACTATGACAACGTGGCTTGGGCCCTTCTCACCCTCTTCACTGTTTCCACTGGAGAGGGGTGGCCGCAGTAAGTACACAAACATCAGCACACACCTGCAGCATGTCCTCTCATTCAGACAACCGATGACTGCCCGCTGCCTTCTCTCTGCCTCTGCAGAGTGCTGAAACATTCAGTGGATGCGACCTATGAGAACCAGGGCCCGAGCCCGGGATACCGGATGGAAATGTCCATCTTTTACGTGGTGTACTTCGTGGTCTTCCCCTTCTTCTTCGTCAACATCTTCGTAGCTCTCATTATCATCACCTTTCAGGAACAAGGCGATAAGATGATGGAGGACTATAGTTTAGAAAAGAATGAGGTTTGCAAGCATTAAGAAATCATTCAGTTGTTTAATAAAAAGCCAGAGTGACAACAGATCTCTGAAACAATGTTGTTTTTCCACAGAGAGCTTGTATAGACTTCGCCATCAATGCAAGGCCTCTGACTCGTCACATGCCTCAGAACAAACTCAGCTTTCAGTACCGAATGTGGGAGTTTGTGGTGTCACCGCCGTTTGAATATACGATCATGGCTATGATTGCCCTGAACACAGTCGTGCTGATGATGAAGGTAACGTCTTATTTTGTACTCGTTCCTTCCTGCTGGATATATTTTTTTAAAAATTACACAGTTGATTAGGTTTAGCCGATTCAGATGTTGCTGTTCACACTTTTTCACATCTGATTGATTTTGACTTGTTTGAGCTGAACTCTTTATACTCACTCTTCTTCCTCTTTTGCGTGTTTGCCTGCCATAAATTCACTTATTTGAGTTTCAACAGATTCATTCTAATGCATACACATGCTGGTACGCTGGCATGCATGCATGCAATACCTTTTACTTATATGTGTGTTTTGTTTTTTTATAGTATGACGGAGCTTCTGATACCTACGAAGCTGTATTAGCCAACCTGAATATAGTGTTTACCTCCCTCTTCTCCATGGAGTGTGTACTCAAGATCATTGCCTTTGGAGCACTGGTGAGTATATGTGTGTGTGGGTTAATGCTACTGTACCAGGGAACACTTATTTTACCTGGACAGTCATTCCTGCATTCAGCCGTTCCTTGGATTGTCAGTGTGTGTGTGTTAGCATTGGAGATGCTAATAGCTAGATATCCTACTGACATTTGGAAATACAACCTACAAGTAATGAGACATAGTTTCATTGAACTGGGTTCAATTCAAGTGAAATGAGACCTGCCTTAAGCTTTTCATGTATGATTAGCTGGTATAAATGTTAATTTCTATAACCTTCAGCAGTGAAAAGTGCAACTTAACATCTATGATTTAGAGAAAAATATCAGATGAAAAACTGTGTACTTTTTAGGCTTTAGTAAAGGGTCGCCTTCTCATTTTTCCACTGCCAGTTGCTGAGATACTGGAGCAGCCTCATTGATCAGATCACTTAGGGAAGGATTGTTTATTGGCTAATTGTTAATTGGCTGTTAACTATCTTTGTGTCCCAGATGTTAAACTTGAATTTCTGACTGGAAATGTCAAGCACTGCATTCAGTCTGTTAATGTTGAGTAATATATATGAGTTTTTAAAACGTGAGTTTTGGACTCTTGAAATTTCAATTAATGGGAAATAGGAGAAAAATAAATAATTAAGAATATGAGCAGATTCTTTTGAATATAAATCAGAGAATGCACT
>JBBDHI010000022.1:9235120-9250269 GCA_037177115.1 Craterocephalus stercusmuscarum | reverse complement strand
TGAATGGTTGTTTTAATTGTATTCAAGATATGTGTCTATTTATTGATAGCTTTGATTCACTTAAACAATCTTGAATAATTATGAAGTAATGATCAAAATATTTATTTATTAACATTCACACGTTTTATAATTACCTGTGATCTCCCAGTTATTTCTGTGACAGCAGCAATGCCAGTGATTTAAGGTTTTATGTAATGTCTGAAATGCTGTTGCTGTGTTTAACTATTAGCATTCTTGAATATGTTGTGCATGAATGAAGCTGGGAATACTTAACATGTTTGTAAATGAATAAAAAAAAGATATCCTGATTCTTCACTCTGTTATCATTTTTAGATCAATCTGTTCTCTGAAGTGCTCATGTGCTGATGTGTCTCTGCAATGACTGTTGATTTCTCTGTTTTTGTTTTTTATCTTTTCACATGCTTTCTTTAAATCGTCCACAAACTTAACGACGACCTCTTGTAATCTACTTTGCCCCGTTCCCCTTTCCCTCCCCCGTCACCTACTACTTGCTGTGATTCTGCCCAATCAAAATGCACTATGAATCCCTTGTGCCCACCCATGACGACTGGCTTGGTCAATCTGTCTGGTTGTTCTTCGAATCAACCAAAAATCCTCAAATTTCTTGCTTTAAACCATAAATCTGCAACATCCACATGTAGATGGTTTGTAATGTTTTTTTTTAAATATCTTATTTTACTGCATGTGCTTTCTCTGCATCCCCATGTTATGGCTGAAATGAGCATGCTTTACTGGACTCCAGTCACCCACTACACTCACTGCATATCCTTTACTCAGAACTAATGCACAGTTTGTAAAGGATTGGACTCTATATACTGGAATAGATTGCTACATCTATCCACTAAGATTAGTTCTTTCATCACACAAGCATAGAGTGTACACATCACCCACACATATGACAGTGACTGGTTGAGTGTTTCCACGGACAACTGAGTGAGTTCAAAGCTTTGCCTCTGGCAGAGAAAACAAGTGATGCATGGTGACCCTTGCATGTCTTTGGCAGGAACCCTTTATTTTCACAACGCATGCACAGAACGCTGCAGTATATACCGTAGAGTGAATGGAACCCGCATGTGCTGCTGCCAGATCCTTTTATGCACCGGCTCTCAGACCGTAACCTTTTGTTCTCCGCTGTGATAAACCGCCGAAGAATCCATATTGAAAGCGAAGATGCTGAATAAGTGAAAATCAAAAGTGACAAGAGTGAAAATCATCTTTTGTTTGCGAAAAAAAAAAAAAAAGATGCATCTGCTCGTCTGTATAAGCAGAAGCATCTGAACGTGTTTGAATCAAACAGAGGTAACCTAAGATGTGGTGACTTTTGATTTTCTTCTTTGACTGTCACATCGCTACAGTAAGTCATGTGACGCTTTCCGGCCAGCCCCTTCGGATGATGCATAAGCCGCTGTTGGCTTTGCTGCTTAACCTTGCATTAGCTTGCATCTGCATGCTGTGGGGTTGCTGCATTTGAAAAAAGAAAATGCATATTTGTCCTTGAGAGAATTGGTGCATTTGGTTGTCCTTCCAAGAAAATGTCCTGACGTTCCCTGCACTCAAACTACTCACCTGTCCTACCACGATTAGTGATAATGTACTGACCAATTGGATGAAACTAGTTAGATTTGGATGGTCTCCTTCCCCCTGTGTTGCATCGTTTGGTTTTGTCTGACCTACTGGATATGAAAAGCTTGTTGGAGCCTTGCTGATTTTGAGTTTGGTTTGCTTTGACTTGTTTGACTCCTCTGATTATTTCATTTTGTATGAGTTTGACTCTATCAGTTTGAGTTTGACTGTTTTCCTTTCCTTCCCTAATTTCTGTTTTGCTTGTTGTATCTAAAAACTCTGTGCATTCTTTGCACTGCAACTAACTGCTGTTTCATTTTATTCCAACCCCAAATCCTCATTCTTCCTCTCTCTGTCACCTTCCTCTGTTATTTCCTTTCCCCCTTTCCTACCTTCAATGTCCCCATCTGTCTTCATCTCTGGTCATGATGTGGCTGTGCTGCAGGATAATTTCATCAACCTAAGTTTCCTAAGGCTGTTCAGGGCAGCTCGTCTCATCAAGCTGCTGAGGCAGGGAGAAACCATCAGGATCCTGCTCTGGACCTTTGTTCAGTCTTTCAAGGTTTCTGTCCTGCTATATAGCATAACACATAGAAAAACATATGCATCCATGTGTGTTGTTCACATAAATGCATTCATTTTAAATCTCAGAACTCTATACTGGCTAAATACGCAATGATTAATGTGTTTCTCCTCAGGCACTGCCTTATGTCTGCCTCCTCATTGCCATGCTGTTTTTCATCTATGCCATCATTGGCATGCAGGTGGGTGAGAGCCGGAGCCTTAGAATTACTACAGAGCTTGTGGGATGCATTAAATATGTTTTATAGTACAAGTGAAAAGAGGAGGACACTAAAGAAGGGAGCGGGAGGATGAGGATAATTGTCGGAAGAATTTGGTGCATGATGGAAGGAGGAGGGACATTTTGAGAACAGTTATAAGAAAAAGACTGCTACTTAAACTCAATAATAATGCATTTATTTTTTTGTTTTTTGGCAGCTGTTTGGGAATATAGCAATCGAAGAGGATGGAGAGAGTGCTATCAACCAGCACAACAACTTCAGGACCTTCATACAGGCTCTGATGCTTCTCTTTAGGTGTGTCTATGGGTGGCTGCATATCAGGGCAACTGCGATTAATCTGAGTTAATTCATGATTTTATAAAATTCTTTTCTAAACGCACCATAACAGGATATTTATGTGGTTTTTATTGCTCCTATAAGTAATGTACCTGCAGTTATAGAATAATGCACCGGTGAAAGGTTGCTGCTTGTGGAATTATCAGGAAGCTATCCAGTAAAGTCTGTCTTTAGAGGAGGAGGAGGGCAATATGTGGCATTTTACAGTGGTAACTCAGTTCACATTGAAAAGATCCGTTTCTCAGAAGCACAACAGTATATCTGCATCACCTCCTGAAGCTCTGAAGATGGTGCGAGCGTTAATTGCATGTTTTTTTTTAAACTAGGGCCGTTAAAGGACTTTGAGTTAACGCATCTGACCTGTTAACTTTGGCAGCCCTCACACACCTTTCCACATCACTGTGTGCATTTTTTTTTCTTCTTATCCAACATTTCATGTCTGAATTACCTTCCAAATGAATTATTTTGAGAAAACTTTGTGAAAATTCTTCATAAATAATATGTGTAATGTGTTTTTTTGCGCATCTGTAGGAGTGCAACAGGAGAGGCGTGGCATGAGATCATGCTGGCATGTCTGGGGGGTAAGGAGTGCGACCCCCTGTCAGGGAATAATGAGCCAGAGTGTGGCAGCCAAGTTGCCTACCTCTACTTTGTCTCCTTCATCTTCTTCTGTTCGTTCTTGGTGAGTGCATGCTTCATAATTTCACCCCACCGTTCACCTGCTGTGGATATTTTGTAGATCCAAATTCCCAAGGAAAGCTAAAAGCGTAATATGTTGTAACCACATCTCCGGCGACAAATATTTTTGCAGACGTTCAGAAATTACAGTTTTGACTAGCTGCTGTGTTCATGTACACGCATCTGTGTGCAGATGCTGAATCTGTTTGTAGCCGTCATCATGGACAACTTTGAGTACCTGACTAGAGATTCATCCATTTTGGGTCCTCACCACCTGGATGAGTATGTCAGGATATGGGCGGAATATGATCCAGCTGCCTGGTGAGTGCTAATGTAGACACTATTACCTGCAAAAGAGATGTGCATACAAGAATTTGAAAACTCTCTCATATGTCTAATTGTTTGTGAGGTTGCTCTAACATGCTTGCTCACACAGAAAACCCAAGCAACGACAGCAGTCACTTCAGCGTAATACTCTGACAATTTTCCTATCTGGTGCAGTAAACATCTGCACATGCTTTTTTTTTTATGATGATCTGATAATAGGCAGTGAAGAAAACAGAAGCTTAACCTAGTTAAAACAAAGTGATATTCCAACAAAAGAGCTGCAAGGGGTCTGTAATGGATCTGAGTATAACCTCATCAGGCATCTGGTTATCTCTGCCACACCGTGCAAACCCCTCCCTACTCCTCATCCCTCCCTCCAGTGTAAACTGTCCTGATATATCCTTCACCCATTCCTAAACAACCCCCACCCCTCCCTCATCTGGAATATACTGCCAAAAACTTAATGTGGCACCGTCTACACTCCAAATGAAACCTCCCTGTAAGTGTCAATGTCAGCTGTAGACATGCTAAGTTTCATGGTATCTGTATTCCAGCATTTGTGTGTTGCCCTTATGGTCTCCCCTTTAACTGCAAATGGACCACCGTAGATGGAAAAATGCTAAAGAGAAGACAAAGAGGAAATTAAAGCAGACTGCTGGATAAAACACCCGAACCCAATTTGCAGGAAAGATGCATAAGTTAGAATGTTTGGCTTCTCCACGCTAATGAGAGACAGAAGCAGTGAATCTTTGGTTAGATGTTACGACAGAGACCTTTTTACCCTTAAATCTGACAGCGATTGTGAGAACATGGCCTCTTTTAAACGAGCATGTAGGGAACACTAAACCAGAGACAAAGACGCATGACTTCCAGCAAACATGTATTTAAGAGGGAGGGAGTCTAAGGATCACAAGCAGCCATTAAGCAATTACCAAGCACATGCTTTTCTAGTCTGTGTGCATTGCCTTAAATTATATTGTGCACACATCCAGCGAAGAGGCAAAGGGAACTAATGAAGAGGATTTTGGAAAGTGGAGTGTTGCCCGTCCTAATGGCCACATTGAGCAGAATGTGCCATGCAGTGAAGTATGTGCTATTTATTTGTGTGAATTTAAGAGTGATCTTTATAATCTTGTGAAGTATTTTCAGATATTGTGATCTTCTTGTCAATCTTGTGCTTTTCCTCCCAATGTCTTCTCTTCTTTCTGGATTGTGTGTGTGTGTGTGATTTGTTTTTCCTGTTGGTGTGTGTGTTTAACTCCCCTGTATTCTTCTTGCAGCGGGCGCATACATTATAAGGACATGTACAGTTTATTACGAGTTATCGACCCGCCTCTCGGCTTAGGCAAGAAATGCCCCCATAGGGTGGCCTGCAAGGTTTGACTTCCATTCAAATGAAACCTCTCAATCACACTTGCTAGCCACAGCATCCAGGAATGGAGTGAATGCTGCTTTGTTTTTCCGTTTGGTTCTTTTTCTCTCTTGTTTTTCTGTTCTTTTGAATTTTCATCTCAACCTACAACTTCTTTTCAACCATTACCGACTTGCATTCTGACCTGCTGAGAGAATGTGCGGGACAATGCAGACACCCAGAGAAGCATGTGAAATGCACCAACTGAAAACTAAAACGTGTTGAGAAGTTTTGCCACATTGTTAAATGGATTTTTCTTTCTTTTTTTTTCTTATGAATATCATTTTTCTATTTGTTTCCTTTTGCTTGCTGTGGAGCCATGGCTATGATGTAGCAAGCTACGGTTGCCAACTGTAGTGTTGCATTGTTCTTGGTATTTTGGGGGGTTGGGGGAAAGACAGAAACTGCATTGACATTCCCCTTCCTCTTTCTCCCCTCTCTCATCTGAGCAGGTGCAGCTTACTGCCTGCTGTCAAGCTCCGCCCTGCTCCTCTGTGAAACACCCACAAACTCGATACACAATTGCATGCAAAAGTTTGGGTGCAGGTGGTCAAAATTTCTGTTGCTGTGGGTTTATACGTGAATGGACGATGAGTCCAAATGGCATAGGTAATGTTAAATAATAAGTTAAAGAGGAATTCTGTCCATCTTTTTAAGTAAGTTAAATTTAAGGAAATCATCTTATCAGGATGTTTTTAATCCACTCCACCAAAAACAATTCTGTCTGATATCTGATGTAAAAATTCAAAAGAGGAAAAGAGAAAGTGTAAAGTATTCAAAGGGGATATAATCTTCGATATTCTGCACTGCCGCTCTCCCTCCCTGGTCTTTGTCCCAGCAACCAGTGGCCATAGTTTCCCCCATACTGAAGCCTAAAGGACTTAGAATCATAGCTAATGAACTTATCTACATGAAGGAAGGGTAGAGGTTTGCCATTGTCAGAGTATTCAGGAATATAAAATCTGCTGCGAGGGAATGAAGTGCTGGGATCATGCTATGGACTTGTATATAACTATTGGCTTAGAAGAAAGAATAAAATCCTATAAGTACCAGGAAATCCTGAATCCTGTGAAGCCTCTACAAGAAACAATGATCTAAACACACCTCTAAAGTTCCTTGACTATATAAAAAGGCAAGAGGGTTTGTAGCACATGCAAGATGATCCAGGAATCTCATGGAAGCTCAGACAGGTTAAAAATCCCTCCAAAGAAGAGGCAAAGGACTTTTGCTTTGGCTGCTTTGTTGTTGTTTTAAAACTAGATAAGAAATAATTCTTGCAGGCTTACATGTTATTTAATCTAGTATTTTTTAAAAAGAATTACCTTCATCTTTTCATATACTTAGCCATTCACCTAACAGGAGTTTTGCTCAGGATACCCAAACTTTTGCACACTTCCGGACATTTGTTTGCATAGAATTGTCTTCAGATCCCAAAAAAGAGAAAATTCACCTCTCAAATTCCAATCCTCAGCTCCCCTCTTGTTGCTTCCCTTGTTTTTTTTTTCCTGTCTTTTCTGTCATGACAAACTGGAAGACACTAATGCAACGTAGAGAAAAGTCACACGGCCGCAGTCACACATAAGCCCAATGAACTTGTAATTCTGCCAGTTACTTTACTTTGTTTGGGTCATTTTCCCTCCCTTTTTTCCTTTAAAACCCTTTCCTCTCATTTTTACCTCTATGCTCTAACTACGACCACTCTTTGCCTCTCTCCTTTTGTGATTTTTTTGTTAATGGGGTGGTGGCACTGGCTGATGATGCAGTGGCAGGATCAGTTGCAGGGAAATGTATGACATGCTGAGGCATATGAGTCCTCCACTAGGCCTCGGGAAGAGGTGTCCAGCACGGGTGGCCTACAAGGTCAGAAAGGCCCCCATCTTTAACCAAGCCTCCTATGGGTGTCGTGGGAACGTGGGCGGTGTACAAACAGGGGAGGGAGTGAGGATTTAAGCGTTCGACGTGGTGTAAACTTTAGTGTCCTTGTTTCTTTTGGTTCTGTTTCTGTTTCTTTTCGTGGAAAGTGGGGTGGGGGGGAGGGGGAGGGGGTGGGAGGGGCGGGCTGGTCGGTGTTGTGGCATTGTGTGGTGCTGTGGTGCGTTGAGAGGTAACAGGACAGTTGGTTTAAAGGGCTGAGGCGGGGTTGTGTATCCACAGGAGGGGACGAAAAAGAGGGACCTTCTCAGCTTGTTTGCACCGTCCGGCGCACAGGCTCACATACACCAACACGTAAAAGCCCCACACATCATGTCCAACGTCGCACTCTGCAAACGGAGAGACGGCGGCAAATATCCACATCAAATGCTGAACCTTTCACTCATGGAGACACCGCGAAACCAACACACTCTTACACAACAGCGTGCGTGTGCAGCAGGGCTGGGAAGGTCCGCCAGACTTCCGTCCTCCGACTCGTTCCATCCTGTGGATGATGCAGATACACGAGCACACTCACACACACACAGAGACACACACAGAAATAGGTCATATCAACCTACACATAGATATTTTCTGTTTCTTCTCATGGTAGAGAGAGCAGGGGGGCTTGTGTCAGTGATGTGTTTTCCTCAGAGAGCCTTTGGTTGCTATACAGAAGCAGTTCTTTTTCTGTCACCCTTCATGTAGCAGCTCAAAGCCCCCAAGCAGCCTTCTCTATCTGCAAGTCCAATCTTCTCTTTGTCCTTTGGTTCTGTCGTCAATGCAGTTCTATTCTGTTTCCAGCCCCCTTCATCTCTGCATATTGCTCCCCTCCCCTAGCATACACACACACACACACATCCTCACCTGCCTTCTGCATGGCTGATAAACACCACCTCATCCTCCCTCCTGCACACACGCCCCTGTCTGTCGAAAAACAGAGACACACCGATCTTACATTTACTACTTTTTTTCAAACAGAGACACACAGAATAATGATTGTTACATTGATGTTACCATATGTTCCAGTGTGACAGTCTCATGAGAAATCACGGGCAGATCACTGTGCGCCTCGGGGGGGCAGCAAGCCAAACAGCCTGTAGGCAATGGGGATCATTCCATCCCCAGTCATTGCTTTACCCAACCTCTACTTTTCAGGAAACTTGGGGCAAATAGTGCTGACATTTAACACTATTTTGAGTTGCTTACTGGATGGGGTGCAAACTTGAGTTCAATTAATCCCATATTGACTCAGTACTCAATTTCCAGACTTCTTTCCTTTCAGAGTTTCAAATAATTGATCAAATTACACAGTTGGAGATAAAATAATGATTATAGTAGCATCTCAGCAACTATTTGACCTAGGCTCTCCAAATCTCTTTTTATTCATTTGATTTTGGTTTTAATTGTTACGGTTGCCCCTGCAAGCACCCATTTTTATATCCGATTTGATTTCTTTCCTTATCCCTCTGGTTTTATTCTGTTCTCAAACTATAAGCATCCTTCCTGAAAGAGAAAATAAGTAAACCCTCGGGTGCCCTGCTGAGCAACTTTACATGCATTTCATGCATGGTTTAACCTCAGGATATGTCCCTTGATCATTATTACTGGAACATTTAACCAGGAAGTCACTGTGTGTATGTTACAACCCCTGTCAGAGACAGAAATATACAAACCCTACCTTTTGTCCTTTTGACCAGTTGACAGAACTGAAAAACAATCCATCTAGTTTTTGGTTTTTGATCCTCCGGTCTTGAAGACAGACAGCAGAGCTTTTCAGGCAGGACCGCTTTATACATGCACAAAGTATGGTGATATTCCTTTCTTTTCATTTAAACTTTGTTTTGCATTCTTTTGCCTTTGTTTATTTTATTTTTGGTCTTCTTTTCACACGCTTCATCTCATAGACTATTGACTTTTCTTCATTATTTATTTATTCAATGCTTCCAATTCAGTTCTTACATCCATTTTCTAACAGAATAAGTATATCTTTTCACTTCACATTTCCCACATTCATCCGGATTTTGTTGGCAAATAAGGCATTTTAGTACCAGAATAACCTCTCCATGGTGAGCTTTTCTTTTCTCTCTCATTTTCTTGATTATTTTTTTCCCCTTTTCCTATTTCTGCAGAACACTGCTCTCTCTCACCTAACCCTCCAAGCCTGTTCCCATTTTTCACACATTAGACCTAGAAGCCAAAGAGAAAGTTGTTCCATCATTCCAGCATAGCCCCATCAAATTTCTTATTGCTTCCAATAATAACCACATTAAAACAACTCACAAACTCATTTCAGTGTCGCAAACAGAGAATGCAATCTGTGTAGAGCTGCACAGCTGCTTGTCCTGTGAGGCATGTTGTGTGTGCACTGCATGCTGCATGGGGGCCGGGATGTGCAAGAAGGATTTGGGGGAAAGATGGATTAAAGTTGAGGCATTTAATCGGAATGTGGGTGGAGGGAGGTGCATGATATGCTGCATGTTAATTTGCCGCCGGTTCCCGTATGTCGTCTCCGGTCACCAAACACGCGCAAACTGTTGCGGTGAGTTGGTGCGTGCCTTTATTTTGTCTGAATCTACTAGTAGTCAACAAGACCTACATAAGATTAAACCAATGAATAAAAAACAAGTGTTTTCCTTCCTGAGAACAATCCCTCAATTTGCTTATGGTTTATTGGTTTATCGTCTGGTCTCTGTTGGTTTTATTGTGAACCTCCAAACCTCTAGGGGGAGCTCTGAATAATAGTAGCAGCTGCTCAGCCTGTCTTCCTGATCTTCCACTGAAGGCTCAGTAATACATGTTAATCCAACCTGTGAGGTCTTTTAGAAGTCATTACACATCTGATGAGAGTAATAGTAAGGAAACAAGTGTGTGAGTGTGTGAGCCAAATAATAATAATAATAATAAAAACATTATTAACCATCTTGATACTCACAGGTTCTTTCCTGTAAAACAGACTAAATATGTGAATTACTGTGAGATTTTTCCTCACTGCGGCACTGAAATCCAATTCTGACTAATTTGAAAATGTACTTTTTAACCTGAGCCAGTACAGGGATACAGACTGTAGATGCTGTTCTCAGCTCCTTCAGCTTCAGACCCCTGCCCTTCTCCCCTCTCCCCACTTCCCTTTACGCCACAAAGCCTGGCGCCCCCTCCCCCTTGTCACCTGGAGGTTCCACGTACGCTCCGCTTGCTTCCCAATTTTCTCACTGCTCGCCCTGATTGGCTTTCTCACAGAGACTGCTCCGTATGGATCTGCCTGTGGCCGATGACAACACGGTCCACTTTAACTCCACGCTCATGGCTTTGATCCGCACAGCGTTGGATATCAAGATCGCCAAGGGTACGGAAGGTTTGGACGCCCTCCTGTCTGATTCTAATCACTATTCCTTGACCCTTTCTCTCGCTCCCTCTTAATGCAGTGTCATGGTTCTTTGCTGAACCTAGCAAAAATCAGCTCTTTCTGATATCGCTCCCTATGTAGCTCCTGTATCATCCATTATCTGTAGTATGTTGCTAATTTTGCTGGTCAATTATCATTCTTTTACTAATGAAACATGTTTTTTTTCTGTTTGTCTGTTTTTCTCTTTGTATGTCTTGTGTTTTACCTCTTTATACCAACCTTTATGTGTATGAATGTGTGTTCATGTGTATATCCATGCATCTGTGTATGTATCTGCATGTGTGCGCATGCGTTGGCTTCGTTTCTTCGGCTAGGTGGTATTGACAAGCACCAGATGGACGCCGAGCTGAGGAAAGAGATGATGGCGATCTGGCCCAACCTCTCCCAGAAGACTCTGGATTTGCTGGTTACGCCTCACAAGTGTAAGTCTCAGAGTGTTGTTTCAGGCACACACTCGTGGATGGTTCAGCCACCTGGTGCCGCCCAGCGCTCCAACGATGATTCACTTCACACCACCTAAGGTCTGCTTCTCTCAGCCAGTGTCACTGTGTCGTTGTTGCTGCTGCACCCTCTGAATCAGCTGGCACATCTCCGTAAACCTGCAACCCACATAGCCTCAACTCAACAAAGACTCATACATGTTTCTCCGTGTTCAAGATATGAGTGCAGACTGCATGTTTGACACCCAACAGACATGCACACACACACATAATAAAACTCAGCACCAGTCCTCTCTTTGTGCCAAAGTCAGAGGGTGCCCGACTATAGATCAACTCTCTATAGACGTCTTTTCACTCCAGGGCAGTCTTTGCTGTGTAATAGATGCAGTCTTCTGTAATTTTAACAATAATTAGATCATATCCGAGCAAGTGCCAACAGCTTACAACAGTAGAGGCTCTAGTGTGTTGTAATGCATGTGATTTATTGTCATGAAATTGCTTGGAAACTGATATTGTATTGCATTTTATATTTGCAGCCAAAGGTAGCAGAGAGGCTGCATTTTGTATTATTTGTTACTGCATACCAAGCATGACCCATATGAGAATTGTATTTGACTTGATGATGATTTGAGTGAAAGAAATGATAAGGTTTTTGGGTTTCTATTTTTATTATTTATCTGACAGTGAAAAGACTATTTGCTTTATGTTCTTGTGTTGTTTGTTATTGTGTGTGTGCGTGTGTGTGTGTGAGAGAGACAAAGAGGGATGGGTATGAGAGTGCAAATGTTTCTTGTGTGCATGCCTCACTTTTTTTCTACCATTCCTTGCGCTCAGGGTCCATACCAAAGGGTCTAATCCTGCAGGGTAACTTGTCATTCTCTCAGCAGCGACAGACCTGACCGTTGGGAAAATCTATGCTGCCATGATGATCATGGAGTACTACAGGCAGAGCAAGATCAAACGCTCCCAGGCTCTTCGTGACGAGGTACTGCAGTCTCATAAAGTAACGCCCCACCTGCATCTGACCCCCCGAAAAATAAAAGGCAGACTGACGTGCTAAAATAAAGACCACAGGTCTGTAGCTTCATTTCTGTTTGCCTGGGCTGTGACAGCCTCCGCTAAGACCAGGGAGGAGTCCCCATTGGGCTCAGTAGAGAATGCACCATTAAACGCAGCCTCCATATGCAGCGCTCCTTATGGCACAGCATGCGCAGTGCTGCCATCTTGTGGGAGAGGTTTGCTACATTCATTTCATTATTGACACAATGGAGGAAAAAATGGAAGCAGAATTATTTAAGGACATGACCAAGTTTATGTTGGTCTGTCAGCTTCAAGTGTTGTCACAGCCCCAGATGTGCCCATCCCTGAACATAATGGGAATCTTCTCAGTGGCTTCTGTAGTATATGGACTGCCTGCAAAGATGCTGCATCTGCTAACCTTCCATTATCCATGCTTGTAACCTTGGACTGTTAGCACTGAAACCCTTACCCTTTAGAAGCATTTTGTCATTTGTTAAAGGAGAGGACCACCCTCCCACATCAATGCTGCTGTATTGGATTATTTTCCCATGAAAGTGACATTGTATCAGAATGAAAATTTTATGGTCCTTCACAGGTTTATGTAGCTGGATCATAAATATTTGCCTGCCTCTCTAGACACTAATTTACCTTGTCGACTGCATGAAATGAAATGCTTATCATCCATCCATCCTTTCATTCATTCATCCATTTTACATACCTGTTTCAACTAGTGCAGGGTCATGGGGGGGGCTGGACCCTGTCCCAGCTGCTAACTGCCAAGAGGCAAGTTACACTCTGGTCAGGTCAATGCTTATAATGTCCCTGTTTTCTTTTTAACTTATTCCATAACACACACTCATACATCTTCTTATCTAGACCATCTGACTTTTCTTTCCATGTGCTGCTCTGTGGACCACTGCTTCTCTTTACCAGAGTTAGCAGAGCTGGCAACACAAAGAAAGACTTATGCATTGTCTGTTTATCTACACAAAACTAGAGAAGGCAGAAATCTCTGATTCCTATGTTGAACTTTACATTAGACCTGGTTTGGTCAGATTTGATGAAGTTTGGGGACTCAATACAGTGACGTATTTTAATCTTGTAGATTTCAATGTGAGAGACAACGTAAGATATTTGGAAATGTTCTAAGTTAACAACATCCTCATTATTCTGAAATGTGATTAGTAGTTCCTTAGCAAATAACCAATGAATTAACAGCAAACATGTAGAAATTATTGTTTAATTATTATGTTATGCTTTTATCTGCTATGACTTTCTTTAGCATTCTTTTGGGAAGCCTTGGTTTCATTAGACAATTCTTGATCCGTCCCAGTTCCACTGAAACACACATGGTTTTCCTCTGTTTTTGTTTTTCTTTTGCCATTTATTTCCCCACGTGAAAGTCAAAAATGTCCAAGTCAGCTTTACTGCCAATCCATCCTATGTGTAGGACATACAGAGGGTCAAAATGGTGTGTCCCTCTTTCTCACAGTGTATATTAAACAAATTAAAAAAAAAACGTATATAAAAGTAGAACTGGATAAATAGAAAATGGATGCAAAAACTTTTAAAAAATATACAAAAAACAAATTATCTATAGTATAGTAAAGTAATGTTGTGCAAAAATGACGATATATCAATGAGTTTGGGGGAATCAGAGTAAGGAATGGGGGACTGCAGCCTTATGAAGCTGTTCTTTATTTTCATCATCATCTACTCTTCATCTCTGAGCATTCCCTTTCATCCGACTCAGAGCTGAGTAGGTTGGTTCCACTGTTTTACCCACCTTGCTCCACGGGTCCCTGAATGCTCACGTTTTTCGTTCCTCTGCTAGCCATGGGGCAATGCTTACTCAACCCCTCCACTCATTTATTTCCCATGATCCTGTTTGTCTGGCCTTGCTTTAGGCAACAGCCCCTGTTCTGTTCCTGCTCTGCTCCTTCTCCCCCCTCTTTCCCTGTCAGTCTGCCTGATAGCTGGCGATGGCCATGTTGTATATCTCAAACAGAACCGAACGCCATTACTGTTTCAGCGCGTGGAGCCACCTACCCCCAGCCAGGAAGGGGGTCCAGGACTCAACAACGCTCTGCCTCCACCTAATGCCACAGAGACCATCAACGGCCCGTGAGTTTCATGGCGTCAACATGTTTCATTTTACAGGAGGTTGTTCTAAGAAGATCAGAACAAGAAGATGTGGCTGTGTGTGTGTGTGTGTGTGTGTGTGTGTGTATAAAAGGCCGGTGGAGGGCGGGATCCCGGAAAGCAAGTCGTGGGTTACGCCTCGTGCCAGGGAGATGTCCCAGATGGCTGGCAGCTGGAGCCCTGAAGGACACACTGAGGACGGCCTGGGAAGCATGACCAACTCCCAGGTACCCAGCTTATACAGCGATGCACACTGGAGCAACACACACACACACACACACACTATACGTATAAAATGCCTCCCTGCTGTGTGTCAAATCTGTCTCCGAAAGTATTCAACATTTGTTTTTACTTCCATGTCACTGCTACTGAGCAAACTTCCAAAGAGCAGTAGAAGACAACTAACTGGTAAAACCCACGATGATCTTTACACGGTTAAAGATTACAGTTTCACCCCCATGGACGGCAGCGTCCTGCTTGCTCATGACCATTGTATGTTACATTAATTAAACGAACCCTTGGGACATCAGATTAGCGCTCCCTTTCACGATGAATGGAGTTGATATACGACGATTTGTTGTTGGTGTGGGCTCGGACTCACACTTTGTTTCATGCGTGTCTGCTACCTTACAGCCAGTCTCCCACAGATGCTTCCTGAATCGAAGCCATCCAGTGAAAAATAAGGAAGTTCAGAGCTCATCCCGAACCATCCTTACTGCCTTGTTGCATCATTTTTAAATCATTTTCACGTCCTCTAGTTTCTTACCTTAATTCTTCAGTAATTAAATTCCGTTAAGCTTCGCCCCTTCCTTTGAACCTGACTCGAAGCAGTCCTTTATATTCTTTAATTTTCTTCCTGCAATATTTCATAATTCCTCTCTTCATATTACGACGTCATTCTCAAAGTCTGGACAGATTTTTCTTAATGTGGCCCCGATTATCCTTTGGACTCCTTTTTTTCAGAAATTCCATTTGTGGAGTTGTTTTATTTAAAATGTGACCTCCATCACACTTAGGGCCTTTTCACATGGCGTACTCGGGTCCGGGCCGGGCCCGAGTCCGATCTTTCCTGAGTTGTGTTCACATGCCAG
>JBBDHI010000022.1:9065812-9080372 GCA_037177115.1 Craterocephalus stercusmuscarum | reverse complement strand
ACCCACTAGCAAAGTTAGATATAATATCACAAGATGCATCTTAATTCCTTTCATACACTACCAATCAAAAGTTTGGACACATATATGACCCCATTAAATCTGAATGAGTATGCGCGTTGAAACCTTACACTCTTACAGTATATCTGCTCACAGATCCTCTTCCATAAAGCAGGTTATTGTAATGCATATATAACAACTCCTCTGGTTCTTTCTGTGCTGTGCAGTCTTGGAAGAGCAGTTAAATATGACAATTCCTTTTATTTCTATTCATTCTGTACTCTACCCTAGCCACCCTTATTTTCCACTGTAACCATGAACTCACTGCAACATGCATACTGTCCCTGTGGGCATACGGTACATGTTGGGTGTGTGTCTAACAAGCCTGGTTGTGGACATATCATTTAAGAAGATTAAAAAAAACACAGATTATCGCATTCAATTATATTTCTGCCCTCTACCATTTCTTTAAAAACTTTACACAAGCACACATTTTCACTTTTTCTGCTATCGTTTTCTCTTTTTGCAGTGCAATGCAATGCCACTCTGTCAGCAATGGAGGATGTTGTTGAGTCTCCAGATCCTGCATCATCATCCTCTGTTTCCCCTCTGGAGTGCACCTACAGCATCACTGTGTATCCAGGTTATGGTGTGGAAATTCAGGTGATGTGAATTATGAAGACATAAACAAACATCTTTTCAGATATTATGATACTTTTCCACTGTAGAATACTTTGATGTTGTCTGTGAAATATAACCTTTGATTAAAAGAGAGTTAAAGTGAATTAAAAGAGTTGGAGGTGATGAGGGAAATGCAGGCACAAAAAGAAACATGAGAGCTTGATACAGTGCAATGAAAATTGTGATGTATAACATGTCTTTACTATAAAATGAAGATCTGGTCAACCGTCAACAACACAGCGATACAGCTAATGCTATTTATCGATGTCAGATGGATTTTTTCATGAGTTACCTGGCAGATCTGTCCATTAACGATACACCATGTTCATCCTCATTTTCCCTCAAGGTGAGGAAGACTAATCTCTCAAAGGAAGAGTCTCTGCTGGTAATGGGTCACGGAGGTTCAACACCAGAGCTGTTAGCCAATGAGACCCTAATCAAAGAAGGCCAGGTGATCCGCAGCACCACCAACCAGGTGTACATCCACTATCGCAGTCTGCGGCAGTCCAATCACGGCACGTTCAGCCTCCACTATCAAGGTGAGTTAAGTCTATCTGTTTCACACTTTGCCTTTCGTAGCGCAGGCCTAAATTATTACAGCTGGGCAAAAACAGAGCTTTACCTTGTGGATTAGGTTCAGTGAGGAGGAGGTCATAAGTTTGACAATATGTTAATACCTATCTCCCCCTACCTCCCACCGCAGCCTTTCTGCTGTCCTGCCCGTTCCCCAAGTCGCCTCAGGGGGGTGGAGTGACAGTGACGGACATCCATCCTGGAGGCCAGGCACACTTCCACTGTGATCCAGGTTTCCAGATTCGAGGTCATGAGGTGGCAACATGTGTCAACACCACTCAGCCACGCTGGAGCACTGCTGTCCCTCAATGTGTTGGTTCGTAGATTGTTTCACTTCATATTAGATGCAACAATATCATTTAGCACATGTCAAAGACAGTGTTAAGATGGCAGGCTGTGGAAAATAATATGCTGATACTCTTTTTTTTATGGTTTTCAGTTGTTTCTTGTGGAGGATGGATTCGTAATGCCACTGTGGGACGGATCCTGTCTCCACCCCCTCCATCTGTCAGCAACCACAGTAATGGAAATAATCTGAGCTGCCATTGGTTGATAGAAGCCAAAGAGGGACACAGGCTCCACTTACACTTTGAGAGGATTGCACTGGATGAAGATGATGATAAGTAAGTTTGTGTTTGATGTTTGCATGTCACAGGAAACGCTGCTGCACCTGAAACTTTTAGTTACTGTTTTCACATGTTAAACCACATGTTTATCTGAAGACCGTTCCGATGCTCCACTGATGTGTCCTTACTGCCCACTGACATCAGAGGTCTGTCATGACTTCTGCAGTAACAATGACTCTCAAACTTTCTCTAGAGGCACTTTTGCACTCATCAAAAACACAAATATCCATCTCCTCTTTATCCTTTTACTTTTTTCACTATGAAATTGTTTAATCTGCTTTCAGTAGAAGGAGATATTTATCAGCTCCGGTTACATGTGACATTGATGTGAACACAACACCTGGATGTATATTTTAAAAAGCTGTGCTTTGTCCTACTGTGGGAGTTTAACTTCTGTGGTAGAAAATAAGTGAGCGTTCAGCTTCTTGCAGTTTACATGTTTACAACTGTAACTTTATCCTAAACACTTCTCCTTTCAGACCTCAGGGACAGCCCCTATGTCCACAGTGCAGTTTGTTTATTGTACATTTTGCAATAAAGAGTTTAGAATTTTATGTTTCACTAATTATTATATTCTCCCTTCATTCCAGTTGTCACTTCTCTGAAAACCCTGGCTACTATATTACTGGTGATTTTAAAAGTTCTCTCCACGAGGCTCATTAGACTAGTGACTCTTTTTTCTCGATTTGACAATGGTGCCAACTGTTCACACTAAACCAAAAGTAAACGGTTTTATTCCATACCTTAGGCTCAGATGTGGTCCCAGATGAGTTGATAGTAAAAACTTTCCATCTGCTTTTCATAAGAGTCCCTTATTCAGGCTTTTTCTCTTTTTCAAGGTTACCATGAGCTTTCTTTATGGTGTGTCCCTTTTAGGTTAATTGTGCGAAGTGGGAACAGCTCCCTGTCCTCGCCGCTCTTTGACTCAGATTTGGATGATGTCCCAGAACGCGGGCTGCTGAGTGAGAGCTCCACATTGTACCTGGAGCTCACAGCTGATTCGTCCTCCATTCCTCTGCTGCTGGCGCTGCGATATGAGGGTGAGCCGGAGCCTTCAGACACTCGTCTGCCTCCTTTTTCTCGCCTGAGGTCTTTTTCACATTCAGCAAAATAAAGAGGCTGTAGCAGAGCAGCTCATCCATCTAACCTCATTATTGTACAGTCGACAGTACCTGGTTCAGCTTTCTGCCTGAGAAGAAAAGTAGTGATGATTCATTGCAGGATTTAGACTCGGCTGTTACCTGCGGAGGGTTTTATTGCTTCACATTTAAGATTTTCCAGCCAAAAAAATGAGATTGCTGGTCATTGTAAGTGAAAACAACTGCTCCTTTCTCATATTTTCAGACTAAGTATCAACAAAAGGAGAAGAGTTTATGAGGTTGCTTCATTCTTTCGCTTTGTTCTGTGTTTACAGCTTTTGATGACGAGCACTGCTGGGAGCCCTACATGCCTCATGGGAATTTCAGCAGCAGCGACATCACGTATCAGCTGGGCACCACCGTCACCTTCGCCTGCTCCCCAGGCTTCGTCATGGAGCAGGGTTCAGCTACTATCGAGTGTGTGGACCCCAGTAACCCCCACTGGAACGACAGCGAGCCTGTGTGCAAAGGTGACCTTCGGTTGCATTTTAAATACAAATTAAAGTGAATAAATTTAGAACTGTAACTCTGCCACTCCTTCATATTTGTACAGCACATGGTGTTTTACGAGTGTTTTGCATGACAGCAAAGTGTTTCTGTTTATGAATTATTCAAAATGGATTTTTGCTGAGATAGGAACGTGAAGCTTCAAGATGCTGTCGCCACATTGGCTGTGTCGTCTGTTGATCTGCTGGCATGCTGTGAAAGCTGAGGGCAGCAAGAGACTGTGGCTGATATGAAACTGGCTTTGCACAGGGTCGGGAACTGCGAGCAAACACAGGTGGTGCAGTTTCAACCAAGCGTTAAAGTGACAGATCGACACTCTGAAAGCCATATGCTGGGCTGTATTTTGGCCTGCAGCAACAGAGAAGCAGCTCTTATCTGTAGTGATTTAGGGAGGCAGTTGACGGGATGTCTGTGGATTGAGTGCTTGGGCATCCGTGTGTGGTCGCAGGCTTTCTGCCTCAGAGTGAAAAAAGCTGGACTGCTCTCAGAATGATAGATCTACTGGTGCCTGTGAGAGCTTGCATCTGTGACTGGCAATATTTTATTGATCTCTCCTAAATATAGTCGCTCTTAGAGACCAGCTGTTTCCGAGATGCTTGTTGGGCTTATATCCCGGATATATTTGACAGCCTTCAGCACATTTTTGTATTATATTGCTCAATTAGTTGTGAGTTAATATGGTTTCAGCCACTCTTGGTCAGCAATTTATCAACTGATAGATGTCAAATGAGCGAAGACTGTTTGCAGGAAAGTAAATGATGCTTAGTTTTTCTCTGTAATCATTGCTCCAATCATTTTCTTTCTGTCCATCTGTTTTTTTTTTTTGTTTTTTTTTAATACTGTAATTATTTTATCATCCATAATTTCCGCATCCAAAGTGTCTCAGTGCACACCCTAACCTCAATTCCTCTCCTCTGGTCTACAAGCTCTGTGTGGAGGGGAGCTGACTGAGCCCTCAGGAACTATACTGTCCCCTGATTGGCCACAGAGCTACTCAAAGGGGCTCGACTGTGTATGGCAGATCCACGGTAATGAGGAGAAGCGCATCGAACTGGATGTCCAGATGTGAGTATTTGAAACAAAGGAGACGCGGCTTGTTTGTCTGTTTCTCCCAAAGGTTATGCAAAAAGTGTGAGGTCAAATGTCAGTAACCTGGTTGTGAGCTGGGTTTTTATAATGATTACAAAACAGATTTTATTTTCTTAACATTTTTTATTTATTCATTCCAATCAAAACAGTTTCAAGATGTTGCAGCTAAATGAATGCAGAAAGCTTAAATCTTTGATGCTTTCAGCAGAGAGTTTGCAGTGTCAGTATGCTTCCAACACAAAGATTAGCTTATTATTCGTTGTGTGCAATAATCTCATCATACTGTGAAATCCGACATCCTGCATAGCAAATGTTTGCAGTAAATGAGAAAAACTTGAAAATGTGAGACCATGTTCGTTCATCTGAGTTTTCTAGGTTTTCAAAACTGTTTTGTAAGGAAAGTTCAGAAGATTCCTGACATGCCTTCAAACCACAGAATCACTGCATCTGTGTCGTTATAATAATGATTTGCATGCTTAAAGGCAGTTTAAACCATAAATGACCATGATCATTTTTATCTTACCTCCCAGTAAGACGTCATTATAAAAAAGAAAGATTTTGGGGGAAATATTACCACTGAGGCATTGATCCCAATCAGCTTTTTTGTTAGTTGTAAGTGTTAATAAAATGCCACATCAACACAGTACAGAAGTGCTGTGCGTGTATCAGGTTATATTGTTTGTTGTTAACATATGGGAGAAAATCTAAAAATTAAACCTTAATATGCACACGCATCTATGTGCGTTTAATCCTGTGCACGCATGAAAATGTTGTCTAACTGGATTAAAAGTAAATGAGTCAGAGTCAGAAAAGGAAGCATAAAATCATGTTGCAGAACTCCATATTCTGCTGCCTCTACTGTCTTTTCTTTTCTTCTGTTTCCAATGTACACCGACCAAAATAATACACCGGGTGGGCGGATAGGTAACCTTAAAAAGCAGAAAAATCACTCGTCTTTTGATGTTTATTTTCCTTCCTCAGCTTAAATATCCGCCACACTGATGTGCTGACAGTTTTTGACGGCCGTGATCTCATGTCGCACGTGATCGGCCAGTACCTGGGGTCCAGAGAGCGTTTCCAGATTGTATCCGGGGGATCAGAGGTCACCATTCAGTTTCAAAGCGATCCGGATGACT
This sequence comes from Craterocephalus stercusmuscarum, assembly GCA_037177115.1. Lineage (NCBI taxonomy): Eukaryota > Metazoa > Chordata > Actinopteri > Atheriniformes > Atherinidae > Craterocephalus > Craterocephalus stercusmuscarum. The sequence goes on along the minus strand of JBBDHI010000022.1, from coordinate 9,074,624 downwards.
CCAGTTTTATCCTGAGTCAAGGATTCCTCATTCATTATCGCGGCAAGTGAACTCAAAACAGCTTCATGAAATATGCAATTGGTTGAGACGGATCTACACCTGGTGAGCAAGCTGTTTAAATGGCTGTTACTGAGACGCTCTCTTTCTGTGTTCTCCAGAAGTTGAGCCGAATGACACCTGTCCCACCCTCCCGCAAATCGAGTTTGGTTGGATTAGCTCGTCTCACTCCTCTCCTGTGAGGGGCAGTGTGCAGACCTACCAGTGCCGACCGGGATATGACATCAGCGGATCAGACATCATCACCTGCCAGTGGGACCTGTCCTGGAGCAGCAGTCCACCTACTTGTGTTAAAGGTGAGAAACATTGTATGACACTATGTGAAAATCTTAAAAGGAAAATGTGTATTTTGTGGGCTCTGTTTTCCTATTGTTAAGACTGATAAATTAAAATTGGCAAAAACAAAAAAAAACTTGGCTTTGGTTTGATATTGAACGAAAACTCTACCATGAAACAGATGCTGTCTTATCCAAAGTGGGGGAACTTGTTTTTGCGTTACCCTGCCATTATCTGTAGGTACCAAACTCTGCCTGCTGCTCAAAGACGTGCATGGTGTGTGACCTGTCCATGAGCTACCCTGCCTCTTACCCAATGTCACTTTTTTAGGCTCATTCTCGAGTCTTGCTGTAACTCCTCCTCCTTCTGGAGATCAGAGAACCAGACATTAATTATGCTTCTCTTTTATTTGTTATACTAATTTTATATCTGCAGGATCCTCATTCATAAAGATGGTTAACTCTAGTAATACTTGTGTTACACTGCACTGGTAGCACAGTTTCTATTTAGGATGTTTGTGCTCAATATTAGCTTCTTTTTTGTTTTTACTCTATTTAAGTTTAGGATTATTACCGATGGATGTTAGTTCCCTGGCTTAAGCATAAATGTTTCCCTTTAATTCAAGAAACAAAGTAAAAACTACTGTTTCTCACAAGCTAGAAGGCGGATAATGGAGCCTCCAGAGTATTGCTGAACCAACCAAATGAATTAGTAAAATGTAGAGGTGTTTGGATAAATTTGTTATGTCTTCATTTGAAAGCTGTGTTTAGCTATACTGGGCCGGTCTACTGTCTGACAGTGCTTTAATAAAACATTAAAAAAAAAATCTATGAAAAGCTAAATGCAAAACCGTATCGAAATAATGATGCAGACAAAGAAAGTCTCTCATACTGGTATTTTACCAGTACACTTGACCATCCATGTTGATATTCTTCCTGAGTTCTCTGTTTATCTCACTGGGTCCTGCTCTGTCCCCACAGTCCAGCAGTGTCCTGATCCAGGAGAGGTCGTGAACGGAGCGCGTTCTGTACGTCCAGAAACAGGTTTCGCTGTTGGCACAGTTGTGCGTTTCTCCTGTAACCAGGGTTATCAGCTGGAGGGTCCTAGCCAAATCACCTGCCATGATCGAGATACCGGTACCCCCAAATGGAGTGAACGTAGCCCAAAGTGTGTCTGTAAGGCCCTTTTCCTGCCATTAGCGGGCGTTTCCATGTTTACCCCGCTTGATTCTGCTCTTTCAGGCTCAGCTGCAAGTTTGTGATCATGTTCTTGTTTGATCTGAACAGTAAAATATGACCCATGTCCAAACCCTGGGGTCCCTGACAATGGCTACCAGACTTTGTACAAACACAGCTACCAGGCCGGAGAAAGTCTGCGCTTCTTCTGCTATGAAGGCTATGAACTTATCGGAGAGGTCATCATCAAGTGTGTTCCCGGCCATCCTTCTCAGTGGAACAGTCTGCCACCCTTCTGCAAAGGTAAAGGGCATCGCTCTTATCACGGTATTTCTTAGATATTGGCCCTGGGTGGTGTCACGACTGTCACAGCTAGAGTACTGTATGTGTCTGAAAAATATATATAGGTGTGAGGCCATGAAGGTTTTAATAATGTTTATGATTCCATTTCACACAGTGGCATATGAAGAGCTATTGGATGATCACAAATCAGAAGGTAATTTCATTTCCTTTTATTTATACTCAAGGAACAGCATTGATTTCTAGTGAAAGGTACCACATGTAGGATTTAAATCAATTTAGCCACACTTTGGCCTCACATTTCCTTAATCATATAGTTACCAAAACATATACTGTGTGTTTGTTGACAGAAATTGTTCTTTTTTTGTTGCTTTACAGTGTCCGAGTCTTTTGAGCCGTCCCATCAGATCCTGAGTGAGAATATCGCTCTGGCGATAATTCTGCCAATCATCCTGGTCATTCTTTTGATTGGAGGAATTTACATGTACTATACGAAGTAAGCGTTCATGTTGTCTTCATTTCGTTTGCACCATTCTTCTCCAGTATACAGGTTTAAACATCATTTGCCTTGTAAAATTCATTCATGTGGTTATATCTGTTTCACTCACAGCATCTGCAGACTAGAATGGAAGCCCCTCTTCTGGAAGTCTCTTTCTCACACACACTCCTACAGTCCCATTACAGTCGAATCTGATTTCAACAACCCTCTTTATGAAGCAGGGGTGAGTATGAAGATGTGATTTCCCTTGTTTGCTCTACTGTGTGTCAGTTATATTATTTTTCTTTCGTGAAATTGTTGCAATTTCAAAGAATAAACTTGGTCCTTTGTTTTATGCTAGGATACACGGGAGTATGAAGTATCCATTTAAAGAAGAAAATGTCTGGGTGAGAGTTGAAAACCACAGAAAGATTCAATTCTGGATGAAAACAAATTCTTTTGTACAAAACGGCCTCACTCCCCATTTATTGTTCATTTTTTATTATTATGTTTGTGTTTTACCATCTCTTTAAATCTGGTTGATAGTTGTGGAAGTGCTTTATTTGGATTTATTGCACTGATACGGTGATGTGCCAAATGTGAGTCCTACTCAATGGTCCAACTTACTGTATTGTCAGGACTGGTGCCTTATAAAGGGTAAGAAATTGAAAACAAAGAGAAAAAATGATGGATAACAAGTAACAGAAAAGACTCAAGGGAAACTGATTTATTTATTCCACGTCATTATGAGGCCAAAACATTAGAAAGCATGGCAATACTTTATTTGTAACAATCAAAAGTTTCAGCCATTACCATATATTGTAAATGGTGAATGTTTCGCTTTAATTTCTAAAGTGGCTCTTGATATGTTTTGCAAAGTGTCACGGTGTAGAAAACGAATGCTTTATTTCAGTCATGAGAAAACCTTCTAAAACCAGCCGTCATTTTTCTTCTCTTTACTTTCTCACACAATGTGCAACACATTCACACAAACTGAATGTAAATATCTGACTTAATATTCGCTGAGGTTGATATATATATTCTTAATTATATATAAATATATGTATATTAGCCTCAAATATATGTACAATTAAACATGGTGGCGGGAGGTTGTATATTTTCATTATATACATATAATGGAAATTCAGTGCCAAAATATGTTGAATTATTTAATGTCCCTAAATGTTTCATCTGTTGTTGAACTAGTGTTTACAAAGGCAGTGTTTATTTTATTCTTCGCTGTTTCTGCAGTCATCACCTTCACTAATGTCACACCACACACTGTATAAGAAAAGGTGAGGACATGAATGTCATTACGCTTCGAGCATGCACTGATTGTAAATTTATTGCTTATGCTCAATCTCTCCATTATCATTATAGTTACAGACGATTGTCAATGTTAACAAATTTGATGTTGTATGCACTATGTTGATGAAAAATTTCAAATCTGGCTGCTTGCTGTGATGCATTATGTATTTATTTATAAATGATTGTTTGAACAGTGAATGTGTTATCATTCACTGGCCAAATGAAGGATCTCAGAGACTGTTGCTTTGTAGGCCTCTTTCTTCTCTTCCCATCAGTAGCATTTCTTTGCTTCATGTATAGATACACTTTTTTGAAGGCAGTGAATCATTTGCTGAATTGAAAATAAAGTCTCTGTTAAATGGTGATATGCTTGTGGCAATGTTATTTATTTACAAATAGCAATCATGCCTACAGTATCATATGCAAAATATGATTTAAGCAATGCATTTAAATGAATATACCATTGGCTCTCCCAATGGTGAGATTATCACACAGGGAAAAATAATGCAATTCATGATGAGGCCTCACTTTTCTTTAGCTAGCCCCAGTTTTATTGTATTCTCCAAAATAAATGAATAGTGAAATCCTTATTCAAATTCAATTTTCAAATTTATTTTATATATAAAGCACACTTCTGGCCTGGGCAACTCAAAGTGCTTTACGTGTTAAAAACAATGTTATGCATAAAACAGAATTAAAACAGCCCTCACACAACAAATATAACAGCAAAATAAAAATACAAATATAATTTCTTTCATACACTAACACACATACAACATGTTATTGATGACATAACTATTTTTATCAAACTGTTATGGTAATTATGCAGTACTTTCCCAGTAAAAATGTGAAGTTGGGCTGGTTTTATTTATCATGTTTGTTTGATTGGAAGAGCTCTTAAACTGTTCAAATCCCTGTAAAACCAACTCAGGTATGCATTTCAACGGATAAATATACATTCTATAAGGTGAAAATCACAAATTGGAATGAAGAATTAATTTAATATCCTAGGTGTCGTATTTCTTTATTTTGACCACTGGAGGGCAGTAAATACATTACTTTAGAAAAAAATGACAAGTTAAATATTTAAAAATTACTCAATATTACTGTTCATATCTTTTCATTTGCTGTGAAGTGAATGGATTTTTATGAAACCGACACACAGAGGTTCAATATTGCAGAGATATGTATAAAGTTGGGTGGTTCACTCTGTGATCTATATAACAGTAATATTATCCGCGCGGTGGTAGCCATGGGCACAGTGGCAGAAATTCCAAATCTAAATTGAACGTAGAAGAAGAAAGAAGCGGAAGAAGATTTCTGGTTTCGTTTCCGAGTGACCTATTTAGCTTCTCGTCTTAGCGTCTCCTAATAATCTGTAACAATGGAATTATTTGTACTCAATGTTACACCTCTGGTTTTCTGATTAATGTATCATGCAATAAGCGATACAGAGCAAATTAGATGTTGTAGCTTCAAGCAATTCCAAACAGATTATCTGTTGTTAGCCACTTTGATTTAGCTAGGCTTTTGCGGTTAAAATGTGTTTGTCGATAGCTGCGCATTAAATTTATTTCTTTTATTTGGACGGCCTATAGCTGCCTGATCGTTAACACAAGTTTTGTTACTTTAGCTAGGTACACTCTTTCAGCACCCTTGGATGTTCAGCGTGGTAAGTCCAATATGAAATAAACTCGCTGTTGTTTTTATTTGTATTTTCGCATGTACGACCTCAACTAGACATCAGTCAGTGTGGATGATGTGGCATATTTTATTAGGCTGGTGTTTATGTGATCTGTAACAATCTTAATCAAGAAGACTCACTTAATAGCGGATAGTTTGATTACATGTTGATGCTGGAATTTTTTTCAATAAATAGCGGGCTGTTTTGTGTCCGTGTAATACATTAGAATTAAAATCTTGACTTTTTCTTTATATTTTGTCTGATTTTGGGAGAAAGGCATTGTCTTAGAGGTAATAGCTACGGATGAGATTGGGTGTGTCTGAAGAGGTCAGCTGATCTAAAGATATGGCTCAGTTTCTAATGTTATTAGATCACGGACAGTTTTCACCTATGACTTAAAGACAGTATCTCTCAGTATGGCAGATTACATGTTTTACGTGCAGTATAGAGGTTTACAAGTGTTCAAGTTTCTTTGACAAAGTGCTGGGAAGCTGTATAAACATTGCAAAAACACAGAAACCAAATGAAGCTTCATCAATCTGTGTGTTTTGAATATGCTTTTCCCTTTCCAATAATATCGGCCAGCTTCGTTTTTTAGATTACCATGCTTGAAGTTTTTTGTATGTTTGTTTTTTTGCTGACAAAATCAATCATGGAGTATTGCTTCCATTAGTGCAAAATATGTGTACCAAGTGGCTAAATAGAAAAGCCAACTTAAAGAATCTTATTGATTTGTTGGGCCACTCCAAGCCTCGAAAACAGCTTCAGTGGACCCTATAATGATTGCAGTGACACCTCCCTGTAAGAGGCAAACAGACAACCATCTATCTTCTCACTAGGGATCCAAGTAGTCAGACTTTCCTTTAGTTTGTCAGTTATCTGTAAGACAATAATGGATTTCTTCAGATTTAGGAATACCCTGCTCTCATGGTAAAGGTTATTATGATACATACGTTTGCCCAAACAAGTGTTGATCAAAGACTAATTAAGTGGTGGTGTTATTCAAATTTAATATAATAACCAAGTATTTATTATCTACCGTAACATTTGTTATAAACAAGCAATTTATGTTCCTCCATATTGCAGTCGGGAAGTGACCCCACAGCTCCATGTCTGCTGAGGCTTCAGTTGGCAGTCATGCTGCCAACTCTGCCCAGTCTGCTGTTCTTCAGCCTGCCTTCCACAGCACAGACGAGCACAGAAGTCCGGGTCTGTTAGGGAGCAAGTATGTCAAGTTAAATGTTGGTGGTTCACTGCATTATACAACCGTCCAGACATTAAGCAAGGAGGACAGTCTGCTGCGGCGCATATGTAATGGGGAGACAGATGCTACCATAGATTCTGAAGGTAAGTAGACGTGGCTGTTTGGTGACTACTAACCTTTTTCGCTGGGGCTACATTGGCATTTGTTTTTTTCTCAAAGCCTGTGTTCATAACACTGACCCGCTGACAACTGTTGTTGTATAAGTCAGAGTTTCAGTTGGAAGTTCCTTGAACGTTATTATTACTTCCCACATTACATAAATGGACTCAATAAGGAGCAAAATTATACTAAATTCTGTAATTTTGGTCCATAATCCAGCAAGTTTTCAATGTATTCCTTCTTAAACACACCTGCATGAAATGAAATGGACCAACCTGCTGGATAAATGTGGATTGCAGGACTGGGCTGAGTATCAGTGATTTATTGTTTGAGGCTTGCCCAGCAGGTTTGCTACATCTCACAGACTCAATTCTTTTCCCCGTTCATTGTAATTAAATTTTTTATGAACACGCATCTGCTGGAGGACTTCAGCATAAATACAAGAGGCTCATTTTATCTTCATTCATACACATTTCTTGTTATGCAGTTTAATAAATGGCCAGTGTTATTTTCTTCTGATCAAGGCTGTGATCCAAGATCCAAGCTGATTTTAGTTCATAAATAAGCTTGCTGGCTCCAATGTGGTGTGCAAATAACTGCTTCTTCTCTTTTACTTTGAAAATGATAAAATCACTGTAGATAATGCCGATGACAGTAAAATGTCTCTGCCTTCCAGGTTGGGTGGTTTTGGATAGGTGTGGCCGTCACTTTGGATTGGTTTTGAACTTCCTGCGAGATGGCTCAGTACCACTTCCAGAGGAGCGCAGAGAATTAGATGAGGTCCTGAAGGAGGCTCAATACTACCAAGTACAGGGGCTTGTACAGCACTGTCTTAGTGCTATGCAGGTAAACTGAGTTTTTTTGTATCTTTACTGTGAACAAGAAATAAATATTTTTATGTGGGATGTAAAACACAAGCATAGATTCTTTTGATTTGGTTTGTTTTTCCCATTAATCCCAACCAAAATAGCCAATCAGGTCATCTTTTTTTTCAATAATCTTTAAGAAAACTAACAGGGTTAATAAAGTTGCAAGTTGTCTAAGTGGTTTTGTATGTATCTGCAAATTCAGTTATTATATGTTCCTTAACTGACCTGTCCACCTCCTGCCTAGTGGCTGCTTGGCTGTTGATTTGTATAAAGGTCTTTTTGGGACTTTGTTGGATTGTTGCTAGAAAGTAGCAAGGCACCAGTAGTCTGGATCTTGTTTTATTATTCTTTTTGTCAAATCTTTGACCGACTAAGGCTACTCCCACATAGAGATGGATCTAATAATATTTTTAAGTCCTCTGTTAAAACAGAATCTTTATAAGAAACGTGCATTATTTACACAATTCCGCTGAAAATACTGTATTATCTATACCAGGCATGCAAGTGGCACTAAAATATAAGTAAACAGTTGAAGCTTCACTATATACAAGTGGAGCCATTCCCATTTATTTTGCGTTACACTTAATTGCTGAGCAGTGTGTTCCACGAACGCAACACTGTAAGCTGCCACTGTTGCAGCTATCGGCAGCACTTGCACATGCAGATTAGAGGTGTCACTGTGGTGTAGGGATGGGCAGAGTTACTCGACAATCAATTAATTAGTTGTTAAGAATTTAATCTGACATATTTTTAACTGATGTAAGTAATGCATCTTTAGACAGGTGCTGAAATTGTATGTGAGCGCATATTTTCCAGTCTAACCATTGAAGGAATCCTGTTTAACTCCCTCACAGGTCATTTATCTTATAATGAAGATATAAATGAAGAAACATGTTTTTTTTCTACCTTCACTGTATTTTAATATAGCCTATAAATACCTAATGTCAATATGAAAATATTGATTATTAATCGAAACTCAATTGTTATGTCTCCCGGTGATCAATTAAGACAACTGAATCGAATGCATATCCCTGCTATGGAATCATTGCTTTAAGAAAGATGAGTAACAGTTGTAAAAACAGAGAAGTTAATGGTGGCATTTTCAGATTTATTTACTTTGAAGCCTGGTTTGTAATAAGAGCGTTTTGGGGCTCCCAAAACGAAAGGTTCACATTATAAACTTTAGTGGATACATGTAACATGGCCTTATAAAGACAGAAAAATGACTCTCGGATACTTAAATGTGGCCAATACAGGCAGAAACATATACAGGATTGTAATGTGTATATAGTCAACACTAAT
>JBBDHI010000022.1:8947388-8966503 GCA_037177115.1 Craterocephalus stercusmuscarum | reverse complement strand
TTTTTTTGGACACTTTCTAGACAAAAGACAAAAATGTCCACAAAGGGTCATGGATTGGTTTAAAATGCATTACGCGGTCAAATAATGGATTTTTTCCCTGAAAGTTGGGCTTTTGAATCTTCATACGGGAGGACACTTTTTCCCCAAAAGTCAGCTCCGATGATCCGGTTGATTGTCTTTGAGGGAGCGTTGAATTTTTCTAAGTGGACAAAAATGTCCAGGGAGCATACAAGGGTTAAATTATTTTTCTCCAGAGAGCAGAAATTGCTCAGACATGCAACTATTCAAAATAAATAAGTGTTGTTACTGGGAATATGATTAACTAATAACTAAAGGATATGAAATAAAAATGTCTAGAACTCACCATTTGGTGCAGGAACATAGAAGTAAGGCGCAAAGCCATGGACATGACAACACACGCTGTTCCCACTGTCCGTTACGCCAAACATCCGAATGATTGGTACTTTTCCTTGAGACTGACCAGGCATACCAGCAACCGATGCACCTACATGACACAAAAATCATCGTCAGAAACTCAGCAGCCTAAATCTTAAGCTAACTTTTTGTAATAATAATTAATAATAATAATAATAATTACCCAAGTAATAGTCAAGATCAATCTGCTGGAACACTAAGGTATCAGATGATGGGTTCAGAGATGGGGCAGGGGGCCGTCGCCAGCGTGGGTTTAGGTCTGCTGAGAAAAGGTCACCTGACAGAAAAAAAGAGGTTTGGCAGAGTTAAACCTAACAGAGCATTGATCCCCATGAGTATGATTGCATCTACTACAGAAAACGCTGGAAAATGACTAGAAACTGAAGCACCAGTCAAGTAAGTTTCTGAGAAGGATGTTAACATGATTCCACAGGATCCACTGATTACATACAGGTACAGTGCAAAGCCTGACAGCTACTTTACTTAGGCAACATCTCAGTAGATTGTAACTTTAGTCACTGAGGCTTCTCTGATAAAGTTATTAACTGGAACATTTTCTTATCAAAATAAAGTATTGCTATTGGTAATGTATGTGTTATGTCACACTAAAACTGTATTATTCCAAGTGGTTGAAGATGTGTTTATAGTGGAAAAACCTGGGCCACTAACATTTCTGAAAGGGGTTTCCATGTCTTTTATGCAAAACATTACCTCTGACTTTACGTTTCTCTGAGCCACACTTACCCACTGGAATGACATCATGTCCTGCCTGCCCCTCCATGTCCTCTGAATCCATCTCTGCTTCGTCAAACATCAACAATTCCTCTTCAAATTGTGATGGACTGTCCTCCCATTCACCAGCCATTTTACCCCGTTTAGCTTGAGACTGGCCGCCCATATGAGGGCCACCATTGCGCCGTTTATAATCCATACCTACAGGTCATTTATACGAAAACAGATAAGACAGAGGGTATATTAAGGAATAAATCTATTTATTCAAAGCCATTGCCCATCAAAGGACAAAACAAGCAGCGTGAACAGCAACAAAGCAACACATCAATAACTATATTTGGAAGCTTTCATCTTGATGGAATCTCGAATAGATGCCCAAGATTGAATAAAATGCATGTTTCGAGTCAGATCATTAGTGAAATCAACATCAGGAAATTCCGTGCAATGACATAACTATTGTACAGCTGCAAGTCTCATCTAACACAGATAGGATCACAATGAAACATCGTAGTTAGCAACTGTGGAAATGTCTCCTCGTTTTAGCACTGTGCATAAAATATTTAGTATATTATTTAGTATGCATCTAGTATAAAGTAATTCGACGGTAAGGATTGTGACACGTGATTAACTTCGTTAAAACCGGGCAGCGTTTTTTACCATAAATCAAGCTAAAACAGAGCTAGCAAGTTACGTGTAAACACACAACATTCACGCGCTTTGGCTAATCTTACCTTTATGTAGTTAACTATATCTGCAAAGACGCTTATGAGCGTCTGGAGTGCTGGTGGTAAAGTTTTTAAAAACCTACAGAATCGCTGCTTAACAACAGAGCCCTCCGCTGACAACAGCTCCCGCCACTCTTCTTTAATTTGCGAACTTTCACCGCTGAAAGCGCGGAAAATTTCCGTTTCGTTACTAGGCCCAGTAGCAAAGGAATGGACTGTGACGACACAGAAATAGCGGAAGTTGAGGGGGAAATAAGCGGCTTCAAACAGGAAGTTAAACACGACTCGGCAAGACCTACTGCAAGAAGAAACCGTGCTTTCGCGGCAAAACGACGTCGACTCTACGCAATGAGAAGGGAGGGAAAAGCAACTGAAATCAACTAAACACATACATTTTGATAGTCTAAAAGACAGAAAGCGTTTCGTACACCTTGAACGAGCTTGAAAGACAGTACTTAGTTCTGACAAGCTGCTGTATTTAGTTTTCAGAAATAGTCCAAATGTTCTTTGGATGTTGGCTGCGTTTCCCTGCCACTGGCTCTGGGGAGGATGCCTCACTATTAAAGCAATGACACTTTCCCTTTCAATCAAGAGAAAGGAAAAGAGAAACCATGAATATATTCAAGACGTAAATGCATATTTAAACCGTGACAGAACACACTGCTGGACCCAAGTAACGTAATATTAAGTAATGTTCATTCTTTGTAAAGGGTGTTTTTCTATGGATGGACATTTATTTGTTTATTTATTTATTCATTCATTCATTTTGCACCTGTTTGTTCGTTTATAGTAAGGTCCCAAGTTCAGATGAGAAAATAAAGTCAAAATAAAATGAGGTTTACTGACCACACTGCTCATAACTGGGGATTTCTAAAGATCCATTATGTATCTTATGGATATGGATCTGTTAATGCATTTGGTTACACTTTAAATACTTATAAGGTTTTATGTTTATATTTTGAAGTAGGAATGGCTCAAAAAAAATAGATGAGGTGGATAGAAAACAGGTTTTAATGCTTAGGCAGCTTCTAAGTAACCAGCATTCACTGCAGTGGATCATTGCAGTAATTTCACAAAAGTAATCAGCAGACTGAAATTATGTTGCAAAATATATCAATTAATTTAGGTTGTTATTTTTGTTAGATTCTGTTGTTTTGGCCTTGACTGGCAGAGTCCTGAAGTAAGAGGACGAGGAGGAGGAGGGGAGGAGGAAGAAGAAATGAAGAGATCTAGTCGAACACATACCAGAGATTAAACAGAGGGAACAGTTGTAATAGAAGATTTTATTTTTTCCTAATAAACAGTAAACTTGTATGCCTTAATGTTTATCTGTGTTGAGTAGTAGCATTTACATTTTAGTTGCTTTATAGTGTCATAAGGGAGAAGCAAAATGATTGACATGAGCAAAATACATTAATGTTTAATCTGTTAATACATATAGCAGTCTTTATGAAGAAAAAAAGGCAGTTTGGGTGATGAGGAATCTCTGATATGGATCATTTCAAGGGTCCCATGTATCTCTCAGGTCTTTGCTGCCTGTTTTTATTATTATTATCATTATTATTACAGTATTGTTCTTTATTTCTTAGGGACATCACTTTCATACTGTTCATCTGCTGCATATAATTCATACTCACTGGGAGGGGGGCAGGTGGATCAAGATCCCTTCTTCAAGTTTACTGCCACTGCCACTACCCTGTGGGTGTTAGGGTCCTTCAAGGGTGGTATCTTCAACATGACGCACAGATATGTGTGAATAAGAGACTAGGCTCCTGTTCTCAGACAGTTGGTCAGCAATGGGGTTGAGGAGCTTCGAGCTGACGCCGTCTGGCTCTGCAGCTTTTTGCACTTGATCTTCCTGATTCTACACCTGGAGAGCTGAGAGAGACAAGCTGGTGCAGGGGGCTGCATCAGGGTGTGTGGGGGGATGGTACTTGTTGGCAGAAGCGGTCAGGAGTGGCGGAGAACTGACTATTGTGGAGAGGGATATTGAGATCAAGATGGGGGTTGGGTGCTAGACTCATGCAGTTCAGGGCGGTTACAGCAGGAATAAGTTGGCTGAAGGGGGATAGGATCTGGTGTCATCAAATCTCCTTTCTTTAACTAGTTAAAAGATTTATAAACCCCCCACCCCCCATGGGCAGAGAAGTTGGATTATTTCCATGGGGGTTAAAGGCCTTTCCATATTTCACATTAATTAGAGCTGATCCCCCAACTTCCTGTATCCTGTTGATACTGGTAGCTTAAAATAGTATTCACATCCAATTTTCAATCAAAAATATAAAAGATTTAATGGTGATGTCCTGGATGAGATGATTTGTGACCTTACTTAGCATACATCTTAATATATAAGAACATTTTCATTACACAGGATAATATTGAACATCCTTTCCACTTTCTCAGTGCTTTGTGTTTGTGTTCTTTTTCCTTTACTGCTCATTTGCTGGATCTAAAAGCAAACATGACACTAACATCACTGAGATGCACCTAAATTTGATCACTTACATCTTTTAAAAATACACATAAAATTGACAACACTTTTACTTTGGGTCCTTAGGAGAAGAGATGAGAAAACTAATCGTACATCTGTAGTTTTAGAGTTGCAAACCTTTATCCGTGTTAGTGAGGTGGGATTCTCACTGCAGCTTGATCATTGTTTCCCCAAGTCCTTGCAAATTTTTCCCATCTCCCCTTACTCCCCTCTGATATGTTTTCCAGCAATATCTAAGGAAAAAAGCTAGGAAAACAAGATGGAACATTATATTTTGGATTATTCATCTTGTCCCTGAAACTCTTGACCCACACATATTTGGTGAGGTCAAATGTCCCTGACAACAGGAAGGGAGAGTGCCGTGTGAGACGAGAATAATCAGAAGCTTATGTTATGGATGCACAGACCGTGGAAAATAACTACATAGAGGTTAACAGGATAGCTCACAGATACATGCCACCGATCACGTTGCATTTCCAAACCCTGCCCCCCGAGCGTAAGAATAATTACTCTAGTTCCACCAACAAAAACAACACAAAAAAAACTGCTCACGATTCCCTCATTTGCATGGATTGAGTGATACTTCACCAATCAAAGCAAGTCTTTTTAATTTCCCTGCAGCCAATTGCGCCCTTCCCCCGGGGAAAACGCCTCGTTATCGCAAGCTGAACAGGGAGGCGGAGACAAAGTGAAGACTGTGCCCAATAGGGATGAAACTCTTTAATATGACAGCTGGAACTCCGCAGTCTCCAACCCAGCCTGCCTCCTCCACCGCAGCCAATAAACGCGCGCGCCTCAGCGTGACGCACCGGGCCGAAGTGAATTGCTGACATTTAACCAAAGCCGCCGCCCCCTTTTCCCCACTCTCCACTGTTTTCCCACTCTGCGGATTGACCGCGACAGCTGCCAATGTTTAGGCCGTCTTCGTGAAGTTGTGACAAAACCGAAGGGTGAGTAGAGACTTTTTAAAATGCATTGGTGACAGTGACAAAAGTTAATTTCCTCTTCAGGTTGCGCGCGCCGACAGACGGGGCCTCTGAACAGCTGTGCAGTAGCTAGGTGCGGGATGTCACGTTCACTCCGCAACTCATGAGGAGAAAAATATGCTCATACGGCATACATGTTTCTGCCGGAGGTCTGCTGCAGATTTAGAGGCGGATTTTTTTATATGTAGTCTTACGGTTTGCAGACGAATCTGGTGCTGGACACGATGGTTAATTTCTGTCCGCTCCTTGGCTTATGGCCCTGCAGGAGCAGTATAACATGAGATACATGGGCGGGAGCAAGGTCAAGATTTATTCTGTATGAATGGAGAAATGTTAATGCAGGTTGGCCATATAAGAAACCATGTGAAATAAACTGCAAGCGGATTACCTGAAAAAGCCAGGGGGAGTTCCTTCGACGCCCCCCCTGAAAGTTCAGCTTTCTATTGTTTACTCAAAATATGTCCACGGAGGGCAGTTTGTTCATTTCCTCCAAATATATCAAATCTTTTTTTTAGAGGAGGGATGCATGCAAGATGCAAAAGGAGTAAAGTTTCTTAGAGTAGCTCTTTGGTCAACGTGAACAGATATCCTGTGTCATGATGGTGGTCTGGTCTATTTGGGTTCAGTTTATATCGAGTGTCCCTTTTGTTGACCGTTGTCAGAGGCAGCTTAACACAAACATCATGCAGTCGGAGGTCAGGTCACATGCTTCTGCTCACCTGGAAGTTTGTGTACATTTCAACTTGAAGGAAAGCATAAATAAGTAACAGCGAAATTGTGTCAGATACCTTCCCAAAGTCTCTGTACATTTCCATACCCCCCATCTTGATATGATTACAACATGTCATGGGAGATCAAGCTGTGCTAAAACCACCAGATCAAGTTCATACCTGATCTGTGTCCTTTTACAACTCCATCCCATGACACTCCCCCATTTGCTCATCATGTTGTGTCATTTCCACAAGCAGGAAAAAGAAATAATTTTACTCATCATTCATCATCCAGGAAGAGCTCCACTCTTGTTCATGTATTTTAAACGCCTCCACTGCTCTTGCGAAGGAAGCCCCCAAAGGTTAAACAAGCCAATAGGAAAGCTAAGGATACATTTTTAGACTTCGAAGTGATGTAGAGTGTGAAATACCTTCCATATTTGCTGGATAAGTCCCAACTTTTGACTGGTTTTGCAAGTGTTTCTGGAGGGAAGACAGCAATGTCCTTTAGTCATCTTAGAAGTTGGGTAATATGCAACCAATATCCAGGTGAATCGAAATTTATGCAAATTCTGCTCTGTGTACTAAGTTTTAGTTTCCCAGGGTTAAGTTTTCAAAGTTACTTGAGATGTAAAAAGGAAATAAAATTCAAAGAAACTTATCAAAGAGTTAAAAAAACAAAACAGAAATGCTAGGTTTACACCGCAGGTGGGTAATGTAATACATGGTACCGTTGGTCAAGAGGAAGTTTCCTCCTTCTCTTTAATGTGTCAGTTATATCCGAGGTTAGCTTTGTGTTCATAAGAGCAATCTACTCTGATAAAACAAACGGTTAGTCTGTCATATCGGGTCAGGCAAGCAGCTTAAAATCAGACTGACCTGCATTTTTACTCAATGAGTAAAAGGAAAAATAGATTAAGAAGATGTTTGAGGTGAAAATGTTTCTATGTATGGGTTGCTCACTCATCAGTAGACATCTTGGTCGTGGAAAACATGACAGTCATGTTTTGTTTATATATATAATCGTAAGGTGTTCCCTTCTCAGAGGAGTGTGTTCTATATTTACCCAGCATGCCGCTGGCTCGCAGCCTGTCCGTCACGTCCCTTTCAGGACTTGAGGAATGGGACGAGGAGTTTGATCTGGAAGATGCTGTTCTGTTTGAAATTGCTTGGGAAGTCGCCAACAAAGGCAAGTGTTCAACTCTTCGCAGTTTCCTTATAATTTTTAATTTAATGAGTAAATATTTAAGATTTATTTCCTTGTTTGTTTATATTAGAGAAATGTAATGTTGCTGAGATGACATGATACCTTTGTTTTGACTCTGTGGGGCCTCCTTTCCCTGCATGTGTGAAGTTGGCGGCATCTACACCGTCATCCAGACCAAAGCCCGTCTGACCGCCGAGGAATGGGGCGAAAACTATTTCCTCGTGGGTCCCTACGTGGAGAGCAACGTGCGCACTCAAGTGGAGTTGATTGAACCCACCAACCCCGTGCTGAAGCGGACCATTGACAAAATGAACTCCAGTGGGTGTAAGGTACTACCACACACGCATGGTAAACACACATGCGCTCCACTCAAGGGCTTTCATTCCTGCTTATCCTCACAAGTGAGATTTGTGAACACAAGCCTTAAAAGTACACCGTGAAACCAAGCAGGAGTTTCTCCTTAGCCCCTCTTTTATCCCACCCGCCCAGTCTTGTGTTCCTGATCACAAATCAAACCCCCATGACATTTCCCTACAAAGGTTAGAGGTTGTATCGGTGTCTCTTCTTCACGCTCTTCCACACAGACACACTCCAGAAATAGATGACTGGGGGTGATACTCAAAGGTTTTGTGCTGTGTCATTCAAAGATTGCTGTGGTATTATATGTCAAGGCTCAGGAGTGGTAGTGGTGCTATTTTTAAAGGAAAAGTGCAGCCACTTCAACAAAGCCTCTTTCTAGAGTTTACCTGGAGTCATGCATGATAGACCCCTCATGTAATTCAAGTGTTTTTGTTGATTTTAGTTGCTGAAATAGTTAATTAGGCTATACAATTCAAGCTGTTACTGGCATACTGTTGTTGAGGATGCTGTTGACAAGACAAACGTTGTCAAGGTTAATATGAGATTGTGGTTGGAATATATTTTGAAAAGGTGATAGATGCTATCAAATATTTACACATAGTTTGGACATAGAAGGACAAACTAAATCAAATTGATATGAATGTTTTTTTTAAAATAGAAGTTAGAGCTGCACCCCCTCTTTAAGTTCCCAACTGAATAGATTTTAGAGGAATTTATTAGGGCTGGGATGATATGCTTTCCACCCGATTCGATTCCTTTATGATTTTTTTGGGTTCAATTAAGAAAAAAACACAGTATTCAGACCAACATTCTGCTACTGTAACCCGGCAAGTAAAAAAGATAAAAATAATAATAAAAATGAAATTTAAAAAATGTAAAAAAAAAATTTGCATTGATTTGAAAAAAGAGTTTTTGTTTTTTTTTTAAAGAAAAAAATATTTATTTTAGAATTGTGAAATAAAAAATCCGGATATCTGATTTTTCGATTTGATTTTCCCACCCCTAGATGTGTAGATACTTTAAAATAAAGAGTTGTCTCCATCATTGATTCCGTGTTTTTTACCCCTCTATCCGTTTTCTCTGCAGGTTTACTTTGGTCGCTGGCTTATTGAAGGCAGTCCCTACGTAGTTCTGATTGATGTTGGATTCACCGCTTGGTCCCTGGACCGCTGGAAGAGCGAGCTTTGGGAGCTTTGTGACATTGGTGTGCCATGGTTCGACCGCGAGGCCAACGATGCCGTTCTGTTTGGCTTCTTGACAGCCTGGCTTCTGGGAGAGGTCAGTAGCATTGGTTGACCAAGTGAAGTAAAAGTTTGAGCAACCTCAGGCTGCCTGCTCAGAACAAGTAAATGGTAGCAGTGACACACCTGTACATGACACGTGAAAATCAGATTCAGACCAAAATGAAACATAAAGGCATATATAGATGCCCTGATATTCAGTTTTTGTCTTCATAACCAAATAAAGGCTAAATGGAAGCTAACACATCCGTAAGGCCTAAGAGTGGGCCACAATGGATTTCTTTTTTAATATTTATGTAAAAATCATGAAGTATAAGTACTCATGTGAAGGGGTCTACAACCTTTACAATCCAAAGAGGCACATTTGTCCTCAGCCCATCTAAACAAAACTTATGTAACTCATGGAGCCACAAATTTTACATGACAGCTTACCATTTTTTGATAAATGGCTACAGAATTTGTCACTTTCGAAAAACTGATTAGATGTTAAAATAAAGGAAAACAAAGCTTTGTAAAAAGATTTTCCTCTATGGGATGTAGACATATTTTGAAATTTGTTTAATAATTAATACATTTTTTTCAGAGCCCATGGTTCCCAAAATAATGACAAGAAAAATATATCTATATAAAAGAATATTCTGGTGGTTATTTCATGAAAAAAACCTGCATGTGTCACCATTTCTTTATCAAGACTTTATCCAGTTTAGCCGATATTTTTAAGAGCCGTTGTGGAAGGTTCAAAGAGCCACTTGTGGCTCCAGAGCTGCAGGTTGCAGACCCCTGCTCGTGTGTGTGTACAGTAGATGCAGGTGGATTTCCAAAATGGTCGCTCTCATTCACATGTTAAACTAACTCTTTTTGTGACTGAGATGAACATGTAAGAAATAGTTCCTGAAAGGCAGCCCGATATGATGCTTATGGTAACTATGGCTTTCATTTAACACAATCTAATTAACTGTCATCAGATAAAACAACTTTTCACTACAGACATCTGTACAGTGAATTCAGCTACACTTGTCTGTACAATGAGCTGCCACAGAGAAAATTAGAAGCAGCATAATGTCCACATTTCAGTCATAGGCATACTCTGGTCCATAATTAGTTCTCCCGCAAGATTTTAGACGTTTATCTTTTCCAACACACCTGATTTAAATTAAAAGGCTTTCCTCAACAGCTTATTTAACTTCTGCACAAGTATGCCGTCCCACCAGTCTGATTCAGGTGTGCTGGAGCAGGAAACGTCAAAAACCTGCAGGACCGCAGCCCTTGAAGACCAATTTTGCCCATCCCTGCTCAAGATTAATCAACTAACCAGAGATAAAACATCCAAGCTGAATCAGCATTCACACAGAATACAAAATATATGAGGGCTTCAACAACTTGAACTAAAGCCAAAGATCTTAATTAGCCCTGTAGGTCTGTATTCAGTATACGATGTGATATGTCCTATATGCAGCTGCAGAGAACTCAGGAAAATAAAAGTTGAAGAACTTATGTGTACAGGTGACAAAAATTGGAGAATTGTATTTTCGTTAGTAATTAACTCAGTTTACATTGTTTTTAAGACGTGGCATTTAATGGGGATGGTGAATAACTAAAGCACAAAGAACTAAGAACATTTTATGAAACCTAAGATAACATAGCTTTTATCTACACATCTACACAGACACAGACTCTTTTTCAGCTTAACATCAACATATAAGAAAAGCTCTTGGCTGCTTTGAAATGAATAATTTTTAACTCCAGCCAGAGTGAAGACATTTAGAAACTGAGTTTAGGGTTGACCTGTGGTCAGAGCAGTGGGAATTTTTGATTCGCCACATCATATTTGGAATTTTCAATATCCTTGGTTTGGTTTCTTCTTGTAAAATGTCTGGGTTTTTTTTTTTGAGTAGAATACCTGAAAACGTATCATTTGCTACAGAAAATCTATGAGAAGATCCAACAGACTACAACGTAGTGGCACACTAGCATGTTCACATGTATACATACTTTTCACACACGAGTCATCGTAAGAAAATCCAGCTTCTCCATCTTCACAAAAGTCAGATTCAGACGAGAACTTCATGTTCAAATTCATTCATTTAAGATTATGTAGTTTTTAATATCATAGTGGCTCTTAGAAACAGGAAAAATAAGTGGAAAATGTATTTAAGATGAGTTGAGGAAAAAAATATTTAGGAAAATGAAACACAAGTACAATTGTTTGTTATTTGCAGTATATGAAACATTAGAATTATAATTGTGTGTATAGATAAAAATAAGGAACAAATGGTTTTAAGTGAAAACATAGATGACCTAAAGCAGAAAATGATGATGCTCATTTCTTTTAAAAGTGTTGTGTCCCTCGGTTGCAGCTTTAAACTGGAATACCGAGAAAAGGGGATCCCATCTACTGTATGTGTGATTTGAATATGAAGAGCTAGATGGAAGCAAAAACTTGGCACTGAATCGGGCAGCATTGCAGTACCAGAACTTTTAGTCCAAACCTTTCTACAGCAGGTGTTGTTCATGTTTAATGCATATGATTACGCTATGAAAGCTCTGCATGTTGTTTTGTAGTACGCAGCACAGAGCGAGGAACCGCCACACATTGTGGCCCAATTCCACGAGTGGCTGGCCGGCCTGGGCCTGGTGCTGTGTAGACAGAGACAGCTGCCTGTAGCAACCATCTTTACCACTCATGCCACACTCCTGGGACGTTACCTATGTGCTGGAAACGTGGACTTCTATAACAACCTTGCAAACGTATGTTTGTGTGTCTTTAATTAATTAGATTAAAAAACCCTTATCAGATAATATTGTCACATAAATAATGGAGTTTAATTATTCATTATGAACGCTCATCATGTCATGTCCCGCACAGTTCAAGGTGGATAAGGAAGCTGGAGATCGGCAAATCTACCATCGCTACTGTTTGGAGCGTGCTGCTGCACACTGTGCCCACGTCTTCACCACAGTGTCGCAAATCACAGCTATTGAAGCGGAGCATCTGCTCAAAAGGAAACCAGGTGGGTGAACTAATCTATAAGGGTTTTTCAAAAGAAGGTTATCGATATTATCACAACAGACGCTATATCTTGCTGAAAATGCGATGTGGTGGATTTCTGATCTCCAACTTGCCGAAGTGTAGCCAGGTTTCTGGCTGTCTTCTAATGTGGATTTAACGCCCTTTAACTTCTCCCAACAGATATCGTCACTCCCAACGGGCTCAATGTGAAGAAGTTCTCAGCTATGCACGAGTTTCAAAACCTCCATGCTCAGAGCAAGAATAGGATTCAGGAGTTCGTCAGAGGGCACTTCTACGGGTCAGAACACAGCACAGTGCGATTTATACATCCAGTCATATAAGAACCAGGCTAATCACATTCAGAAAGTATAATGTAGGAATGATGATGCCCTTTTGACCATCAGGCACCTCGACTTCAACCTGGACAAGTGTTTGTTCCTCTTTATCGCTGGAAGGTACGAGTTCTCCAACAAAGGAGCCGACATCTTCCTAGAGGCGTTAGCCAGACTCAACTATCTACTGAGAGTGAGTGTGAAATTCTTATACAGGTGCACCAGGTGTGTTTGGGGGCTCTTCATTTAAGTTCATATATTTCTATGTGATCTACCCATCACAGGTCAACCACAGCGATGTGACCGTTATAGCTTTCTTCATCATGCCAGCACGGACAAACAACTTCAATGTGGAGACGCTGAAGGGCCAAGCAGTCAGGAAGCAACTGTGGTGAGGCTGTTTTTAAGGCTTTTACACATCAAGCTGATAATCTGCTGCTTTTCATGCTGTAACACTGTTCGCAATGTAAGACCTAGTCAGCTATTTATGTGTTTCTTGGTTTTTGTGTTTTTTGTTGCAGCCTGTTAACCCTTTAAAGCCCAACCCAGAAAAAACTGGCGAAAAAAGTCGAATTATTAAAAATATATCTACCATTCATTACCATGTGACAAGTCAAAATGAATATAATGCAGTCTTCTGCTTCCTGCCATCCATTAGGCGAAGAAGACATGTTTCATATTGTATTCTGCAGAGGTTGAGCAAAGTTTTTACCATAAAGTGATGCAAAATGTCTCAGAAAAATATGTATCAAATATGATACATTTGACTTTATAGGGTTAAATTTGCTTCAGACCAATAATTTGGACAGATCTTTCTGATTTGCTCCATATTTCTCAGCACTACCTTTTTTTTTTTTTTTAAATCAACAGGCCAAGCGCTGCAACATAACAGGTTATAGTGCTTATCAATTGTTTTGAAATATAGAGACTTCATAGACTGAACCATTAATAGACTGCTGTCTCTTCTGGACATGGGCTGAAGAATTGTGTTCTCTTATGTAGATGGTACATCCCATTACTCCCATTGATGTGGTCTTTGCAAAGTGTTTCACTGCTGCTCTTTGAACTGTGAACCCGACACCCAAAATGCAACATATGAATGGGTTCTTCTCTTCTCTGCACCTGACAGGGATACTGCTCAGACTGTGAAGGAGCGCTTTGGGAAGAAACTTTATGACTCACTCCTTGTGTAAGTTGATGCTTTACTCAAACAGCTTTCCTCAAAATATCTTTATGTGGGATGAGATGTCTGGCAATTAATAAACAAAATCTTGAACTTAGAGCTGTATTTTTAGATTCTGTGCAAGAAGCACATTTGTTTTGATTGGCAATGTCAAAGTACAGAGGTTCATTACAGAATTTTCTCCTTTTAGAAATAACCAGGAGACCCAATTAGATGATTTTATTATAAAAATGTCCCCCATGGATTCGGCTTCCCACAAAGATATATTTGTTTTGATGTTATTTTTTCCATTTGTTTATTTCTGACATTAGTGGGCAGCTGCCAGATGTATCTAAGATGCTGGACAAAGAGGATTTTACTATAATGAAGCGTGCCATCTTTGCAACTCAGAGACAGTGCCAACCTCCGATCTGCACCCATAACATGCTGGAGGACAGCAGCGACCCCATCCTGAACTGCGTCCGCCGCATCGGCCTCTTTAACAGCTCTGCTGACCGTGTCAAGGTAGATTAGATTAGATGAGAAAAGGTCATAAGATTTAAATTTTTCCTACCTTTTTTAGGGTGTTTATACACTTCTTTTCCCCTTTTCTTTTCTTAAGGTAATAGATAAAATGAAATCACACACAGACTGTTTTGAATTCTTCTTTTTTCTCCAGAATTTTTTATCTTTTTAATGTGTTATTAGTCGTCACCTCTGTATGACTTGCAAGTTGCATGGTGTTATGGTTATGAGTTGGGTTTTCATCTTGTGAGACTCAAATATCTGGTTTTAATGCTGACGCTTTATCTTTTTTAGATCATCTTCCATCCAGAGTTCCTTTCATCCACTTCTCCTCTGCTTCCCATGGATTATGAGGAGTTTGTAAGAGGTTGCCATCTTGGCGTCTTCCCCTCTTACTATGAACCCTGGGGCTATACACCAGGTATTACTCATGAATGCCTCTATATGTGTGGATTTAAGATGGATCGTGTGAAACTGTAATCGTGGTTCCCTGTTTCTGTTATCAGCCGAGTGCACTGTCATGGGAATTCCATCAATCTCAACCAACCTGTCGGGTTTTGGTTGCTTTATGGAGGAACACATAGCGGACCCCTCAGCATATGGTACATGCATTATATTCATGATATTTGGGTTTGGAAAAACAACAACTTTACAATAAAAAAGCAGAAGTGAGTTTTGCTTTTTTAAGCTTTTTTTTTTGTTTTTTTACTTTATTTCTTTTTTTTTGTTAGGTATTTACATCCTTGACCGGCGGTACCGTGGGATCGATGAGTCCTGTAACCAGCTCACCTCCTTCCTGTTCCAGTTCTGTAAGCAGAGCCGGCGTCAGCGGATTATCCAGAGGAATCGGACTGAGCGCCTCAGTGATCTCCTGGACTGGAGATACCTCGGCAGGGTGAGATGACAAATCCCAAAGATGATCTCTCTCTTTTTTTCTTTTTTTCATACAGTAAAGATAAAGTGAATTTTCTTTTCTGCTTTAGTACTACATAGCTGCCCGCCACATGGCCCTGGCTAAGGCCTTCCCTGACACCTACATCTATGAACCCCACGAGCCTTCCTCTGTGAGTTGATTTGGATATTTTCTTTGGAGATGTGTTGAACTTGACCCTTTCATGCATTAATTATTAAGAACCAGAGCCTTGTGTTTTTTAATACAGTAATTTACTTTCATAGTCATAAACAGTGATGCGTTTTTATTTCTTAATTATATTTTACATTTTATTTAGTTAAGGTATTTAGATATTTTATTCAAAATGATTAATCATATATAAAATATAATAAGTTTTTTCCTTTTTTATTCCTTCCTGTGATTGATAATAATTTTATAGTTTAATCTTATTGCTGTATGTTTTTTTTATATACTATTTTTTTTTCTCTGTATGTTCGTTAACTTTTTACTTTTTCTTTCTTTTTAAAGGGACCCCAGGAAGACTAGCGGCCATTAAATGGGCAGATAATGGGGATCCCCAAGAAAACAAAAAAATTATTAATATGCTTTTCATAATTCTATCATAGATATTCTATAAAAATATAGCTGGATTGTTTCCTGTTTATCACAAAAGAAAGTTTGGTTATTATAATGTATATATGTACATATATAAAGATTTATTCTACAGTAGGTGATAGTGTATTGCATTACTCACTGATGTCCCCTGAAGTGGCAAAATTACAAATTTTCCATCCACACCTATGAATATACTAGTAAACTGCTGTCAAATAGGTGTCCTGCTATGCATGAAAGGGTTAATAATTGATCCCGTCTAAGTTGGTTCATCCTTCTGGCTTCTGCTTGAGCACTTCTCTCTCCTCTCATCTACAGACTACAGGTTTCCGTTACCCCCGACCAGCCTCTGTGCCGCCATCTCCGGCCCTGTCCCGCCACTCCTCCCCGCACCACAGCGAGGCCGAAGACAACGATGAGGACGAGCGCTACGATGAAGATCTGGAGGCGGAAAAGGACCGAGTGAACATCCGCCAGCCCTTGTCCATGCCGTTCAAAAACAAAAGCCCTGCTGTTCTGGGGGCCAACGGGAACGGTGACGGTGTCACAAGCGACACAAACTGAGGCGGATCTGCATACGTACGACGATCTGTTGCAGTCATTACTCATCCGTGTACTATGACTTATAAAATGAGCGCAGCTGTGTGAATGCCTGTGATGAATTTAGTATAAGCTTGTTGTGAAAACTTGCTTCACTGTCTGCGTCTTCCCAACCTGTACCTCAGAATTTCTACAAATATCAGCAGGTTTGCGATGTTTTGGTATCGTTTCAGTTACACCAGCAGAACAACCAGTGATATGCTTTAGAGTAAGTGGAGTGACTCGAAAAATGCAAAATGCCAGCTCAATATGGAGGAAAGGAAAAAAAATCTGTAATGCTGTAGTGTACTAACACTGGATAATATAGGTCTAAAGTGTTTTTGGAATAACTAAAGTTTATTTAGTTTCTGCAGGTGGGTTTTATACTTGATTTAAAGGCGGGTCAGAGCAGGGAAAACAACACAACCCTCCTTTTTTTTTTTTTACCAGCTCGTCATCAGCAAGTTTTTTTCCTGGGAAAGGACCTGTGCAAAGACATAAGACGTGTTCCACTAACTGTGAAGACGACACAGTACTTGAAATCCAGCCGTTCGCCCTGTAGCTTTCTTCCAAATGCCTCGTTTACTACAAAACCTCCTAGTTTGGAAATGAAATGTAGAGGACACACTTGCACAATAGCAAAGTCTCTGCAGTGGGAAAAGTTCTCATTGTTGGGATAAAGACAGGTGCGTACTCTTCATTTTGTTTCTGTGCCTTATTGTATCAGTTTATCTGTGACGATTACTGATGGACAACCTTATAAGCTTTTATCTGTCTGTGTCCTCGTGTGAAGACGGTTAATCCTCGATTCCCTCGTCATTTCTGGACGTATTTATCTGTGAAAGGAGCCGGAAAGGTGCAGAGAGAGGAGGGAGCGTAAGGGTGAAACTCAGAGATGATTACTATATTTTCAAGAGGAAAATTAAAGATGAAGGGCTTGAAAGGGAGCTGAGGTATGTTTTGATGATGTGCATTACTTTTGGAAGAAAGAAAATGGTTTTACTCTCACTATCACTCCACTCACAGAGTTATATTGTTTGTTACAATCTTGCACCAGATGAACTTATAATAAAGTTGAAAAATGCACACCTGTTTGTATTTTACAAATGACATCTCACTCTTCTTTTTATTGTATTCAAACAATTTATTTAAATGCACATCCAAAGGTCGGTGTGTTTGGATCTTCAGTAACATACTAATGCAGTAATCTGACATCCATGAAGTACATCCACCAAGAACCATTTAATTTATCAGGAATTTGGCAGGGGATCTATCGCCTACATTGTAGGTAATCCTCCATAGTCTTCCTTCACCTTAGCAGAGATAAACTCTGCCCCCGTGACCTTTGCAAACTGAGAGAAACAAGAGGTTAGAATCTGATTCTCATTCACATCTTATTTAACAGACAAACTTATTATTTCTGCCCTGTTTTGTGTATTTCATAATTTTTTTCAACATATTTTGTTAGAGTGAAGCTTGTGCATGCACCTCAGTGCATCTTCTACTCCAATGCATTTAATCCAAAGCTCCTGTTATTCATTGTCAGACATGACAGTAAAGTAATTAAAGCTGAACACTCTATCAGTGAAATGTTATTACTTGTACTTCTAAAATACTATATATAGTATGAGGCCCAACAGACATATTGCTGCAGAGCAACTAACATTTAAATTTTTTTATATTAGAGTAGCTTTGTGCTTTAGATCATTATATCTGATTAGAAAACCCATTACTCACTGAGTAAACTATTCCAGAAGGAGTCGTATGTCGCGCTGCCAGTTACAGCTCCAAGTTTGGCTGGATTCCTCCTCACTGTGTGCACCGAGAAACCGCCAGGCCCAGTCACCTCCACCTCAACTACATGGTAGTCTTTTAACCTGGGATACAGAAAATAATTAAACCTGATTAATCAGTGATAAACGGGTTTATAGTTTCAGATTTGTAGAGAGACTCACGCTGTATCTGATACAATCTCTCCCTGAACACCTGTAAAGCCAAGTTGTCCAGCTGCCACGGCTGCGGCCGCCATGGTGTTGACGTTGTTGGGAGCAAGAGGACACAGCTCTGCCACTGAGCCTCTGAATAAAACTCGTCTGCCCTCCCCTTCCGTCCAGTCAGTGAGGACGTCTCCTGTCAGTCGGAAGCAGGACGGATGCTTGGACATTCTGATGAACAAAGCCTGAGAAAAATCCAAGAATTGAAGAAGGCACTTTCCAGACAGAGTATCAGAATAACTGGGTCTCATTTAGAAGCTGATATGACCTTTTAACTCTTGAAAAAGCAGAATCATCTTCATTGACATTCGTTGTTTCCAAGCCAGAGGAAATTCAGACCAGTTGCATTTACACAGTCATGGCCGACACAGACAAAGAGGCCACTGAGTGTGCTCCTCTGTACCATTTATTGAAACTTCACATCTTGTTTACCAAAGTGTTACCTTCAATTTCCCGCTGTCATTCAGCCTCTGGATGTCCTGGCCTCCCCATAATGCACCACTGGGGACATATAAGGTCCTTCCATGTTGCAGAGATGCTTGGCGCAGCTTTTGGTTCAGGTCAGGGTCAGAGAGGGCAGAAGGAGAACCCACCTAAGAAGAAAAAAATATTTAAATGACAAATATACATGAATTCTAAATGAACATAAAATGATAATTTAAATACACACATATCACCAAGATTTCAAACTAGTGTGTACCTATATACATTGGTACATATTTTCTATATTTCTGCAGCAATGCAATTGAACATATCAGATTCATTTAAGACAACACCGATAGCTTTGCTAAGGAAACCAACAAATTGCACTGAAACATGTAACTGATGCAATCCCCCATCCTGGTGGACGGTGGATTCATGACTTTGACTTTGACATTCTTAATATATCTTTATTTTCATGACCCATTCTTTAGTGGTTCAATATAGTGCTTTTAATGGCAAGCCATCATAGACCACATGGAGCAAAACAGCTCTATATAAAGTGACAACCCTGTTTCAATACATGGGAGAGTGTAATTCTGCAGGAGTGAAATATTTTCCTTAATCCACAAAAAGATAAAAGTTATTTTTTGATCTGTCAAAAAATATCCGTATGGCTTAGATATATTAGTAAACAGCAAA
>JBBDHI010000022.1:8871384-8882012 GCA_037177115.1 Craterocephalus stercusmuscarum | reverse complement strand
TGTTAGATGAGTTATTACACTAATCTGATGACCCAGAGTGGGCTAAAAGTCATTTTTCATTTCTGTATACCTTTAAAGTATGAATAGAATATTTAATATCAACATTGGGCTTGGCACGTTGACACGCCGAAAGGTCTCTGTGGTTTGAGGAGGGTGCTTTTCACGAAAACAAACCGCGATGAAAATAATTTGTATGTGAGGTAAAAAGGTCTTGAAAGTTACGGTACTTCAACCCCCACAATCCCTTGCGAGAACTAGTCGGTAACTGGTTCAGTGCTTACAAGCCCCGGAAGTGCACAATTCACTACCACGGTGCTGCTTCTCTGTAAAGCGGAATAACTCGGGTGAGCTTTTTAATGTGTCTATAAGTAATAATTGTGTATGCGTTGTTATTCTCTGCACAGTAGATATAAGCTAACTCTAGCATTAGCCACATTAGCAATGCAGTTAATGTTATATTATGCTAGCATGTGCAGAGCAATCTGGTGCAAAATTGTAATGTGTCCACTATATTAAACTGAAATGCTTTTTTTCACTGTGCTTAAAGTACGTGTTCAGTATTGACTACATAAAGAGTTACAATTGCTCGTTTGTCTGTTGCGTTGTTGTGTTGACATTGTGCTGTCCCCCATGATAATATAAAACTTCTCTCTGTTGTGTTTTATGATGTCACGTTAGAGCTTCACTGTACAAAAAGGAAGAAGATATTAAAGTAATTTAAATGAAAGCATGCTGAAGTCAAACGCGTCTTTGTAGATGATTTTAAAGGCAGGTCACCTAAAGATGACCATGCAGTGGTCTACAAACAGCTGCAAAATAACTGGATAGACAGCATAGGCACTAGAAAACAGACCACGTTTATAGCTTAAATACATTTGGAATTGGCTGCGTTCATCTAGAATACTTATTCATCAAAAAAAATAAATTCTTGAATGATACAAATTAAAGTGACTCATGTGTATGTCTGGATTTTAATGTATTGATCCAAATATTGTGAATATGTGGTTGGCAAATAATTTTTACTACATTTATTTGGTAGGTTGCGTGGATCATCAGAGTTAATATATCAGCCATGGATCGTGTGATGGGAGGAGGAACACTTCCTCTGGTTCTAACAAGTGTGGGAATCTTGCTGCTGTTCCGATTACTTGTCTGCCTCCGACGAGGAACTTCTGTCCAAGGTGCTGTCGTGGTCATCACAGGGGCCAGCTCTGGACTTGGAAAAGGTTGGCCTTATTTTTGTTTTACCAGTGCTAGATGATGGCAGAATTTCATTTCAGATTGGCCATATTGCCACCTTTAGTGTCATGTTTCAATGCTGCAGGCACTGTTGACATTCTCTGATAAAATTATTACTCTTTTGTGTGTGTTGTAGAGTGTGCACGAGTCTTTCACGCTGCAGGAGCTCGACTCGTGCTGTGTGGAAGAGATGCAGTCCGCCTGCAACAGGTGGTCCAGGAGCTTACAGCAAGTTCAACAAACACACAGAAGCAGGCATGTACACACCCACACACGAACCTGAAATGCTTTAATAAGCTGCATGCTGAAATTTGACCTCAGTTAATTGTTATAATCTGGGTTTTCTAATAATATCTAGATAATAAATTATAATTCACTTATTGACCTTTGTTTTTAACTTGTTTTTATTTTATTTTTAACACTTTTTTATGATGTAAAGCACTTTGAGATGCTTTTTGTATGAAAGGTGCTATTGAAATAAAGTTTGATTTGATTTGAATAAATTGGAATTCACTTAAAAAATAGCATGGTATATTATTATTATTACTTCCATCATTCTGAACAGAGACATTTATCTATACTTTGCTTTCAACCAGCAGATAAAATCTAAAACTATGTAAATAATGAATAAAGACAAAAGATAACTGCTCTGTCTTTGTCAACCTACAGACTTTTACTCCCAGAACTGTTGTCTTTGACCTGGCAAAGGCAGACACAGTGGACCGAGCGGCAGAGGAGATCCTGAAATGTTTTGGGCAGGTGGATGTCCTCATTAATAATGCTGGAATCAGTTACCGTGGGAA
Source organism: Craterocephalus stercusmuscarum (assembly GCA_037177115.1). Taxonomy (NCBI): domain Eukaryota; kingdom Metazoa; phylum Chordata; class Actinopteri; order Atheriniformes; family Atherinidae; genus Craterocephalus; species Craterocephalus stercusmuscarum. The sequence goes on along the minus strand of JBBDHI010000022.1, from coordinate 8,879,970 downwards.
CATACTGGAAACAGACATCTCAGTTCAACGGGATGTTATGGAAATAAATTACTTTGGACCCGTTGCTCTTACCCAAGGTAAGGGAGAATATGGGACTATACATATATCATTTTCTATATTAAATGTTTATTTTGGTTGCTAAATGTGAACAGAAAATGGTTTTAACAAAAATCAGAACATGTCAAATTAAAGATCTTATAACTGAAACCGACGAGGAGTCCATGCAATACGGCTCAGTAACTTTGGGTTTTATTTCTTCCGTCCTCTCCAGCACTTCTTCCCTCCATGGTTCAGAGGCGCAGCGGTCATATCGTGGTCATCAGCAGCGTCCAGGGAAAGATATCCATTCCTTATAGATCAGCCTGTAAGTTTTCTGTTCTTCATATCAAGCTGAAGAAACCCCCCTGTTTTTTTTTGGGTTTGCTTCTGTTAGTCACAAGTTTCTGTTTACAATGTGACCAGATGCAGCTTCTAAGCACGCCACCCAGGCCTACTTTGATTGCCTACGAGCAGAGATCGAGTGCCATGGCATTCCAGTGACGGTGATCAGCCCGGGGTACATCCGCACAAACCTGTCGCTTAATGCTGTCACTGGAGATGGCTCCAAGTACGGAGGTGAGGCCGTAGAAGAAGCTTATTTTTCTAAATAAACAAAAAACCCATCATTATTTTAATGGTGGGGTTGTTGATTGAATGACTGAGAAGGTGGATCGAGTGGTGCAAAGGAAACATTTTCGAACCAGTTCATGTTTCAGCTTTTTCATATATCTACATAATTATCTGTAAATAGAAACATTTTACATGAACATTTTCAATTTCTTTCTTAAATTAAGTAAAAAAATTGGTTTACAGTATTCAAGCCCTTTTTGAAAAAAAAAAAACTTTATTTACAAAACACTTTTCATACTAAAGCAGCACAAAGTGCTTTACATAATAAAAACAATTTTAAATGAAACCACAAACCTTCACACATCCGTGTATAAAACATCTGTAGAGCCTGACCGTAGCATCTCTTTCACTCACGTCATCACACTCACCCCCACCAGCTGGTTTGTGTGTGCATCAGCAGGCCGATGCTGACTCTGACGGCAGAAAGAATATCTGGACTCACGACGTTAGTCAGCGGCCCACAGTTACTCATGAATATATCTGATCTGCCGGCATTCAGTAATTTTTTTTTCATGTTGATTTAACATTGGTTGAACAATAATCAGAAAAGAGAAATGAGAAACATGACAAAAGTCTGCCCAATTCCCACACATCTCAGCACTGTATTACGTTGCTGTAGAAGCTAGATCGTTAGTTGGAGTCAATCACTGCAGATAAAATATTTATCAGACTGTTTCAAGGATATTACAGATTATTTAATCAGTTAGCTTGTGATGCAACTCCAGGTCTCTCATAATGTGGTTTAGTCAATACAACTACGTCCCCCACCCCTCTGCATAAACATAAACTCTGACTGAATCTGAATCAGAATTGAAATCTGGAGCATCAGTAGTGTTTGGTATGCTTCTACAACTTGACTGGACTCAGTTTGTCTCAGCTGGATTCATTTGACATAATAATGAGGCAAGTATCTTAAAGTTACAAAGTCATCTGGTTGAGGGACTTGTGTGTAGGCTTCTCATTCATATTTAATGTGTTTTTGTGTGTAGATCTGACAAAACACAAAACCTAACATCAGTTGCCTAATTTTTAGTTGTAAATGTGCAATTATGTCAAATGTTATTGTTCATATTTGGCTGTTGTAGTATAGCTTTAGTTTTGCTGATCACTCCACAGATATAAAACTTTAAGTAACAGATTTACACACTATAGTTAGTTTCTTTATATTTTCACTTACAGTCTTATTAACTGATAATACATTATTAATCTGAATTCACTGCAACAGACTGGCGACCTGTTCAGGGTGTACCCCGCCTTTCGCCTGCAAACAGCTGGGATAGGCTCCAGCCCACCTGAGACCCAATTGGATTAAGCGGTTCAGAAAATGGATGGATGGAATCTGAATTTATTATTAGAAATTATGTCTTTCTAATTTCATTCAGTATGACTTGATTTGCTTCTGCTTTACATTCTTTAGGGTAAGCATCCATTTCAAATATTGGGCACATATCTTTATTTAACTGAGAGAGCCCTATAATAATTCCAATCTCTTCCCTCCTTAATGTCTTGAAAAGAAACTTGAAGTTTTAGCAATATCTGAAGTCAGGAGTCAGGAAAATAATCAACCAAAAGCATAACAGTATGACATAGAAATATAATTCTCACATCCACATAATTCTAGTTATTGAGCAGTTTTTTGAATAATGTTGATCTTACAAATCTGTGAAGGGTGTATTAAATAGAGGAAATGATGAGCACTTCCACAAGGAAAAGAATAAAAAGTTGACATTGCCATCTAAGAACTTAATTCATCGTAAAGGCCGAGCAGAGTTATAAAGCTTCATTGGAGGATGAAATGGCCTCTAATAGCTTTGGTTTGGCTCGGTCTAGCGTGAAACTATTGCTGGATTCCAGACGGGAAAAAACAGCTTATGTGTGACTCCGACTGGCCGGAAATCAAAGACTGATTTCGCTAATATTCTTAAATGCTTTTGTAGTTGTTTTAAGTTGTTTGACTTTCTCAGAGTTGCAGTGTGATAATCAGCACTTCCCTGTGAAACAGAAAGATGTTGAAAAGGTTTTCTCCTGTACAAAAGTTAGCAAAAGCCACAGACCAGATAACATCAGAGGCCGACAGCTGAAACACTGCAAGCTGTGTCCAGTTGTTATGAAGTTTTAAGAAACACAGCATGTACCTAGCATATGTAAAGATGCTGTTGTTTTCCCGGTTCCCGGATATAACTGTTCACACACAAATTATTTTAGACCAGTTGCTTTGACTTCAGTTGGAATAAAAATCTGTAATGAAGTCTGTAAAAGCTGGTATATCTGGAGATTCTGCAAAACGCTCACTGTGAATTAAATAGACTGAAAGTCGCTTATAGACCCCAAAGAGGAGTGGGCACTGCCACATTCACCCTGCTTAATTATATTTTTAAACATCTGGAAGGGAGTGGGTGTCATGCTTGGCTTTTATTCATAGACTTTAACTCTGCTTCTCATACATTTCAGCCTCGTATTTTAACCCAGAGGCTTTTAAGGATCATAGCACAAGTTGTAGCTTTATTCCAGAAGTCTGCCCCCTCTGGCGAGAAGTGTAAGTGATTCCACTGTTGTGTAGGCGCACGGACCGTTTCGACTACGACTTGGTCCTTGTTTACCTGCACTGCACCGAGGCAGTTTCTAATCATTCTGTTTCTACAATGATATTTACCTGAATGATATGAAATGCATTTATCGCATGAAAACCTGCATTACTGGTGCAAAAAGGCTTAAGGAGTCACGTTAGCTTTGGTCTGGAGCCGATTAGCTTCAACTAGCCGAATTTAGACTCAGATGTATCCTGCAACGTTCTGTAGCTCATCAGGCTATTACTGCTGCTTTTTTGAATAAACACAGGTGGAAAATGTGGAAAAGTAAATCGATGACAGTCATGTGATCCCATGTGTGCCGGATCCGCTACCACAAAGTTACAATGTCTGGTTTCTGAAGAGGGCAGCTGCTTTGGAGCGCTAATGCTCATCAAACGCTGTATATTGACCCCAGAAATCATCCATCATTTCTCACATTAAGCAGATGTTTGGGCCTGAAGTTACACAGTATCCCTTTAAGCAGTAGCTTAGTAAGCTGGATCTTTTTTTAACCAACAGGACACAGAGGGTCAGGGTTAAAGGGTTTTCATCAGGAAACATGATCCACAGGCTCACCACAGGGGTGCATGCTTTTTCCTCTGATAGTAACTCTTCATATAAATATGTCTTGCAGCCATTAAAAAGGTAATTTTATCTTCAAACAGGCATATTATTCTGTGATTGTAAGTTTGCTTTAAGTAAAGGAAAAGTCATGTCCCTGCTGTTAACAGCTTTTTCATGTGGTCTGAGGATTCATACCTACAGTTTAACACAGAAAACTAAAGACATGACCTTTGATTCTTAGAAAAAATGCCAACATGTCTAATTCAGTATAAAAGCACATCTAGGTACCGTCTTTAATTGAAACTGTTTCAGCATTTTCTCTCGTGTGGTTTGGAAATCTGTCTCTTAAAGAAAAGAACTCCCCCACCCAGATCATTAAGTGGTTAAGTCGCTTGATTGGAGAGTCTGAGCTGAGTCTAGAGACATTGTGTACCAGACAAATCCGGCCAATAGGCTCCTTTCTAAACGATGACTGCGTCTCCTGGTGAGTGACTTCCAGCTCATCAGGTCAGAGTTTCAGAGTCCTAAGGTCAAAAACCTCATGCTACAGGAACAGCTTTTTCCTGTCGCTGACAAACAGACACGCTGCACACATCTATACATTGTGTTTATAGTGGCATAATGCCCCAGTTTACACTAAAAACAAAAACGGGTGCATCATGTCCTGCTGCGCATATTTATGCCTGGATGTCTCTCCTCAATCCCACGCACACCCACATGCACAGACAGACAAATTCACACACACATGCATCTGCAAGGAACTAATCAACAAAACAAAGGAGAAAAAACCCAAGCTAAACACATTCATCCCTTCCTGGTCAGACACTTTTTTACTGAAGTCGACTGTTTGTTCATGACATGTTTTATTTATCACAATTTGACTCCTTTGTGCTTCTATCTCAGGTTTTGACCTGTTTTTTTTTACTATTCTTGTTTTTTTTATAATTTTTATCCCCTTATTTGTATCCTGACCTGGGAGGAGTACCCACTTCTTGCGTTTGTGCGTCTTGCATTGTCATTCTGTCTATAATTGTGCTTCCTTTTACATATAAAAGATTGCATCTCCTTTTTACTGCAAATCAAATCAGGGTATCACTAAAGTTAACATGGCCTTAATGACTTTCCTCTGTCCCTGATGTTTCTCATCTCTGCTTTTAGTTTTGGATAAAACCACAGCGACGGGAATGGACCCTCGGGATGTGGCCTGTGCGGTCCTAAAGGCCGTCCGTCACAGCAGCAAAGATGTTGTTTTGGCTGGACCTCTGCCCACCGTGGCCATTTACCTCCGTACGCTGTGGCCTTCCATCTTTTTTAAGCTTATGTCCTCTCGTGCTCGTAAAGAGCAGAAAGCTAAAAGTGAGTGATGTAGCAGCAGGTGAAGACCAGCCGTTCACTCTTATCTCTCACACAAAGACGGGCACCAGACTGCTGAACATGGAAGCTGCAAGGACTTGAGATGTGGACAGAAGGAGCTCTTCAGTGATTCTTTGGACTGTTCCACTTGTTTCCAGTGGAAGGAGATGTTGTAATTGGACCTGTATTTGCTGATTTTTGTTGTTTATTTTATAACATATTTTACTAATTAAGTCATACGCCTGTGTTATTCAGCGTCTGGGGAAAAAATTCAGATTCACAGTTAAATAGTGCAAGAACTATTGATTTGTGATTGATTCATATAGACCACAGTTTACAGTGATCTCTCCAAAGCCATGAGTAAAATATGACATTAAAAAGAACAAAATGTAAAACTACAAAGGTACCCTGTTTGTACTTTTGGCTAAAGATTTATTTCTAAAGGTTTCAGTTCCTTCACTGTTTAACACAAGACCTCTTTGTTTCCTCCAGTCAGTGCCTTTCAGAATACGGCAGCATCTAACATGTTTTGTAGGAAAAGCCAAGGTGAGTTTAACCGTACAGCACATCTCAAGACAGTCCAAAGGTGCTTTACATAAAACATTAGAGGTATTGCAGGGGGCTGCAGAAAAAGTACATTAAAAGCAAAGCTTAAATTAAATAAAAACCAAAAACCCTCATAGGATAATATGCAAAAAGGTTTATCACTTGTTATTATCACAAAAGGCTGCAAATATAAAAGTTTTAACCCTTATTTAAAGCTGCTGAGTTTCAGCAGTTCTGACTCTGGGAACTGAAAGTAGATCTGACCCTGATGACCTGAGGGATCTGGTTGGTTCATTACAAACCAGAAGATCCTGAATATATTTTGGCCCTGAACCATTCAGTGCTTTGTAAACTAACAGCAGGATTTTGAAGTTCATGGGGGACGTGTGTTTCATGATTATCCTCTTTGAAGGAAGTGCTGCTTATCTCTTTACAGGAAAAAACAAGAAAAAAACGTTTGTCTTATTCATACGTTATGTTTTCTCATTGCTTGTTTTCCTTTCTGGATGAGCAATATCAAATTCTCACTTGTAATCTGCATTTCTGTGACTTTAATTTGAACAGTTTGGGACCCAGACTGTAGTTACATCAACCCTTCAAAAGTCCTCATACAGCTACAAATCTTCAGAATATTTGTTAAAAATACTTCCAAAGAAAAAACAAAGCACAATTTTAACACATAATGACCTGACGATGCTGCTGCTCGTGGCATACTACAACACCGTAAACAGTCAGAAATCGTTGGAGTCTGACCTCCATAAAACATAATCCTGTAATAGAAACATAGCAGAGCCATCAGCCATAAACGTTAGCAGTTTTAGCTCACAGGGCTCATTCTTTATCGTCTTTCCCTGCAGTGAGGCCACAAGCTTCCCGTTACGGATAATTTTCTCCACATCTCGTGTGACATTTCAAGAGTTCATCTGACTTTAAATTTACTTAAAACTCTGTTGCTGAATTCTTAACATTTTTGGAGGCATAGTCATACTTTTGAAGGGTAATGTAGGTCAGCCTTGTATCTCCAGAAAAGTGGACAGACCTGAAACTGCTTCCCCTCCAAGACCACATACTAACCTCATTTAAGTTTGTGTTTGAGCCGGTTTCATGAGAAAATACACACAATGAACACAAGATACCAAGCAGCTCTTATAACTATCTTTATGCACAGAATAAAAACACCTTTTACAAACTGAAATCTTAAAACAGGCTTTTTTCCTTTTTAGATGTCACCGTAATATTAAGTTAAACAGAAACCACTTTTTTTCAGAAATGTTAACAATAAATAGTCCAAACAACAATTTACATTATGTTACACCAGAGCAGTAAATATTGGAACTGCAATTTGTACAATCTTCAAAACACAAAGAGACAAACTTGCCAGATTCAAAGACAAAACCTGCCATTTATTATGTAAGAAACTAGTGTGACAATATGTTTTTCACAAATGTATACACAGAAGAGCTTTCACATTGTGAAGGCAAACCCAGGCGCTTGTAGGAACATTTTAAAAATAAATCACATTCGCGGAATGATGACCCAAGTTCTCAAACACCTCAAACTTAATATTTTAAAATGTTCACAATAATGCATACCAATACTTGAAATGATGAATGCACGGAGCTCGGACTTGATGTGGTATGCATGGATTTTCTGTTAACAAGACACTGCAAGCGTTAGCTGCTCGGATAAGGAGTTACCACTATGATCTATTTGCTTTAAATCTCATCACACAAACTCCCGTAATGTTAAACAAACGTGTTTAGAAGCCAATCATGCTCATATTAGCTCTAGTGTTTGGTTATAATCCAGCACTGGTTAAAGGGAAATTAATGTAATGGGATTTGTTTTAAATTGAGAGTCCACTATGGATTTAGTGTTTAATTATGTTTGTTTGATTTAAGCAGTTAAAACAGAGTAAAACTACTTTGATACCAGAGGTATAATATTTATAGCCTGTCAATCTGAATGGCTACACGGCTGCAAACGGCACCTTTGAAGAAATATGGACTGAGATATAACCGAGGGAGACGAGGTAAATCTGCACTATTGTGTTTCTTGAACAAGAGACTATAGCAGATACTCCTGCCAGCTGTGATTTACACAAAAACCCAAAAGCAAATGTTTCTTTAGGAACGGGGGAAGTTAATTGATTTTATTTTTAACTTTTATACAAATAGCATCAACATTAATGCATTTGTAGTTGGTGCTGCCAACATGCACAAGAAGTGAGGAACAGGAATATATGTCAAAGCAATATTTAAGGGTTTTTATGTGTCGAAAGCTGCCTCTCTGTATTTAGCTGTAAGACTGGGATGCCCAGTTTCAGTGCTCAAGGGCTGCATCCTGCAGGTTTTAGGTGTTTCCCTTCTCCAACACAGCCGATACAAATTCAGTGTATCACCTATTCATGACTTGTTAATCTGAATTAGGTGTTAAAGCTGAAACAACCGAAACCTGCAGGACAGTGGCCGTTAAGGATGGGAGCAGGGCATCCCTGGAAGAGATTAAACTGAATTCAGAGCATGTGTGATTAAAAAAAAACAAAATCTGAACTGGTTAAAAATGAAAAGCACACGGAAATGGAGTGCGAGAAAAAAAGACGGACTACTCTCCCTGCTGTTTTGCTCCTGTTCTGTAACTAAAATAAATACCGCAACTCATTCAGCCTTTTAATCACTGCCGTCACTTAAAACAAAAAAGAAACAATGCGTTTCAGTTGCCACCGGTTTGGATCCAATGTGCATTTTTTTGGCAGATTTACACATTTTGGGGGTGGATTTTTAAGTGAGCAGAGCACAGACACAAATACACACACACACACAGACACATACAGGCACAACAGAAAATAATCAAGGAATTCTTCTTTGATAAGAATAAACTGTCT
>JBBDHI010000022.1:8839712-8852036 GCA_037177115.1 Craterocephalus stercusmuscarum | reverse complement strand
TGCCAAATCAAACCATGGTTCCAGTTCTGCCTGTAGATCCAGGTCAGGAGCCCCTAGCTGAATATAAATGTATCCTGGTTAGTTTGAATCTGTTCTGGGTATGTCTGGGTATGTTTTCTGGCTGTGCATTTAAAAGTATCATCAGTGTTTGATAATTTGGCATGAATAAAGTTGTGAATTGGGTGTCTGTGAGAAAAACCCAAACCTATTTAATTCCCAGCCGGAATGGCCTAAAAGAGGCTGCCATTTAAAAGCAATCATTTACTTGGATTGTTGCAGAGTTTGCTGCATGAAAAAGTAAACCTACGTCATTTCTCTTTCTTTCATTGATTGTGTGAGATGTCTTGTAACTTTATGGGATTTTTCTTGTTCTTTTTCTTTCTTTTTTTTATCAGGACAATCTCAGTGTTGGGCCTGAGCCTGAATCTCCTGGTAAGTGAAGTGAAATAAATTTCAATAAAATGTGCTCTGAATTTGCTGCTGTCATACTAGTTTGAATCAAGTGTGTCCTACCTATCCCAAAACACTCAATGACTGCCTGAAACATGGACCGTTCAGTCATCTGCTTCCACAATAGCTTGGAATGTTTGTGTTGCCTCAGCCCTGGATTGCATTTTTTTCTTTCTTTTTTTAAGTTTGTTGATTTTTATGGTACTTCTTTGCTGGTTTTGTAAGACTGTCTTTCCTCCCCTGAAGCACCAGCTGAAGCCAAAGTCACTCAACCAGAGGTGAAGGAAGAAATTGCCCCCCCAGCTCCTGAGCCAGTGAAGGAAGAGCCTGCAGCCGTCCCAGCTCCTCCACAGGAGGAGGCACCTTCTGTCGTCCCTGATGACATGTTAAAGAAGCACGAGCCTCACCTGGGACCCAAGCCTCGCTCTCACAACAGGGTCCTCAATCCCCCTGGCGGAAAGTCTAGTGTAGTATTCTACTGATCAGCTGAGCACACCACTTCTTCCAGTCTGTGTCCTTTCCTGCTCCCTTTTAATCTTCACTCATTCCTACACTGTCCTCCTACTTATTTCTGTTGACTTTACAGAGCAACAAAACTCAGACCATTCATTTTGTTGTTCAGGCCAGGTTCCTGGTTTAATGTTTTGTCCTCTACTTCTTGCACTTTCTGCTCCTTTTCTGACTTCCAGCTGTGTGTATGATACTTTATATTGCTCAGTCTTTACTGAATCCTGCAATGATACAATCACAAGTTGATTAAGTGGCTGACTTACTTAATCACATTGACTGTAACACTGATAAATCACCATTTTGCGGTTGCTGTTGTCATTTGTTTTTTTTCTTTTCAAACGTGTACATGTAGTATGGTTGAAGGCACAATCCTCTAAATTGCAAAACGGTTTTGAAGTGGTAAAGAATGGTTAAGATGTTGGAGCCAGTAGCACAATATTTTCTGCTTTTAAAGTGACCTGGATTCAGATGACAGGGTTTAGCACAAATTAATTGAAGACATGCTCAAATGTCAGGCTGTTTGCTTTAAACCTTAATGTGTAGGCATTTAGGCAGGAGGGGTGGGCAGATTTCCCCACCAGTGTGGTGTGTTAAATACATCAGGGAGTTCAACTTGTGCTGCATGGGATTTTTGTGTAGCCAGACTGATTTTGAATCATTTGGCAAAATTAAATCAGAAGCCTTGTCATTTTTACATTTTTTTTTAAATTTTTTTGCCTTCTTAGTAATTCTTCATCAAATTGTTTTACCAAATTACTTGCAGTCAGGAGTGACGTCTCTGGTGATGCATGTCAAACGGGTGCCAAAAAATGACAAGATTTGAGGCAAAGATGAATGAAATTGTTTACTTCCAAATGTTTCTGCTTCCTCCAAGAAATTCCATTTAGATTTTATGTGAATGTAAAGTGCAGGTACTTCTCTGCTTTTGTCCTCATTGCTTGCTTTATCTGGGAGAACATGCCTTTTTCTTTTTGCTTGGGGTAGGCCTCTGTTTATGTTTTAAATTAAAACGGCTGAAGACAAGTGAACTCTGGACAAGCTCGCTGCCTACCTGTGTCCAGGTGGGCTCATCGATAATCACCTATTCATCTGCATCGTGACGCACATTCATGGTATTCTGGTGCCAGCCTGTACCCTTTCTGTTGATGTGCCTGGCAGGCAATGAGCAGCAGAAGAATGCAAACCTGTGTATTTCAATAAAACTGTTGTTTTGCATTTAGAGTTTGGTGGTTTTATTTGCCTTCCAAAAAAAATGCAATAAATCCTCTAGATATTTACATTCACAAATGTCTCATTTAAAAGCTACATTCATCCCTTCAGGGCACTTTTTTTCTTTTCTGTCCTTGCAGACATAATTACAAATATTTGTCTCTGTGTAAATTTTAAATACGATCTAGGTTGTTTGCTCCAGATTTAAGGTTAAATCTCGAATCACTGACACTGCTGCTTTTGTTTGGCTCTGCCTTGAGGCAGCTCTCTGCACAAGCTGCTTTTTCTTTTTTCAGACAAAATGGCTGTCTCCTGCCATGGGCTGAACTTCTGCATTATAGTGTTTTACCGTCCAGCATTATAAGCTTACAGGAACGCTTGCTGTAGCGATAAATGTCCATATATCTGCTGTGAGTTAGAAAGTCTACACAGCAATCTGCTGTTAGCAATTGTGGGTAAAACTGAATGAGTTCATAAAGACTGGTTGTTAACCAACCTTAACTGATCCACAGTTTCTAACTACTGTTTGTAGTTACAATTTTAGTTTTTAATTGTTACCTCGTGAAGAAATTTGCTTATTGGTTTACACACAGCAACAAACTCCTCACCCATTATTCATGTGTTCAAGTTTCCTGAATGGGATATAAAAGGAAAAACGCCATGAATGCTGACCTCAAATTACAAGGAATGGGCAAGTATGGAGGCGATCAAAACATCACATCTTCCATCCCGTTCTGGCTGATAAGGCAGACTTTAAGTTTAAGGTTTTTTGAGATATGGTGGGAAACGCAGTTAACTTCACCAAGCTCTATGATAATTATACAGCACTTTAAATTTTTAACTACGCTAAGAAATAAGAGTAGGCAGGCCAAACTAAGCTGATTACAAAAGAAAATGTAGGTTTCAGAGCTTGTTTTCCTTCTCGACTGTAGGAGGAATATTTTTTTATATAACTCATCCAATTAGATATTATTGATCTTGAAATCCGTCATTATTACAGGTGTATCCTTCTGATTGACAGGTGCCAGGTATGAGGGAAGCACTGCCAGCCTTTCTCCTACTTTCAGGAGAATCTTAAATAGTACTCCGAGTCAGATGCAGACTATTACCATTAATATGAACTCGCTTTGTTTTACAGCACATACAGTAGGTTAGATAAAAACAACTTTGTGTTGTGCTGGAATAATTTGTGTAACATGGAGGTAGTTAAGATGCACTTTCGTATGGGAAGTGTTCGCTCTTTGTCTTGGCAGTTTTTCTGCTTCGTTAACCAGTTTTTGTCTCCATTGTTAACGTTCTCAATGGTTGACAACAGCCTAGGCTACACTTGTCTAACTGAAAGAAAGTTAAAGAGAGAAATCTTGGCTCTCAAGTTTACCACCTTTTATAATGATATATATAGTGTGAATGATTTTCCTACAGGGGATACTGTCTTATTTTTTAGGTCTTTTGGGGCCATTATGTTTCTTATTCTTACTTTTATTTTAACACGTTTATAGCATTTATGTTGTACAGGTATAAGCAGTGCTTATTTGTGGGCTGCTTTATATAAAATTTCCAGTTTCTTTGGTAACTTACACAAATACAGATAATTTATAACCTTCTAAAATGACATGTATTAATTAAATTTTCTGATCAGGTTTAATGATCAGTTTTGTGGATATTAGGTGTAACACAAATGTTCTGCAGATAAATGATGTTTGTTGATTAAAGACTTGCCACAAACAATTATTCCTGATCTTGATTAAGTTACCTGTTTGAACAAATTAAAAGGTTGTTTAGCCAGTGTGAGTGTTAATGGTTGGTTGCATCTCCAGTGCTGGCATTGTCCAGAGTGTACCAATCCTTGTCTAGCTGCTGGGATGGGACCCACCCACCCACAAATCCACCCTCTTTCGACAACCCTCCATTTGAAAAAGCAGGTATGGACATGGGTGGATGGATGAGAAGTTGTTTACTTAAACTGTGCATAGCTGCACTCCATGACACTGACACATGTAAACAGAAAGTCAGTGCACTCAAGAAAAGTGATGTTCTCCTTTTGGAAATGATGAGAATATAGAGACAGAATATGTTCCTTACAAATACAAAACAGTAAAAAAAAAAGTTCATTTTATGTTGCTTAATGCCTTTCAAAAGATGTAAAACATGCTAATTCATAAGGTTTGTTGAGTGTTCACAGCTAGCAAAGAAGCAAAGCTCTGGTTGACTTAGTTTTGACAAGTAATTGAAATGTGCAAAGTCACAAAATGAGAAAAAAGTATTGTTTCTTGTGTTGTAAAGTATGTGAGAGGCTCTGGTAATGATGACCAGCGTACTTTTGTTCCGCCAGCAGAAAAATCTCTTGTCATGCAAAAAAAAAAAATGTTTATTTGTAGCTTTTAACCAATATGTTAACACGATATATGACTACCTGACTGATTGAAAAGTGATCATAGTGGTTATTGTCAGATTCTGGCACAAAACTACTGACGCAGACGTAGGACAAGCTTAGTCACTGAAGGAAAAAGTCCAACTTCCGGTGTGTGCCTCCAAAATAAACCATAACAGGATGAACTTGTCCACTGTTGTTTGTGACGGAAGACTGGTCATAGTGTTTATTCACATAGACATGGGGTTTTTATGATATTACAGAAGTAAGCATGTCTGTGCCATAACAATTCAGTATGACATTTCCTGTATTTTCATGGAAATTTGTGGATATAATAATTTTCAATCAAATGTGAAAGAGAAAGAATCCATTTATTTTGCTTACTTTTTTCTGTTTTGCTGAAGTGGGCATTTGAGTTTGTTGATATTTGTGTGATCTTTCCATATGGGGACTGTAACTATCAGTATGTCCTTACGTTCAATGTGAGGGAAACAGACAAAGAGAGATCCCAAAGGTAAAAAAGAATAAAAGAAACAGAGGCTATAAAATAGCAATCATTACTATTTAGTACGTGTGAAGCCTTAAACTTTCAACTTTATCTTTCTTTATAATAAATTACATCAATTTGGTTTTGAGTGACTATTGTCAAGATGAATAGAACAAGCCACGGTGGCAGCACAGAAAAAAATTTAAACTTTGGTTTACACTGATGTTAATAGTAATTACTCTAATAGGTGACAAACTGAAAGAAAAACTTGAACCCTTGACCCTGGCCTGGTAGTAATCAAGGGTGGGTCCAGATGGGTTGTCTGAGGGGCAGGGACCACCAAGATCTGACTGGCCCTCCAGGTGCCACCCCAATAATAGATAATAAAATAAAAATTTTGAGAACTATTTAGTGTAAACCAACATAAACCTAAGGTGCTGCAATACAAATTAATGCAGTGGGATGTTCTGTATCAACACTATCATGTCCTTTAGCCTAATGAAGTACTCATGCAGCATCATCTCACCAACGATCTATGCTGGCAATAATATTTCTGTTCAAGCTGTTTACATTCAGTGAAGAGGATGTAAAATATATATATTAGCACCAAATATGATGACTGTCAGTAGTGTAGTGCTCCCTGGAGAATTGGGTATATTCTCGATCTTTTGCACATTAAAAAAAAGTAGCCCAAATAACACCATTTTGTGTACGATTTGTCTCATAGTTTCTGGTACATGATCCTATGGTTGCAAAATGTCATGTTTATGTGGCCCCGGCAATAACAAAGCCAGTTGTACATTTGTGAGGACATTCATCCACCTTGCCTTTGACTCATCAGTCCTCATGCCTAATTCAGAGTTTACCAGTTCAACCAGTAAATACTAGTCAGTTAGAGTCAGAGTAGGCTGGGCCATGGATTCACAATATTTGAGAAAAAAAGGACAATTAGACTTGCAGAAAAAAGAAGTGGTGCACATCACATCAGGGGTTAAGTGGGTATACCCAATGCTGCCTGGAAGATAAGTGGTTATACTCCATATGCCTGCATATACCCTGGACTACATCGCTGATTACCGTGCAAAATTAAACAGCTAATAATACTGAAGAAGCACTTGAAGAAACATGTGATATGGTTCAAAGCACGTTTTTCTAATTAATATACTTACACCTGTGCAATAAAAAGTTGATGATTAAACATATAATTGCTGATAATTCGTTTTTTTTTTAACTTTGCTTTTTACATAGCTGTAATAATAAGTTATTTTAAAAAAATATATCATAGGGTATACAGACTATACAATAATTTAATTTTTTTTTAAATAAAGTTAAAAAAAGTAGATACTGTTCCCGGTCTATTCAGGAAGAATAGCAGAATATTAATTCCTCCAAAAATCCAGACATTTATTTAGGCAGCATTATTTTGACAGGTGAAAACTGATTTCCGGTTTTGTGCGTGACACTTGACGCAGTGACTCCGCTTGCTCTATGCAGACGCCGTGACGTCAGCCAGAGTCAGTCAGCTGGCTCCTCCATCTGAACAGCAGGGAGAGCCTCTCCCAAAGGGAGACATCACCATCAACGCCCGAGCCTGCCCAGCAGCATCGGCGGCCGCCGGAAGAGGCTGAAATATGGGAGAAACTGTCCTATAGTGACGCTTCGGGTGTCGTCGGTAATCGGGAGATTTAGATTATTTATTTAACTATTTATTTATTTATTTCCCCTGCCAGTAATGGCCGGGGTCCATGGCTGCGGCTGCTGAAAGGCAGGTGCAGCATCATCGTCGAAGGCATTTCGCTCTCGGCATGGACTGGGCCAGGGCCGAACCACAAGCTGGAGCACCGGGATCAGAGGAGCCCCGCGGGAGGGCGGCGGTAGCTGGGCCGCGTCTGGAGGCGACAGCCTGCGACTAGCGCCGGAGCAGGAGGAGCCACTCCACATCAAAATATTCACACCAATTATTTCACGTTTTGAGCTCAAGGTTATGCGAACACACCCGCACGCTGCCTTTCCTTGATAAACTACAAAATGGCATGAGAATTTTTATTTTTTTTTGTTGCCCGCTTGAAGAGAAACTGTGATTTAATGTCATCTTTCCGCCGCGCTGAGCGGATCCAAACACCGTGACAGTTTCGCCTTTTAGGCCTGAACATTAAGCGAGCGCAGCCTCATCTGGATACCAGCAGGATGATGGAGCTACAGATAGACGAGGTGGTCTACCAGGACGACTACGGGTCCGGCACCGTGATGTCGGAGCGCGTGTCGGGCCTGGCCAGCAGCATCTACCGGGAGTTCGAGCGGCTGATCCGCAGCTACGACGAGGAGGTGGTGAAGGAGCTGATGCCGCTGGTCGTGAACGTCCTGGAGAACCTGGACGCGGTGCTCAGCGAGAACCAGGAGCACGAAGTGGAGCTGGAGCTGCTGAAGGAGGACAACGAGCAGCTCATCACCCAGTATGAGAGGGAGAAATCGCTGCGTAAGCAGGCGGAGGAGGTGAGTGGACCCCCCAGCAGGCAGAGCCTCCCCCCCTGCATCCCCACATCCAGCTTCCTGCTGCTCCCTGTCTGAGCAGCGCCGAGCTCTCACAGACATGTGACTCATCTTCAGGCCTATGACCGATTCTTCGGCTTATTTTTAGTTTCAAGACACTGCAGAGTCTTTTGACATATTTTAGTTTACTATTTAAAACATTTAAACATATTTAAATAAAAAAAAACATGTATTAAGGTTGGAAAGTAAATCAAAGGTCCTCATGCTCTCAATATTAAAGTAGAAGTTAAATTACTTAGCATGACTAATATTCACTAATGTAAACAGCCCTTAACTGTTAACTTGAATTACACAATCTAATTATAATCCACTGTAAGCTTTCAGAGCATGTTTCTCATGTGTATACATATGGATTACAACATAATACTGCACATTTTATTACACTTTAAATAAGTGTTGAGTCTGTGACGCCTGTTTTTATTACTGTCACACCTACAGCACTTCTAGGACACACACACCATTTAAAACTGCTGCCACTGACCTAACAGTGCTTCCAGACACTCACATCTCTAAGTACTTTCTGTTAGAGAGTACTCTGTCTTCAAACCTGAGCTCACACAGAGCAGAACCCGGATGTTTATGCAAATCTTCAGTATAATAACAATATGCAAAGTTAAAAATAGAGATATGATAGCAGTTCATACGGCACATGGTGACTGAAGACTAGTCTGGCCTGACTCTCAGTGGGCGTTTGCTCTTGAAAACACTGAAAAGAAAAGCAGCACAAACCACAAAAGTGAACATCAATGTGGAGCTATTAGATTACAGAGCAGACTCCACCTCCAGCAGTTTTTATCCCACACCGGTGTCACAGGACTCGTGGGATCATAAAGCAACTTTAATCCTTCTCCCATCCAAAGAGGCCTCAGCGTATCACTGACGGCCCTGCTCGTATCAGCTTAGCTCAGCTTTTAGTCCGTTTCATCATCTCTTCTCCCCGCTGCTTCCTCAGACTGACCGTTTGTTTCCACTCCAAGCTGGTCACTTGTAGGTTTATTGTAAAAATCCACTGCTTGTTCTGCCTTAATACTTAGAAGCAAACATGTTACAGAGATAGCTGGGACTCTTGATTCAAAGCAATGTTAGTAATGATGGAACGGAAATCATGACTGGTGGAGTGAGCACTTTGTAAACAAAAACAAGCTTACTTAAAAAAATCAAAATAAAAATGTACAATATTCATTTTCTAAGAGAAATTCTGGTGATTATGAGCATGTCACCGCTTCGACCTTCCTCAGTAGTTTAATGAAGCACCAGTCATCTTATTCTAGGATCCAGCCAAAAAGCAGCTTTTAACCACTTTGTGTTTATGTCACAGCTAACCGAAGATGGTAGCGAGAGTTTTAGTTAGAAAATGTCTAGTTGCCCCCATTTTATTTTCAGTGAGTCTTATTTTTCTCTGATTAATCCATAATTTACTGATATTCCATGAAATCCTGGTCCCCACCCAACGAGGAATATTTCCATCTTCAGACACCTTCAGCTGAGCTTAAAATTATGTTTGCTGTCAGACAAGTTCTCCTAAAAGTCATTTTTCTATATCAGTGTGCATAAATTAACGCTGCACCATTGCTGGTTTTTTTCTTGATTTCTGAAGTTTCATTTCATTATAATTTCTTTGAAGCATTTAGACAATGAAACATGCAGGCTGGAACGCAGCTGGACATGTGCGTACACTTGACTTGTAGTATCAGCAAGCTTTGCTTTTAAGAAAACTCTTACTTCAGGATTTGGAGATGTTAATTATCTGCTGACCATCTTTATAAGATCCAATGTCTCCATCATGTTCTGAGCTTTTGGAAAGTCCTTCGTCTGTGTGCCAGTTTAATCAAAATATGTCATAATATACGCACTGTGATACACACGCCTTCATTAACGTCCGCAGATCTGTGCTTTGTCCGTCTAAAGTGGCAAATCTGACAAATAAACGGAGCATTTTGTCAGACTATCAGCGGCACACAATGGGGGATGGGACAAAGCTCTGAGGGTTGCAGTCAAGGAAATCAATAGCACAGAGAGCCGACAGAGGAAGCCTGGAACTCTAACCCGATTTGTGCTCACGAGAAGGTGGCAACAAAAACCAGGGAGAGAAAAAATAGATATGAGCTGACTGTGGTTTTATAAAGTGTTAAAGATAAATAAGACTAAAAATGAGAGGGAGAGGAAAACAACAGAACACTGTCTCACCAGATCCGGGGAGCAGCGAGCAAAAGCCAGCTCACATTACAAGGTTATTGAGCTTCCGCTAATGGTAAACAAAGCCAGCAGATCTCTCCATGCGCACAAACCAAGACCTCAACAATCACACATTAAAATGAGGTTTTGATCAAATTTGACCATTTTGCTGCTGCAGTTTTCCACCTGGAGCAACGCTGTGAGCTTCCATCATCATCTGCACTGTCATGCTTTTCAAAGCATGATCCCAGTAAAAGACCGATCATCTCTGCCTCGGTGTGAGAGCAAAAGCATTTCATGAACCCCGCATGTAGTCTGTTTGCACAATAACACACCATGACACTATAATCTGGGGAAAAATGTGAAAATGTATGACCTGTCCCCGGGGATTTGGAATGATCATGCAAATGTTTTCCTTCCTGTAGTCATTTCCATGCCGCTGTCATCTCAGCCTCTTCCCAGGTATCTCACATTATAAATAGCCCTAAGTGTGGCAGCGCTGCAGTCAAATGCACTTTTCTCCGGCTTGTCAGGGAGACAAATTAGTTCCACTCGCTCATCACAGGGATACTTATTGAATTATTCATACTGGACAGGATGAACACAACATGAATTCATTCATACATTGTCCCCATGTAGGTGTAATTATTGTCACAGTTAAATTCAGTCATTAAAAGGTATCCAAGCATTAATTTTATTTTAAACCTCTTCTTTTCTATTGAGCATTTTAATGGAAAGTCCTGCTGAGACTAAAGAGGATAAGACTGTAGTGCAGGAAAATGCAGAGGACAGAGGACTGACTCTGAAGGGCATTGCTGCACGGCATGCTACCAATCCAAGGGAATGGCATGCAGGACGATATTTTGTTGAGCTGACGTCAGCTACTCTTAAAGTAAGGCTGCTAAAGCAGGTATCGCTGGGTTCATTTTGCAAAAACAAAAACACCCACCAGGAGCTGAAACGATCTCTGATTTAATCTCTCGGAGAAGTTTCTCCTTTAACAAGGCTTTAGTCACAGGCATGCTGCGACAAATATTAAATGTTCCCAAAGATCGTGGACATGCATGCAGTGTATAAGTGGTGTGTTTGATGCATTAACTCTTTAACTTTAAGAAAAAAGCGAGAGAGGAATGTTAATTAGCATTTTCTCTTTTCTTTTGGACAAGAAAAATACATATTAATAATAAATATTTTAGATGAATGTTTATACATGAATTTCAAACATTTTCTTTTGGTATCACATACCCAAACCAAGTGGTAGAGATTTTCATGGAGGTTTATTTAATCAATTATTTACTAAGATTCATGATAATCACTGAAGAATTTGCTCGACCAAATGGTAGAGCAGGAAAACAAACCATGTTAGTTTTCAGTGAGCAGAAAAGATGCATGGAAACCGTAGCGTCTGATAACTGATGAGATTTAGTCCCAGTTCATGCTCTAACAAATGTAGCTGAACGTACCTGCAGAAATATTTATTATATCCTATATATGGCGAACAAGGCTTGTATTTTAATCAGGTTGTTGTTTTCCTTCATTTAAAATGACTTCAGCATCAGCAGTAGTTGTGTGCTCAGGAGGGCGTAATACTCCAGCATGTGCTGGTTCTGTTGTGTGCGTCTGCTGCTTATTACTGGTTCCAAGGTCTCCCTGCAGTCAGGGGATTACAGTATTAAGAATTTCTGCCCTTGCTGCCTTGAAAAAAAGGACGTCATTGTGAACAGCTTTATTGGGAAAAAAAAGAGGAAAGGAAGCAGGCGTGTTGTGCTGCTTTGTTATGTCTGCGCTCGTTGCTGGGTGTGAGAGGGGTGGAAAGTAACTAATTACATTACTGGAGTTACTGTAATTGAGTAGCTTTTTTGTGTACTTATACTTTTTCAAGTACTTTTTAAAAAGTGTAATTTTACTTTTACTTTTACTGCAGTTTACTTCACAAACGTTACTGAGTAGAAAAAATAGGCTGAAACAGAGAAAAGAAAACGCGTTCTGGAAATGAATCAGGGAAAGGAGAGAGTTCAATGCGCGAGCAGAGACAGCATTATAAGAACGATGGCGCAAGTCTCACAGACGATAGTGAACATGGAGGAGGCAGGCGAAGGTGTTGTAGTGGATGATTGTGCACCATTGTTTGTTGTTAAAAAGCAACACTGTAAGAAAAGAAAAGTTCGGCGAACTGATAATTTTAAGGCAACAAACTTCAGGAAAATTTTAAGTTAAACACTTAAACTCAACATTTTTAGTTGTGCTTATAAGTTAGCCCAACTCTCTATTCTAAGTTTCTCTAAAT
The DNA here is from genome assembly GCA_037177115.1 of Craterocephalus stercusmuscarum. NCBI lineage: Eukaryota > Metazoa > Chordata > Actinopteri > Atheriniformes > Atherinidae > Craterocephalus > Craterocephalus stercusmuscarum. Next base: position 8,839,997 of record JBBDHI010000022.1, on the reverse strand, counting down.
CAGTAATAAGTTTGAGTGCCTTAAAATTTCAATCTGCCGTAACTTTAAATTTTGATTTAAACTAATTCAAGTGTAAGTTGCTGTAACTTAAAATTACACACTTCAGCATATACCAGAGTGGAATCAAACACCCAACCTTCTGTTTAGTAGGCAACAGCTTTATCCACTGAGTCACAGCCACCCCACACCAGTTGTTAGTTTTGAGACACTTTAATTTAAATGTATGTCTGACATCAAATTTTACATTTCAACAATTCTTATGTTGTATGTACTTATGTACTTATG
>JBBDHI010000022.1:8767959-8780489 GCA_037177115.1 Craterocephalus stercusmuscarum | reverse complement strand
CTAGCCGGAACCGCTCAGCCTCGCGCACCAACTCAGGCTCCTTCCCCCCCAGAGAGGTGACGTTCCACGTCCCTAGACTCTATAAATTCTATAGTACTAAATATTTATTTTTTTGTATATCCATCTTTAACTCATGAGCAGGCATTTGACAGCAAATACAAAGCTGTTATCAGACAAGCCAAAACCCATCAGTTTTATAGTGAAAATCTAAATAATATCTTTAAAAGGGTTACTTTTAAATCCTTAGACAGACAAAATATTTGTGTTGAACCTCCTGCATTATAACATAATAATACTGTCAAACTTGAGATAATTCATAGAGGTAAGTCTGGGCAGTTTGGAGACTCTTTAAAGCTTGAAGTTTATTTTTATTACAGCATGTTTGACATGTTTTTAATCTCTCCCTGGTTGGACATGAAGTTTCTTTGTTCTTTCTGTAAAGCTGCCATTGTTCCTGCTTTACCTCCGGTGACTTTGCACGACTGACGTCAGTTGTCCGTCCTTGTCAATGTTCTGGAAAAACACTAGAGATACCAAAGACAAACACACCGAAGCCTACATGTTAAAGAAGTGTCAAGGGAAAAACTACATGGAAACGTATTGGGATGGTAGAAAATGCTCCATCTTGCAGATCATTTCAAGTTATGATGATATGACCAAAGATTCCTGCGGCCTTTTGCTAATTTTCTATTAATAACCAAGATCAAAGTGGCTCAATCACCATATATCTATGCTCACCAAATTAGACTCTGTGTTGGTCAGAGAAAGTTTTTAATGAATGACCTTGAAAAATTGAAGATTTCTTTCCAGAAAACTTGCGATGCTCTTGCATAAAATCACATCCACTGAATTATCTGCCTGTTATCACTTGTCAAGGTTTGAGACTGATTCCTTTTTATATGCATCATTTCCAGAGGACGTCCACAGGAGATTAGCTTTAAAAACTGTGTCGGACCGCGATGGTGTCTTTTACATGCGGACACATTCGCAACGCTTGCATGCATGGTGAACACAGAGCGCCATAGTTCCCTGTAAACCAGAAAATTAAACCTTCGTTTGATTGGACTGGGTCCTTTGCTTCATGATCCCTTACATTATATCAATGGCATTTTTGGGTTCTGCTCCCTTTTTATCTTTAGGTAAAGCACTTTTATCTGTGCAGCAAATTTCATGTATAAAGTGCTTTATATAAAATATAACAGCAGTGGCAGAAGTAAGCATCAGAAAATAAGCTTAGAGAAGAGAAAGGGAAAAAAAGATACGAGACTAAAAACAAGCTGGATCAAGTTTTTAAAAAATCAAGCGTAAAAGAAAAGGTGCAGTTCTGGACTTTTTCCCTAAATGCAGATGTGTTTAGTGATTAGGAATATGGATGAGTTCATTCCCAGGACTGATTGAACTCTGATCAGTTGTATCACCGTACTACTGCTGCTAAACATGGCCTCTTTCTTAATCCCAAATTCTCATTGGGATAAAAAATTTCCAGCCATTTCATTTACAAATTCAAGTTTTTTAGAACCCAAAAGCATCGGTTTACTACCAAATCCAAATGAAATCCATTTTTTTAGCATTTCCTTTTTTTGTTCCTTTGAATAAATATCACTCCTGTTAAAGACAATAAATTAAAAACAAAAGAAAATGTGTCAGTGTAACAGTCACAGCTCTGTAAACCTGGCATGGATTTTTAACCTGCAGGCATCCAGTCATTAGTTATTACTCCTGAGTAAAATGCTGAGTCCACATGCAGCAAAACATCTTTGCCTTTACCCATTTAAAAGTTTGATTTTAAATCAATAAAAAGTGTATAATCAAACACTAAAGTTAAAGTTATAAGCCCCAAAACTTTACATTTGCACTTTACACGTGGTTACATCATTAAGAGAAAAGGAAAATGGCCGGACAGCGATGTTCTGGAGGAGGTTGAGTTTTTATTTGGAAATCTGACAGGCATGGCTGAACAGTGAGCTCTCACTTTAAACAAACAAAAACAAAAATCAATACAGCAGCACTACAGGTAAACGATACCAGTGTTTGAGAATGTCATATTAAACATAAATCCACCTGCACACATTATACACTCAAATCTCTCAAACACGCGCGCACACACACACACACACCCAAACACTCAACTCCATGTGAACATGTGGACATCCTCCATTAATCACACTATATCCAGAGGAATTCTGAGCACTTAGAACAATTACCCACAGTGCAATTCATCTAACTATACACAGATAATTTATATATATTTTATGTATATAGGGTAGTCAATAAACAGCTTTCCATTTAGACAGTTGTAAAATCTTCAGCGCTTTCCATAAATAGTGAAAAAAAGATTTAAAAATGGTCCCCGAAAAGAACATGACATAAAAATAATATTCGTGTGCACTTATTTGTAGCAGTCTCAAAACAGAACGACAATTAAAAACCACCAACAAAAGACAGAAAAAGAAACAAAAATCAAAAGGGAGGGGCGTGGGCAGAGGGGTAAACGCTGATACTCACACTCACAGCACAGACTGGTTACTACATTTACTGGGATGGGAGGACTCTGGATCACTGTACAGTTTAAAGATTAGACGATAGATCAGGCAGACTGTCCACACATCATCTCACAACAAACAGTACATGTTCATGCCCATTCTGCACGCACATGACCTGACACAACTGGATGGCTTTAAACGATATGGAATAGATCACATCTACTGAGGACAGAGCTGTCAGTCGACCGCCAACGTATTTCTGCTGCCATCCCATCCTGTCAGACCCGCAGGGTGCCATGGAAGAAGGTGAAAATCTCCTATTTGTTCTTGCTGCTTGGATGTGGAATGAATGAGATGGTGCTGGATGGAGACACTTATTTTGTAGATAGGATGAGGGCCACGATAAGGCCGTAGAGCCCCAGCACCTCGGCAAAGATCAGGATGAGGATCATGCCTACGAAAAGCCGAGGCTGCTGAGCCGTGCCTCTCACGCCGGCGTCGCCCACGATGCCGATGGCGAAGCCGGCCGCCAGGCCGCTCAGGCCCACGCTCAGACCGGCACCGAGATGCAGGAAACTCCTGACGGGGATGAGCAGAGACAGGAAAAGATTGAAATTAAGGAGTCATTTTCTGGCTTTTCAAGCTTTAACATGACAAAGAGCATCAGCAGGAAAGGAAGTAGAGGATTTAAAAGGAGGCTTTATTCTTTTTTCTTTCACAGACAGCAATATCATGATATCATGAGTTAACATGTCAAATTGCATGAATGAAAAGAGAATAGAGGCCAACAATCCCCTAAGGCTCAAGTTCTCAATGAACATGTTAACCCCTTTTCTATGGGAATTTAATCATGTCCCTTAGCTTTAGGGATGGGTGTCGTTAGGATTTTTAAGAATCCGATTTCAATTCCGGTTCTTAACAATTCATTATTTTGATTCCAAAATAGTAAAAAGGTAAATAAATATATAAAACAGAAGTAGATCAAATGTTTAACAAGAGAGACTATTTTTTTCCCTTTTAAGAAAATGCTAAACAAAAATAAAATCCTGCCTGAGCGTCATTAGTGCTAAAAAACTTAATTGCATTGCATTGAAAATATTTTAAAAGAATAAAAATATGCCTATAATGCGTTTCTTCTTTTTATATATTTTTATAATGTTATAGATTTGTTTTTATTTAATTCTGAACAGGATCATTCATTTGACATTTGCAGGTAAACACTGCTTACACAATACAAAATAAGTTATTTTTGCCACAGGATTTCTGAAATATACATACATTTTTGGGGGTACCTGCTACCCGCAGTTTTTAATTCAGTTCCTACTTGGAACCAAATTTCGGTGCCCAACCCTACTTAACTGATTAACGAGCTAAAACACTAGAAGACTGAAGCTGGTGGCTGATCTCGGGTGCTTCTTACTTGTAAAGGCTGATTCTCTCAGAGATGTTGTTTGCTATCAGCACAGCGACCACCAGCCCGTAGATGGCGATGATACCAGCCATGACCACGGGGATGATGGACTTCATGATGAGCTCTGGCCGCATCACAGACATGGCAGCAATGCCCGTGCCGCTCTTTGCTGTGCCATACGCCGCTCCAAGTGCTGAGAAAGAGATCAGAGAGACTTTCATTAAACCGCCCAGTGACGATACTCCACGTGGGAACAATATGAGAACACACACAGAAGTTAAAACACTGTTTAACTCACTGCACCAGTTATACATATAACCACATTTAAACAGAATTATGATTTTTTTTTCTCACTCTGTGGCTCTGCTACCCATAATAACACCACCCACTTTGAATCCCATGACTATATTCATGACTAACGTCACAGATGGCAGCTTCTCCTGCAGTTTTCCTCTCTGCACTGCTGTCACTCTAAGTTTTACCAACGCCTCATATTACACCAATTACAGCTGCACACACCTGGCAGAGTTCACCAGTTTCCCCCTTACAACTTAAACCTTTTTCCCCTCCTTCAGGTTTTACGTTTTTATTTTTATTTTCTGTAAGAGCTTTTAATAAATATCTTGGCTGATATCTGAATATGTGGATTTTATATAACAGAAGCTTCTATATTTGCCCACACGCCAGATTCATGCCTTTCTAATCAGACAATATTAGTTGTAGATACTACAGAGGACTGTTTGGCTGCAGTTTGTGTTTTATTTTGCCACATTGGACTTAAATTAAGTTTAATTTTAGATTCTGTGGCAGAATTGATCATCCATCTGTAAAAGCAACATCAGTCAGCGACTTCTATATCAATGTTCCTCATAGGTCATTCAGACATCAGAGATGGATGACACCACAGCACAGACTGTACTGGACATCAGCTTTCTAACATATGAGCGGAGCTGAAACAAATTAGTGATAAGCGCACGTTTCTATAAGATTAAATGAGACAATATATACCTCCGTAATCACAAAGTAACCTTTGTGGCCATTTGAATTTCCAAACTTATCAGGGACACTTGAATGCACCATGAAGTCTTCTCTAAAAGTATGCCAGAAGTATTTTTAACCAAATGTGGACAGAGTGATTGCACATTTCAACTTGTGTGATGAAACAACAGGTTAAAAGTTAGAAAAGCGCAGAGATTATGATCTGAAAATCCATCTCGGGTAACATATTAAGGTTAAGTTCCCTATCATAAATGTAAGTCTAAACATACTCATGTGGACTAACATTATGTTCTGCCCTCTAACCACCTGCATTTAACTAAAAACACTCATAACAGCATGGATGCTCAGACACGGAAATCAATCTGCTGATGGGTGGCAGTTTACATTTGAGCAACAATTCAAAGAAGGAAGAAGCAAAAAATGTTTTCCTTACAGAGGGAAAGATAAGAGATACGTTTTTCATCCCCGCCAGTAAAATCCAGGTGTTTGCCATATAATGTTTGCCACATTAATCATGCACTCAGGAAAATATAAAACCAAAACATAACAGTATATAAAATGATCTAATTGGTGCTTATGAAGCAGAGGTTCTGCTCTCTCATCCACCAATTATCCTCACATTGGCCCTGTACCACTACCAGTGCAGTTGCATCCATCATTCAGCAGTAAAGTGTAACACAGTATTTATAGATAAATACAGGAGTCAAAGTGTTGCTAGATGCATTATAACCTCCTTTCATCGCCTTAAAGTATTACGACCAAGTACAGCAGAGCTTTATTCATCGACTCTCAGGTGATGAAGATGTATCTGGTAAGTGACTAGCGAGTGTGTGACAAATGTTGAGCAGTTTCTGCATGCTGTTTGATCTTATGTTAATTTTCAGACATCAGTCTGTCTGACTAAAATGGCTGAGGTGTAAGGGACTTTGAATGTTAGCTTCTCTTCCATGAGGGTGGAAAAATGGACTGCACTAAATCCTGACACCTTCTGTGCGTCAACAGCTGCCACTCCACATCTGACCACACGTCAGACCCGCCCCCTGTCAGTGCTGCAAGCCTGGGAATCATGATGAAACACCACTGAACTGGGCTGAATTTAATTTGTGATTCCAGCTTGTTTCCGTGTTTTACTCAATAGTTGCAGTTCACCCCAACAGGAACAAATAACACTGCTGGTCTGAATATTTGTAAGGAAATAGCTCTGTAAGGTAAATATATAAAAAGGGTAATGGGTTTGATTGCCTTTTCTTATAGATTTACTGCACTTACAATAAGTTACATCACCATCACCTGTAGTAAAATGTTTTTCTTTATTTCCACTTTTTACTGTTTGCAGATGCAAATAAAGCTGCTACAGCTTGATCTAAAAAACAACATATAATGAGCTGAATTCTGTCTTAATCGTGTGATTGAGGTGAAAAAATTCTGAATGCAGCACCTAAAATCTGCTGGGAAAACCAAGAGGCAGGAATGTTTTAATGGCACTGTTGTTTATCCAATCACATCGATAATGCACCATATCACCAAAGGGCCTCCTGATCAGCACTTAGTTTAGAATTATTATCTAAGTGACTTGTAAATATTAGTTTGACATTAGACGGCAAACTGTGGTGTAAACACAGATTTGGAAACAAGCAGGCTGTAAGGTGTTGCTGTGAAAACAATGTAAATGTAACTGAACCAAACTAGGATAAGCTGGTAAGCCAGTAAGAAAAGATTTATTAAACATATCGACTATATTCAGGTTTTCCACATTGTAACAAATCAGATTTCTGTCTTATTAATAAGGTGATGTTAAGTTGCCTTTTGGCAAATACCCTGCAGTATATTCCCGCATCGGTAAATAATCGAATGCTCCCCCACCTCCACAGAGGAACTCTGGGCCTCTTTCCTGACCATTGACCTGTGGCTGTCTGATTAAGGCCCTCTATCCTCCCAGATAACTCAGTTTGACTGAAAATACTTAACTGAAACCATTGCGGTTTGCCAATGTATTGCAATAAAGCTAATCAGAGCTACTGAGTGTGGCTGAGTGCTTAGACTCACAAGGAAAGAAAAAAAGGTCACTAAATTCCTGATCAAAGATAACATACCGTGGTAAAAATAGAATACTTCCTTAATAAATGAATAAACTTTTACAGACAATTTTGGGCAAAATAACCAAAATGTGTTTTTTATTCTTTTATTATTTAAGATAATAGGAAGCATGAAACAGCGCTTCTAAGACACCCGTTATGTGCAATGAAGTCTTCAGACTCAGATTTGATTATGGCTGGACTGTTCCTACCAGGCAGAGACAAGGAACTAACTAATATTATAATACAACTTTCATCAATATTTTTAATCAGACAGAGGCAACAAAAGAGGGAAAATAAACCTTATAATAATAGAGGCAACAAAAGAGGGAAAATAAACCTTATCATAATAATAGAGGCAACAAAAGAGGGAAAATAAACCTTATCATAAGAATACCAACTATAATAATAATAATAATAATAATAAAAACTGAACATAAATAGACATGTTGTAATAGGATCAGTACATAAAGTACTCTAGCATTTTTAATCCTTTTTCCTACAACCATGGAAATAAATGGCAGGAACTGCCGGAGTTAAAAATCACCTGACTGGCTCATCTAACTTCAGATTTCTTCCATGGAGACCACAATAAAACTTTAAAGAGGACTTTTCCTCTGACAAACTGCATGAACACAAGACCATTATGAATGAATGAATTAATGAATGAACGGACGGAGGGATGGATGGATGGATGGATGGATGGATGGATGGGCATCCCCGTCAACTTCTCACATTTAGGCCTCGGATATACCCAATTTCATTTTCCAAAAACATTAAGGAACATGTGCTTTAGCCAAGCCAAAAAAATAAATCACATTTATCTATGATCTACGATTGTCCATCTTGTTCTTTAGGTCAACTTCATCATCGCAAATAAGCATGGCGTGGCAGAGAAAACCGCCACCTCATCGATGACCTGCGTCACTAACCAGCAGACATGGTTACTGTGTGAATATAATGTAAGCTAGCTCCCACAGAGAGAAACAGCCTGCACCGATGCTGGCAGCGGGAGGAACCAGTGCGGCCAGCAGCGTCATGTTGGAGGAACCCTTCCCCCGCCTATCCTTCCCATCCCCGGCAGGTGTGCGAGCCGTGACCGCCCAACCTACCAACCCGCGTTTCTCCCACGTCAACTGTCGTTTCAAATACGTCCACATGAATTTGAAGTCTGGCTAAGCTACATCGGCACTATGTCTGTAAAACAAGAGGTGTCAGATGAAGAAGCTGGTGTAGTTACCGCTGAAGACCATGGCCGCAGAGGCTCCCATCACAGCGAAGAAAGACGAGTACTCGGGGCTCTCCTCAGACATTCTCGCACTTTTCCGGGGGCGATAGCGCTACACTGCAGACTATCTTCTTTGTTGATGGTTCCCCTATCCCACAGTTACGACTGGACAGGTTAAAACACTGTGAGGGGACTACAATGTAGCTGTCAGCGAGAGCACCGGTGTAGAAGAGGAAAATGGCGAAACGGAAAAAGTCACATGATCAACCATTTCGGGATGTTCCAATCGTGTTGACGCGGGGGTGCTCGACACAGCTGCTGTGAATGTCCTCATCGCTGATGTTTTTCTCGACAGAAAAAGTGGTATGAATGCGCTATATTTAAAAGTTATTCTAAAAATAATTATATAGCGTATAAATGTCTGTTATCGCTACGAACTGAGTGATTTGTGTGCACAGTTTGTGTATTGTGGTATGTTCTGCTGCAAGTGCACTGACTGCAGTTGAAACGCTAGTCGTCACTACACGCTGGCGTATTAATCATTAGGCACGAAATGTTCAGATAAATTAACAGCTTACTGCGAGTGCTCTCTATAATTAAAAAATAAACCTACAAATAAAAGATATTGATAGGAATTTGTGATAGTTAGAGAAACGAGCTGTAGAAAACCCACAGCTGCCTTAGTCAAGGTGACACCAATATGAAAATGGGTGTTTCTGATGTCACCAAAAGGGGTATTTCACCTTACTTCTCATATTTGGTATAAATTTGATTAAATATTTGCCCCAGTTGATGAACCGATTTATTTATTTAAATATGATTTATTTTATTATTATTATTTGCTTTTTTCAAACTCATAGTTTATGCTTACTGTCCATACACATCTCTTGGTCAGCATAATACACACACATCTGTTGCAAAACTAAAATTTGTGAATTGATTTCTTTCCTCTTTGTTGTATTTTATGATTAAAGTTTTGACAATTGTTTTTCAATGTCAAAGATTTTCCTTTTTGCATATGAGATTCAAAAATCAAAATCCTCCAATATTCAGCAACAAGGCAAATCAGTATAAACTTTCTCCTGATAGTCCCGCTGAAAGGTTTGTGCACTTCATGGTTGCGTTCCAGCTAGACAAGCTTGCTATGAGGTAATCTGATAGCAACTTAAGTTATATATATATGTGTGTGTAATTTGCTTTAAACAATTATAAGGTACTTCTGAAAGAAGTCTGTTGAAGTTCCATTAACATTTTACTACCGCATGTTGGACCTCTTGCATATGACTCCAACCTACTGAGGTTTAGAGTAAAATTTCAAATAGCCTCTAGAATTTCCTGCTTCTCAGAAGACCTTTAACTCCTTCAAGATCATGTGATTGTGCTTATACAAAAGAGTTCTCAGGAATATAGAGGAGAAGCAGGGGCACCACACATGACTGTCAGTCGCCTCCCCATTACATCACATGTAGGGGGAAAAAGTCAGTTCTGCAGCTCCATCATGTGACCTGCTCCTGCTCAAAGTATGATCACTAGCTCTTTGCATCTTATAATCCAGCTTTTACATTTGTCTTATTATATTCTTTCACATTATGATGTTTACTCTTATTTTATTCTAAGTAGACTTGCATCTAATCCTTCTTGATCAAAAGCGCAATTTAAATAAAATTTAGATTCTCAATTTATTGGGAAGGATAAAAAAAACAAAAATATTCCACAAAACAGGCTCCCAGGAAAAAAGGGATTGCCAGAACCAAGAATGCGCATTATATGTCAACTCACTAGTATGAGGCTAAAAGCTGGAAACAGACTTAAAACAAAAGGAGAGAAATAATTCCCAGAATAAACAGAACTCGATCACTCACAATACTGGCCAAAATGTTTAAACTGTCAATATCAAGTATGGAAATATGCTTCATAACGGTACAGTGAATGAACGACAAAGCGTTGGGAGTAGGATCATTCAACAGATTTGTATCGCAGGAAATCTCTTTAGAAACAGTTCATATTTTTTGTAATATTTTGATTTATTTACATCAGACTACTCATAATGGCAAAAGGCTTTACTTCAGGGCCAACTGCTACAATAATACATGACCGAGACAAATCAGATGTGATATCTTGATTCATTAAAACTCCTACTTTTTTTTTTTTTTTTTTTCAAAATGCTGTAATGTGAAAATGTACTTCCAACATATTAAATTCAACAGCGCCATCTGCTGGTTGATTTGGTGAATACTTAGTTCACATTCAACTGGATTTTAACCTTTTCATTTTTTGTTAAATAAATGAAGACAATAAGTGAAGGGAAATCAATTAAACCATTTTCTGATCAATTACTTGCTTCATTTCTGACTTGACTGCAAATCCTTAATTCTGGGACAATAAAAACAAAGCAGAGCCTTCTTTATTCTTTTAAGAATAGGCTACAGTGCATGAATGTACGATTACGTGCAGCGTTTGCAGTTTCTATGGAAAATATTCAGAATTAATTACGATGAAAATGTAGCAAATTACATGTGAGAATTAACCCAGACTTTCCTGTTGTATTACATTAAAAGAGAAACTGAAAGAAAAAGCAATGGTTACAAGGAAGATTACAAAAGAAAAGAAACACAAAAACATGGTCATAGCACAAAAAACACAACTGGACAGCAAACATTACTGGCAAACCGGAGTTTAATGAAATACCAAGTTAAAATAAAAATACTTTAATGAAAGCAGACATTAAAATCACCATAAATATGCTACTATACCCTAATCGCATGTTGCACTAACACCATAAAGCTAATGTATCTGCAGGGACAGCTCAGTGTTAGGTAAGACACAAATGTAGAAAGGATAGATCTCATTAGCATTAAATGGAGGTGAAGATATCCCACGTTTGCAGTGAAAACTCTAGAAGTGGACCAACTCCAGAACAATGCTTTTTAACATTGTTCAGCTTAAAGATGCCTTAGTATAAACTGCAAACACAAGTGGACACACACTCATCCTAAATGTTATACCTGTGAACAGAAGACTTACTCTACAGATTTAAGAATTCTTGCAGATCATCTTTGCAGGCTTTAACATTACTAATTAGATATCCCAACTGCATTTGGGAATTAAGAACAAGTTTTACTGATTTTACCATAAAAGGAAATCATATTTCTTCAATTAAAAAGAAAGAAGAACCCTCCTGGAGCTCCATGTGTTCCCATACCCTTACTATCTCCTTCTCTTGAAAACACTCTGTGGGTTAAACAAGCCTTGACGATGGTCTCCACCTGGACCTGATACATCTATTTCTGCACCTTAAACTCAAACACCTGCATCTGATGTCCAAGATCAAATTCTTATGCCATTAATCAGCCACGCCGCCACAGAGCGAGACCGTTTAGTGGTCACTATAAACGTATGATCCCTAAGGTAAATGCTTTACAATCCAACACGCAGTGGTGCCTGTGCGACTACATCTCCCACACAACCCAACCATGCACTGGTTCAGCCCGTGCCCCGGCACAGCCAATCATTGGGATAGCAATATCAGCAGATGTGTTGTTGTGGTTGCTGAAGAAACAGTAAGAGCAGACAAAGATAAGGCATCACATGCTATTCCTGGCAAAGCTGTATGAAGTGAAAAGTGTGGCACAGCAGCAGCTCGAACATGGGATGAGGAAGCTACATCTTTAAAGTTGAGGGGATGCAACTCTTTAAAAAAAAGTCATGAAGATCGTCAGGGATTCCCCTCTCAGTCCCAGCCGTTATCCTTTATCATGTGGGAGAGCTCGATGATGAACTTCCCCTCCTTGTACTTCTGACTGAGTTCGAAGGCTTGTTCCTGCAAAATAAAAGTGAACAGACGTGATATAGCTGGGGTGTCAAACATAAGGCCCTGGGGACCAAAACTGTCCCACTAGAGGGTCCAGTCTGGCCCGTGCAATGATTTTTTTTTTTTCGTTTCCCAACATTGTGGGAATACGTCAGATTATTTAACACTGATTTTATTCATTTACTTTTTCAAAATGATTCCTTGTGTTTATTTTTACTTTGAATACTTGGTTTTGATGTTTTTATCTGTGCAGTATCATTTTTAATTCACAACAGCCCTTTCCTGTTGTGTCGGTGGGTTGGCTGACATGTTGCAATCCCAATCCGTTTTGTTTGTGCAGCACTGAGAGATGCAAAATGCATGAAAAGAGCTATACAAATAAAGACTGATATATTTCTAAATAGATGTCACGCAGCTTGTATGATAAAGTGAGTCCATTCAGGTAAAGACTACTACACCACTGTGAAAATGTATTTTCTAATAAGATAATTTTGAGGCCTTGACAAGTTGTTCTAAATCACTG
>JBBDHI010000022.1:8661649-8671919 GCA_037177115.1 Craterocephalus stercusmuscarum | reverse complement strand
CCCCCCCCCCCTTCCCACTCACTTCCCCCCCTCCCCCCTCCCCCCCCTTTTCTCTCCTCCCCTTATTATTTCGCATCATATTAACACGGCAGTGACTTTCTGAACAGACTGGACCGCTGCTTTGTTACCAGAATCACCCATTAGATCCAAGACAGTTTTTTAAGTCAGCACCTGTAGCAATATATTTTGATTTACCACCTTATGTTCAGCTTTAAAATGGCAACGCATGAAAGCGTTTTGAATATTGGTTTATAACTTTTGCATTCCAGCCGTTAATCCTTTTATCACACATTATTTCTGCAACATGAACCACTGGATCACAGAGAATAAAGGCTACGCCACGCTTTGAGTGACGCCTGATTCCACAGCTATCATGCTACGTCACTTTCACGTGAACAGATGCAGTTTGAGCCCGTTTGCCTCGGACGGGATGCATTGTGTATGGTCGCCATGGCGACGTGGAAACGAGCATGCGCAGAACAGGAATTTACTTGGACTGGAATTAAAGGTATACTGTGTAACTTTTAGCCACTAACTCTGCCTCCAAATTAAAAAGTCTCTCCACTTCTGAGCCCCTCAGACACCATTTTGACCTTTTTACTTTTTTTAGATTTGACCACCTTTTCAAGGAAAAAGTTCCATGAAGCACAGCCCACACTGTTTGTTTTATAGCTGTAGAGAAAAGCGCTTCAGGTCACATGATCCATGAGAGACGGATGCGCTCATGCAAAATACGTCTGCTATCAGAAGAGGGCAGATCCCTTGGAGTGCCAACATGTGTCAAACACTTTATTGACCCCAGAAAAGATCCTTTACAATTTCAGGTTGAGGACCCCTAGTGGCCAAAAGTTACACAGTGTCCCTTTAAGGTTTACATGATAGAAGATGAGAGAGGAATGAACTAATTTGGAATTAAAAATGGAATAAACCAGCCACTTTATTTGGATTTAAGTTTAATTCAGAACTAACATTTGGATCAGGAATAAAGTGTTTACATGGTCATTTTTCGCTGTTTAAAGCGGAATTAACTTTAATTACGAATTAAAGAAGAATTAAAAGTCTCATGTAAACATAATGATCCACCATGCTGAATTCCAGCACCACAGCCTAGATTTTTTTAAAGTACCTGTACTATCCTGTCCTTGGGCTGCAGGCCTGCCCTCTCTGCTGGAGAGTCTTCATCCACAGCTCTGATGTACTGGCCGGGCCGCGCGCGCTCGCTGTGCAGGTTGAAGCCATACCCGTTCGAGCCTCGCTGGATCACGCAGAGACGTGGCCGCAACTCAGCGCATACCTCCTGGAAAAGCAGAGGACGGATCCGTTAGTAACCCGAATGAGCCACTCCTGAGGTTAGTAAAACATCAAAAGTACCTCCACCATGGGTGTCTGCTCAGGAAGAACAAGGGGAACAAAGATCATGGAGAGCTCCTGTGAGTCGTTTACCATGAATATAAAGCCCAGATTGAACATGCAAGTGTCCGCTGCATGCTCATGTGCTGTGCAGTGTGTTTGTAACAATCACTGTAAACTGGAGCTGCTGTTCGGGTCCACGTGACTCCGGCTGCTCGCCAGGAAGGAAGGGGGTCTTGCAGGCGTGTGATTGGAGGTCTATTGGGAAGGTTTGTGGAGTATTTTCGGAGGAGTGGGTGGGGGGGCTTCGAGGAAAGGACCGGTTCCGGTGTGGGGCGCAGCCCAGCTCGGCTCCAAGCCGAAGGACAATGGAAGCTGGGCGTTGACCTCTGACCGCCTCCCCTCACTCCGTCCAGGCCAGTCCTGGTCTGGGATGGCAGGAAGAGTCGGAGCTCTATTGTCATCCAGGAAAACGCTCCGGCTTGATCCCGGAGCCTCCCTTCCGTTGTATGGATGAGGCAGCTTTCCTTATTTAGCAAAAAGGGGGCTTTAACAGTTTGTCATCAAAGGAGTGAAAACAGAGTAAAGGGGCTACATGCAGGAGCGGTCAGGACAAACTTTGTCACTGTGACCAAATCTGATCCGCTGTGTGCTCCCACTCCCCCCGAGTCAACTCAGCATCCAAACGCACTGATGCACCTGCAGAAACACGTTAGTGGGATTGACTCACTTTCCAAAGAAAATACTGCCGGATCCGAAGCTCTTAATAATCATAAAAGAACAGCGGACATTAAAATAACTGAGGCAGTCTGACTCAACATCTTCTCTCATAACAGCTCCACTGTAGCCGTGAGTGATTGTCCAATCACTGCGTTATGTAAGCCAATTGTTCAGAGCTAACACCCAGCCCACATCCAGCTAAGTGAACGGCTCTTTTCCTGTGAGAACCCGCCACGTTTGACAGATGGGAATGTTAAGAGGAGGATTCAATAGCAATAATTTAGAAGATCACAGGACAAACAGATGGGGAATATTGACTCTAACCTGGTGGAAACAACACTTGGAACTTGATTTCACAGAAGTCGTGCGCATTTACAAACAAACCTGCCAAAACGGCGCTTTTGTTTAATAAATACAGAAGTCTTTTACCTCTTTAGGATCTCAGAAGCCGTCTAATGGAAACTTGCCGACTAACAGTTTATGTCCTGTAAACTTGAACTTTTTTGTCTCGGTTTTCGATCAGTATGTAATTCACTAAGTTTCTTTATGTTAAACTGCACAGTGGGAGTCTTATGCTCATTTTCAATATATATTTAAGACACGTTTTGGATGGCAGTAGCTGGTAATATCATACAAAACTAAACTGCTTAGCAAAACGGGACTAAAATGTTTAACGTGAGATCCGTTTCCAAAAGTTTGTTTGGATTTGCTCCTGTCAAACTAAAATGGGGAAAATCTCATCTTGCAAAAGAAGAAGCAATAACAGCTTGTATCTTGTTGAGTGTGACATCTTGTATTCAGGCAAATGTTTAATAAAAGTATTGATTCTCCTACAAGCCATATAAAGCCAGAAAAGCTTGATTTTTCCATAAACAATTGTTTTAAAAACACAATTAAATTACAGTATATGGATCGTAATGATGAGCAGATTCACTGGGTCGTTTTTCCCTCCCTAGTTTCCCTTTTTATAATATATTGTCACAAGTTACTGCATAAAAGCAAAACGGGGAATAAGCCTGGTTGGAAATGTGGAAAATGAATGAAACAGACCATCTCATGACAAGTTGAATATCCTTTCATTGTCATCAAAACATAACATTGTCTAGATGGTTACACTGCAACTAATCTGTTGACAACATGAGGGCAACTTTTGCATTCTTCTGTTTTCATCAGCTGACACAGCTGTTTTCAGCTGTATCCTGTATAATTTCAGCACTTTTCTGATTACTTTTACATCTTAATATGAGTTTTAAAAGAAGGGGCTTATTGCAAAACCAGAAAAAGCTTTATTTCCTTCTCTGTGTTATTTTTAACTATAAACTCCATAATTTCTATCTTTTTTTATTTCCAGTGACAGAAAAAAAATCCCAGTAAACGGTTAATGTTTTGTCTGAACACCTCTGCATTGGCAAACAATGCAAATGCAGCTCTGTTGTCCTCATTTGTGATGCAAACCGCCCGTCTTTGTCCATCTTAAGAACAAGTTAAGTGGTGGGAGTGCATGCTGAACATGTGATCAGCTCAACATATTAACTCTAGCAAGTGATTATATAATCAACACTAGACCCTCTCCAGTAAAACTCCATACCACACCAAAATAAAACCTCCTTTATGAATGAGTTAAATTTTAAGAGAGCAGTCAAACATCCTATTTAAGCAGAAGGGTAAAGGCTACCTCTGACTGGACTTTGACATTAGTTTACCTGGATAAGTTTTTCTTAATATGTGACTTGTGTTATTTGAAAGCCTGAAATTAGCTACAAGAATGATTCAGAATCACCACTTGTTTACATTAACACCACAAAAGCTGACTGAGTAATCTTGAGGGTCACAAAGATGCACTGGCTGATGTTAGGCGTCCTCGCGCAGGGAGACGGTGAATGAGAGGCCCTGCCTGGGACAACAGAGCAGGGTTTGTGTCACAGACGACTGGAGGGTCGAAGAATCTCCGCGGGCCTGAAATCTCTGAAATCTGCTGAGCTCACAAGCCAGGAGGGCGAGCCAAGACGCACGACTTCCCAAATGTGTATGATTTTATCTTTGCGAGCACAGCAAAATAAATAAATGACAGTACAATGTATCGCGGTGCTTCAGAAGAAATCTGGTATTCAAAGTGAAACCGAGCGTGCCGGACAGAGCACTCGTGGGACGTTCTGGCAGCTACTGTAGTGCAGCTCCTCTTCACGGCTGGATTCCTGACTGAAACAGCGAAGCCGTGAGCCGTCTTATCTGTGCAATGATACACACTGAACCATTTACATGTCAGCCGGACTGGACGTTTGTTTCAAAGCATCTCAGTCTCAAGCTTTCGGAGTGATATGTGGACGGAAAACAGATTGGCCACGTTTACATGGGACTTTTAATTCCTCTTTAATTCGGAAATAACGTTAATTCCGCTTCAAACAGACCATGTAAACACTTAATTCCTTCTGCAAATTTAATTCGGAATTAAACTTAATTCCGAATAATGTGTATGGTTTATTCCTCTCTTAATTCTGAATTAGTTAATTTCCCTCTCATTTTCTATCATGTAAACCGTTATTCCGCTCGTAGTTAATTCCTGTCGTTCTGCGCATGCTCGTCCTGTCGGCATGGCGACCATACACAGTGCATCCCGTCCGAAGCAAACGGGCTCAAACCGAGTCTGTTCAGGGGAAAGTGACGTAGCGTGCTAGCGACTAGCTGCTGCTTCATAACTCGAACCTAAATCAAGCAAAAATGGGTCTTATTGCGACGTTTTCTCCTGTTGTTGTTGGTAAGAAACAAAGCGGTATTTAACTTCCGGTAGACGTATGAACGTAGTTACGTCACTCCCGACAACCAACCAATCAGAACCCTTTCCAACCACTGGCTTTAAAGCGTAATTAAGAAAACGTGTTGTCCATGTAAGCCTTCATTCGGAATTAATATTTCCATTTAAACCCAAGGGAGAAGATTTTAATTCCGCATTAACTAATTCCGAATTATTAATTCCGAATTAAAAAACACCATGTAACCGTGGCCATTGAAGCATCTACTTATTCGGTTCCTCAGAGTGCGTCTGATTGCAGTAAGCCTACAGAGGGGCGGTGAAAACCCTCAATTTCCTTCTGTAATGATACAACACCACTCATCTCACCCCTTCAAAGCTCTTCATCTTTGATGAAATGTAAAAATAAGCAACCTTTATGTGCCGCCATCTCATTCAGACCCCCATTATTCATCACCACACTGTCAACGATTAAAAGTCACACGCTGAAATTTTCTATTGTGTTAAATGTTCCTCTCTGCCTTCCCAGAAAAAGATGTTTTTGGAGATGACCACACTTTCACAGTGACACAAACTTTCCCTCTGTGGAGGGAAGTTGAGCACAGGAACTGTCGACACATCTTCCCTCAATATGCTTGCCTCTGTGTTTGCTCAATGTCCTGACATGAAAGAGAAATGAAATGACGACGAGGTATATGCATAGAAAAACACACTTGATGCACCGATGTGACAAAGGAAGCTGATATTTTTCATCCTATCTAATTTTTAGTAGGATCAGCCTGGTGTACCCTGCTTCTCGTCTGATAGCAGCAGGGATCGGCCCTCAGCGACCCTGCTTTGAAATAACTGTGTATGGCCAATGGATGGATTAATCTAAGCACACTGCACCTCAGCAGGGTGAAAGATAAGCAAGATAAGAGATTAGAAAGTGAAACAGATTTAAGCAAACGGTTTAAGTTTATAAAACGAATGAGCTGAAAAACCCAATGTGAAATCATGACAGATGCGTCTTGATTTATATCTCCAAACCTCTTACAGACACTATCTGAAGTGGGAACAATGTTTACTAGGGGCAGCCAAAGTTATTGTTGTCTTGTCACCTGCAGAATATTTGTTTTTAATGAACAAAAGTTACTGATGTCCACTACTTTTAACAGCATTTCACACAGACACAGCATCTTCCAGGAAACTATTGCGTGAGAGTTGTTTATTTTTCCCCTGCAGAGAGTACCACCACAAATGAATAAATACATCAGTTCAACACCATTTTAGTCCTTACATATTTCAGACACAAACACAAAACAACTGACTACAGGGATCGAACACTGTGTCTCTGTGTATTTTAGATGGGCAGTTTGCAGTTCCCTGTCCTGTTAAGACCTGTTTCTGGGTTTCCTCAGGAAGTTCTGATAATAAGAAGATAAGACACGGAGGCAAAGTTCAATTTACAGACCCAAACAGCAGCACATAAAATTAAAGTGAGGGATGCTGAGTGAGGGAAGCACAGAGAAAAAACATAGTGTATGATAAATCCAGATGTACTATCACACAAGGCATCAAGTAAAACTAAACCTAATTGTTGATTGAGGGACAAGTCTGCAAACTTCTTATTTCCAGTTTTATGTCAGTCTCAATTTAAGCTAACAGCATAAGAAGAAGCTATAAGTGGGGCTAGCATTAACACACAAAATGCTGGCTACCATGTGTTATGTTTAAGATGAGTTCATTTTAATTAGGAAATAAACTCAAACAAAAACAAAGAAGAAAACAGGAATTACAAGAAGCTATCGGATGAAAACAACATGCTAGTTGCAATAGGCAGCGTTGATGCAAATGCTAATGTTAGCATGTTAACCGTGGGGTAAAGCGCGTTGTATTCATTCAAGCTACCAAGGCTCTCCCACTCAATGGGAGGAACAGGCTGGATGACCATAATGCTAACACATTAAACATTTTTATCTGAGTTTTTAATAGTCATCGATAAGTGTAGCAATATTTGCTTGTTAGCACAGCTGAGATGGTTGGATTTATTTATTTATTTATTTGTAGCGTTAACTCATAAACAAAAGCGCTATAGACAAACTGAAATGTTCCCCTTATGTTGAGACTGGAGTTAAGGTCAGTGGACCATCAGTAAGCTGAGTGGATTTAAGGGAAATACATCCAATAATTGGAGATTTTAGTCCCTATGGTGAGTAAAACACGATTAAGTCATTTTGCTTCAGATGTCTCAACAGACGGGTGACCAGCCAGATTGACTAATTTGAATCTTAATGGAGTAACAAGCTCTATAAAAACTATCCATCATGTTCATCTCCGTCTGACTCCGGCAGGAGAGATTTGCCTCCGCCAGCTTGCCCTGCTGACTGTTCAGAGGAAAGCTGGAGCTGCCAGCTATTCAGTGTCTGGCACAGAAGGAACAATCTGTGTGTATGTGTGTGATGCCAGAGGCTGCAGCTTTGTCATTCAGTCTGCCAGTTACTTCACATTTTCCCAAACGCTCGGCCAGTAGTTTGAGGTGCAACTGTAGGCAAGAGTAAGGGAGAGCACATAAAGGACACCCATTACTGCAGGCTTCATACATTCCTGCAGGAAACTAATCTTAATCAAAACTAGTCATTCTAAAATCTCTAAAGCGCATTGATCCGTTTCATCCTGCATTCAGACAGCTGCTTTTGACATCTGATGACAGAGCGAATCATCAGCTGCTCCCTGTCATCCTCAGCTGAGCTCTTAACACAAATATGTCATCTAAAGCCGTCTCCCTTTCATTTCCCTGTATCACTCTCTCTTACCGCTGCTTACTTTTATATTTATCGCTTCTGCCTTTAATTCTTGAAAGCAACTCTCCCACGTGTTTGTCCTCTTTGATCAGGAAAACCAGCACTAAGTGACACACTGCCAGGCACCGCGGTTACTCAGTGACATGGCAAACTATTCGTGACCTCGTGACTGTCATGTGCAGCTTTTTTACGAAGGTTAACAGCGTCAAGGTCGGACTTCATGAATGTTTGATGCAAACCTGGTGTTTTTTAACAACAGCGCCAGTTTGGTGCTCTTGATTGCGTGGAGTGCACCACTCTCTCAGGCAGGATGGGGGTGTTGGGTTTCAAGCTGGACCACTGAACCATCTGCAAGGCAAGCAGATTGGGGAACAAAGCACCCTACTGTCCCCCCTTCCATTTAAGGATGGGACAAACTAGCTCTACAAAAGGCACCAAAGAGAGGTTCTGGTGCGGGTTCCCATTACAACACGCTCTTTAGGGGGAAGGCCTGAAAATAGAAAAGTGTTGTCAGTCATGACAGCAGGAGCATTGCCACTGATAAGCCTAAATGGCGCGGTTTGATAACCAGGAAGGCAGAACCATCGCCTTTAGATCTTTAAAATCAGAACAAACAGGCTCTACTTTTGCTCAATGTTCATTTTAAAGATCATGATTGCATAACATCTGCCCGTTGCTGGATGACCGTTTCATCCTTTCATGAGCCGAAAAGTCAACAAGTTTTATCTCCTCTGTCGACCTTCCTATCCTCGACCCCTGAAAGCCTGAACGTTGAATGAGTTCAACCAAAGGTTCCTCTTGCACTTACCAAATAGAAACCACTGAGCGCACGGTTTTTACCAGAACTTATTGCTGAATATTGAAAGTGAGGTCTCGCAAAGCAGAACAAACAGGCATTGTTTCAATACATGCAAAGGAAGCAACGTGGCGTACACAGTCATGCTTAGCATTTATCTGACTATAACAACTTCAACTTACAATCCATGGTTGCTACGTTATTCAATAAGTCAACTAAGGCCAAATATTTGGCTGTTCTGGCATTAGTTTGCTTTTTCTGAACTAGGTGGGTAATACTATTATAAGGGCTAAGAAAAGCCACAATAGTTTCCATGATTATCTTAATTTGGGGCAAAAAATAAACCTTTTTTAGTTTCAGCGCTCAGATTAATCCAAGTAACTCCTTCTAGCCCGGCAGATTTGATAATCCATCCATAAATAGTGTACTGAGGGCGTAAAGTTGAATGTTTTCATTGCTACCATGTCAAGCTATAAGACTTAACCCGGTTAAAATTCCAACGTCCTGAGCTGCGCTGTGGGTAAAATATGTCCTCGGCTCTGCTGCAGCAACATGAGAAACGCAAAGAAGGGCGCTCAGATTTATCCCAAAGCAAACACAATCTTATGTAACAGCAGTTACACAGTGAGCATTACCTCGTTGGTGGTGCAAGTGTTCGCATCAATGAGCCATTGACATTAAAGTCGGGTTAAGGGCCAAAGAAACTGTAGACCTGTGAAGGACTAAGAACAGGCTTAAACAGTCCTCTCATGGCATTTCAGCAGCTTTTAAGCTCTCACTTTGGTGTGAAGGTGTATTTGAAGCCTGTTCACGGGACTTCCAGCTAACCTTACGAGCTCGCCTTGAGGCTGTCTCTGTAGACTGAATGTGGGAAAGCCCTGGATGTCAACATATGCAGCATGTTTAAAAGTAGGGATTTCTTTTCTTCAGTGTCTATAACCTAATTTTTCCTAAGAAATTCAGATGGGTGGCTTCTTCCGTCTTGTCCGTATGCGCCTCTGCCTCTACGGTGGGAAGGGAGCTGGGTGGCAGGAGTGGGCAAGTCTATTTAATGGCAAGCAGCGAGTCATTTCCCCCTCCATCCCCCGACAGGGTGTGGCGGTCCGACTCATTGTCCAGCTGGGGGGAGGGGGGGGGGTGAACCTTTGACAGAATGAAGTGGGGACATGTAACGTGGCTTTGTAGAGCCTTGGTCCAGTGTCCCGTGGGACCCAATCACAAGCAATCCCACACACCCACGCAGCTAAAGGTTCAGGTTCCATCCCTGACCTGGGCCACAGAAACCACGTCTGAAGGCACAGTGGCTCCGTTGTTTGGACTGGTGTCACAGTGGAGGGGGGGGGCTGTAAACTGCTGTGATGTCATATCATGATACATTGTAGCCATCGATAATTTATTGCAACCCTGATCAATACAACAGAATGTTGTTCTCGGCCAATGTAACCTGAAGCATCATTTAAAGCGGGTGCAGCTGTTTATGGCCGTTTGACATTTAAACAGGAGCTTCATGTGAACATGTACTGGTGCAAAGAAAGCTACCGCCACATCATCCCGCAGGCCTGAGGGTTAAAAACACTGACCACCACGGCTTCTATGGTTGAAGGACGACCTCAGACCTTTGTTACGTACCCTGCCCTCATTCCTTCCTCTTTCCGTTTCCTCTCATTGCTCTGCTGCTTTCTGCCTGAACAATAATCGTAATCTTTTTTAAAAAATCTTATAGTTTCAGAAATAAAATGCTAAGACCATAAGAAGCTTTGATTATATCACGACTCCCTTTTTTGCTGCTTTTTTCACCATTAGCATTGCATATCTTAGACAATTGGTTTTATTTTTGGGTTGAGTATTGTTAAGGATTGACTGTTTTTTTCA
>JBBDHI010000022.1:8647732-8661337 GCA_037177115.1 Craterocephalus stercusmuscarum | reverse complement strand
AGCAAATTACAATCCTGATCCAATGAGTGAGAAGATTGTACTCACATGCAAACACATATAAAATGAGAGAGATGGGTAATTGTGCATGCATGGATGTAAAAACTAAACCAAAACAAACAAACAAAAAAAAAATAACAGTCAGACTCAACAAATGTGAATATAACTCTTATCCAAGTGTGTGACAAATGTGTAGTGACGCTGCACAGCCGGTCATACTGAATCACATCTGATCCTGTCAGACGAACACAATGACATGCACTTCATTATCAAAACCAGGCAGGATAATACCTGGCTTTGTCACAGTGGCTTCAATGCAGCCAACAATCAGCTGGTCGTGCTGTTTACTCTGAACCACAACTCAGTGTGTGTTACTGGAAGAGCAAGCACGATTTAACCAAGCGTCCAATCCCACCTGTACTGCTAAGGATGCCGTTTCATATCAAAGGCTAAATTAAGTAGATTCTGCTGCTAGGTCCATCCTTGTAAGCCGGGTCAGAGAGCGATCAAGTTGAAGGAGGTGGGAGAATCCTCCGTCAACAACAATGACAGGAAACCAGCTCTAACGTCGTGAGGTCTCACCATCCTGGTTCAAATAGTTACTATAGGTGTGGCCTTTTCTTTGCTGTAATGCAAATAATCATTGCACGCTGACGTCTGTTCTATTAACCGTCTCATCCGTCAGCTAATGCTTAAGGAATTACATAAGATGTCAGTATCTTGGAGCAATGACCCCTCCAAAAAAAAGTTTGTCACATGAACCTGATCACAAATATTAATGAAAGTGAAATATTACAAAACATTTAACTATAGAAAACAAAACATTCGACATCTTAACAGTTGAAACTGGACCAGCCCACACAAAACACAATACAGCACTTTGAATGCGATCATTGAAGGCCAAACACTCTACAAATATAGATCGAATCCTCCCACACGACAGCTCAGAGATTTGTTTAGTGAAAACACTCTACTCAGCCTTCTCTGTAAGGCGAGCGTAAAAAGAGTTTGTGTGTATAAAGTGCAAGGTTTCCAGCTCTTTAATAAGCAGCTTTTATGGGAATGTGCAGATTAAAGGAGAGAAGTGACAAACACCGAGAAGGTTGACGTAAATTCTGCTTCAAGGCTCACTTCAGGCGTTCGCAGCGTGCGTGGTTTCCATCGACTGGATCAAATATGGCTGCAGATGAGCTCACACTCATCTAGACACAGGCAATTTCATCAGACATGTGCACACTTCCTCTCCTGTAATTACTGCTTAAAGACAGGCCAACGATAAAGA
Source organism: Craterocephalus stercusmuscarum (assembly GCA_037177115.1). Taxonomy (NCBI): domain Eukaryota; kingdom Metazoa; phylum Chordata; class Actinopteri; order Atheriniformes; family Atherinidae; genus Craterocephalus; species Craterocephalus stercusmuscarum. The sequence continues at coordinate 8,660,058 of JBBDHI010000022.1, read as the reverse complement.
AGCAAGATTCAGAAAGCTTCTCACACTCTTACTGCATTCACTGCAAACAGCCTAAAACACGCAATCCAGCTGACGGCTGCGGTAACTAACATTGCTGGCATAATGCAGGACTACAACCAAAAACCTGCCGGAAATCTTAAATGGTTTACTGACAATAGCTCGTTCTCCATGTGTGAATATCGGCACAATGCTGGATTTCAAAATATCGTAATCCCTCTGCATAGTCTGGAATATTCGCTTTGACTTCAGACGCTGGTTTAATTCTGTGTTGCAACATTCAGCCGGTCCGAGTTTTTTGCCTCCGCACTGAACTCGAACCTTTTTTAAAAAAACATAATAATCCCCTCACCTGTGGTGGCACTGCTGCATAAAGAGAAGACAGGACAAACAAAGAGGAAAATGCTCTCATCTGTTAGTTAATGTTGAACAACTGCACATAAGTTATGGTCTACTTCCTGCTTTTGGTTCTCCTGTAGTGAAACAAGATGTGTTTTTAGGTGGAACACAGTTTGAATGTGCATTCACTCCTCCCCAAACAAACCAGACTTTATTCATAAAGCACTTTAAAACAATCATATTTGAAACAAAGTGCATAAACCAAACACTAACAAATTATGAGAAATAAATAAATGAGATAAAACATCAGATTATATTATAAATTATGTATGTTACATGATATGAGAAAGAATTTTTAATGTTTTTGATGTTTTCCAACTGGTTGATAGCAGTTATCAGTGAGACGAGAGTCCTTCAAACATCCAAAAACACATTTAAAGAACATCCCTGCGTTTTCTTTTTCTTTTACCAACACTTCGTAAGCCTCTAAGAAATTAAGGCAAAGCAGCTGCTGTTGTACTGCTGAGGTAATATTGACAGAATGTCATTTGGCACAGTTTTGCCGAGATAAGCTACTTTCCCTGAAAAAATACAGACATAACCTGGAATTAAACATACACAATGTGCAGGTTAGCCCATAGTTAGCCAAGTATGCACCAATGTCCGCTAATAAGAGGCTTAATGCTCAATCTGTTCTTCCATTTCACCATAATGTGTCTTAAATAAGCTCACAACAAATAATGGAGGAATGATTCCTCCACCTCACTCCTGAAATACAGTCATGTTGTTAGTTCACCTAATTAGGAGATTTCAGACATCAAACATTTCCAAGCTTGAAAAAACTTAATATAAATGTACAAGTTGCATTTGATGCTCTTTCATTAAGTAAAATATTTAAAAAAAATTGCAAATCACAGAGTCGTTCATTTGGCCCACTTCCCTGCACAACAGCAAAGTAAAACATTTTCCAGCCCGGTCAACAAAACCCCCGACCTTTGGAACCGCTGATGTGTTTTGCTGTGTTTTCCTCCACGATGACAGCAGCGTTTTTTTTTTTTTATTCCTCTCCCAGCAAACGCTGCATATTCTGACCTTTAATAGCTGCTCATTCGTTTTTTCGCACCTCCCCTGCGCTCTCACCTTCGCCCACCTTCATCCTCGCACATTTTGAGCAATCCACACACAGCGCAAAAGCGCATGCATCAGTGTAACCATGGAAACCGTGAGCAGGGCTCCTCAGCTTCCGGGGAGGGCGTAACCCATCCGTGCCCTCTTTTGTGTCTCTTTAAACGTGAAACAAGAGGAGTGCGCTCTGTGTGCGTGTTTGTGCGTCTTTCAAGGCTGCATATGAGTATGTTTGGACTGTGTGTGTGTGTGTCATTGGCGGGGCGAAAGACTTCGGGCACAGGAATGCTGGACAGGATGTAGGAAGAAAATTCCAGAAACATTTGAGTCAATGGAAAAAAACAAAAAAGCCTCTGACTACTAGAAGAAGCTAAACTCGTCCCTCGAGTCCAATTTACACCCCGGTGCGCTCTGCTGTGTACCTAAGTTACACCCCCAGCTTGGGAATCATGTGCTGCAAGAAAAATTCCCAACTGGGATCCCGGCTCTGGGATGACACGAAGCAGGAAAACCCAAGCTGTTAATAAAGGACTTGTTTTAATGTCACTGCTGGTCTCAGCTCCTCATCTGTCCGGCCTGCGTGCCAGAATGAGCCGAGCCGCCACAGCCCCATCAGGCCATCTGCGGAGAGGATGCAGAGTAAACACTGGAACAATCGCTGTATATTCCCAGGACAAACAACATAACCAAGCAGTGCTCCGCGTTGCTCACAAGCAAGCGTGGGCTGCTGCTATTTTCATGTGAGAAGCAAAAAAGAGAGAGAAAAAAAGATCTCCTAAATACCAGAAACATGATTCTACACCAACATGCTCGCAATGAAAATACCAAAGCTGTCATTATATTGGTGTTCTGAAAAAAATGGATGTAAGGAACTGGAGTGGCTTCTACTTTTAGAGCTGTTTAATCAGGATAAATGATTGCTTTGAACCCTCAAAAGTCAGGGTTGGATGCTTTTCCAGTGAGCAATGTTGCTCAAAAAGCTGAATATTTAAAAAGGTATGACTTCTTACGGTCATTTTGACTTTGTTGAGCTTGTTAGCTTCAGATAAATCAACACAAAGTGGCCCACCGTGGCATCATAATGAATAAAAGTAGATCAGCAGGCTCTTTCTGACTGCGTAGTACGACCCTTCCTCCCTTCATGCAACCAGGATGAACGCTGGACACAGACAGAAACAGCCTCGGGGGTAAACATGAAGAGGGGGGGCACAGATGCTCCAGACTGGAGGGACCCTCGACTCCCCGAGAGCTCCAGTGAATTCTCAGCCGCACACAAATTAAATCAGAGCAGACACCAACAAGCAGCCGAAGCAGGGCGAGAATGTGCCCATAATGTCTAACAGACAGAGATGAAAGGGGGGAGATTTATTGGAGATTTAAGGAGAAAAAGGAAGAGAGACGCTGAAGTATTTCCTGCTGTTTGTTGTGGAGCTTCAGTAACGCCACTTTATTTGTTGTGGCTGTTTTTCTGCAGACTTTTCCCATGTCCTGTTTGTTTGTTGCTGACATAACAGTTTAACCTCAACATGTCACAAGCCTCATATTTTCAGTTTCCACTATCCCAGAGCTGAGCCGGGTTTCTCACCCACAGCAAATGTCCAGTCAGCTGACCCTGCCCACTGACCGGCAGGAGTCCGTGGGGGACAGCTGTCCACGTTAACCACGTTCCTGCCACACAGCAGCTATTCTCTGGAGAAACTCTCTCCTTGTCCCCACCTGCATGCTTCAGATGTTTCTCTGCTGCAGCATGAATGGGTGAGCCTGTCCGGCTCTGCACACACCGCAGAATGAAGCGTTCAGAGGGGGCAGGTGTGCAGAAACTTCCCACCTGCGCTCCTCTGACTCGGACTCACCTTCTCTGAGTTGATGCTGAGCTTCTTCTCCACGTGTCCGTGGATTTCTCCGTTACTCTCCGGCACCGGCGTGGACTCCCTGGACGTGTCTTCCCGCTCCTGCTCCTCAGCCACCTCCACCACCACCTCCTCCGCTTCATCCTCCACCTCCTCCTGCTTCACATCCCCGTTTTCTGTCCCGTCTACCTGCTCGCGCACCTCCACCGCAACCATCTCCTCTTCCTCCTCCTCTACCTCCTCCTCGTCACTAAAGGGCAACGGGAGACCCTCGGAGACAAACTCCTTCAGACACTTTAAGTTGTGTTTCTTCAGCAGCTGCTCCGTGTCCGGGTCCACCACGATGAGCTCCAGCGGGCCCGCGGTGGCTCGTATCCGGGACACGACCTGCTGGTGGCTCTCCGTCTCCACGTCCTCCCCGTTCACGAACACCAGCCGGTCCCCGGCGCGGAGCCCCGAGGACTCGGCCGGGCTGTCGGGCTCCACTAACCGGATGAACTGGCCGGTTTTGCCCTTTTCTCCGTGGAGGTGGAATCCATATCCGTTGTCCCCTTTCTCCAGCGCGCAGAGCCGCGGGCGCAGACACTGGCTTTTGCTCGGCATGTTGGGCTGGACTCGTTGCTGCTGCTGCTCAACCTGTTGCTCGCTCACACTGGAAATGCCTAGACACCCCTCTCAGGATGCTGCTGAGGAGGATGTGTGCGCGCGCGTGTGTGAATGATTGGTAACCACTTTATAAACACACCCAACCCCCCGCCCTGTTGGGGAGATAAGTCCGTGGGGAGCGGCGCTGGTGGTTATCCCACTCAAATGTTTGGTCTTCGCAGCTAATGTAATCCTCAGCCAGGGCCCTGACCCGGGGACAGGAGTGCAGCTGATTAAACCCACTCAGCTGTGGAGGCTTTTCAGTTGTTGCAAAAGTGGAGAAAACACTCAGGAAGAGGGAGGTGCGTTCACGGAACAACACAGCGGGGCTGTTTCATGCAAAGTGGGGACGGGGGATCGAGTGACTGCGCGTGGCCAGGAAAATGCACGATGAAAGTTAGAAGTGGACGAGTTTCCGGATTGTGTACTTTTTATGCAATACAAACTTTAATCTGTTTTTAAACACATAAACACGCACATCTCCTACAGTGAGACATTTTAAAGCGGGATTCATTAACATGACTAGCATACTGGTTTGCATATTTAGTGGATTATGGTCTGTTTCCAGCATGCGGGTAGGATCAGTATCCTCCCACTTTCCCTTGGGAAATCGAGGAATAGACTCTAGCCATCTAAGCAGGGTATTACTGCTCTAGTTAAACCCAGTAATTCACGAGCAGGAATCACAAAGAAAGATGAACAATATAAATAGAGTTAGTTTGTGCTTTCATATGAAGTGGGCTTGTTCGAGTTGAAAAACAGCACATTTTATCCACAACTCTTCACCTGCAGCATATGTGTTGAGTTGGATTTAAGCAAGAAAAAGAAATGGGTCACGGCTCTGTTTCTCCTTGCCCACCAGATGAGGTAATCACAACATTACTGGTTTCTTAGAGGGTTTAAGTGCTTTTTTGCTAGAATATTTTAGCCTTAATATATATATTAATATATAATATTAATATTTTAGCTTTAATATTTAACCAAATTACTCTGGATTCACTGATATTATTTTAATCATTCTAAGACCTTTCTACAAGGTATATTATGTGGTATAAGGATAAGTCCATAAAAATGAATGACACATTGATTGTGCATGTGTAAGAGTCCAGGCCATTAGCGAAAAATGGCTAGATTTTAGCTTTGGTGTGATGCTCTTTCTCAGCCAATGGGGTTAACTTCCGGATTCCGCTCAGCCAGTAAGAGCGTTCCGTTCTCCTAGGAATCCGGAACAGAAGTTACAGAAGTTAACCCCATTGGCAAACAAAGCGCTCACGCCAAAGCTAAAATCTATCTGCTTTCGCTAACTAAAATGGCCTGACTTAGAGGAGAAGTTTGGCATTTTTCAGCCTGGACCTATTTTGTAGCATGAAATACGATCATTTGCTTAGCTACTTGCTAAGATAATAGCAACATGTTTCATGTTTGTGTTTTTTCAAATTGTAAAAACAGAATGTAGCGGACAGTCTTACGGTACGAGTGAATTCACCTTTTTGCCATGGCGCATGGTTGTGACGTAATTGCCTTGGCAGCTACGCACAAGAGGATGAAAAGAATCCCTGAATGACAATAACACAGTACAAGCTGCTTCCAGAGGGATCGGACTAGCATTTGCTAACAACACATTGGTAAAATGAAGGAGTTTTGTGGCAGAAAATGCCTTATTTAGAGGCCGACCGGCACTTGCCCCGAACACTCCCATTATATGGATATATGCTGATCGCGAGTGGATCTAAATATCTTCCGAAGGAGTTCAAGTTGCACCAAAACTGCCTGGGTGAGTAAATGATCGTATTGCATGCTACAAAATGCGTCCAGGTTGAAAAATACAGAACTTCCCCTTTAATATTAGGTATAGCTCCTTTAAGGCTTCTCATATACCTAATCAAATCTCACATTTCTTCTTGCCAGCTTGAGCTTCTCTGCTTTTCCTGTCAGCATTGCTGCTCAGTATTCGTTTGCATCTCCACCGAGTGACAGCTATGAGCAGGATTTTCAGCTCATCGTGGAGAGTCAGCATGATTTTAATGTTCTTTTCTTTGACAGCAAAAGACAGAAAACGCTCAGATTCCTCGCTGCGCCTGCAGTGTGACTCATGCAGTAGATGGATGAAAGTTGGAGAGGAGGCGAGCGGAGTACAGGTGTACCGCCCTGTGCTGTGAATCATAAACATGCAACATGTGAGTTCACTCTGCAAACACTGATCCACCCTCAACCCAAGCACAGTATCAACCAAGACACTATTAATAATAACTGGGAATCCTGTTGAAAACAGTTTGCTATAATGACATAAACAGTGTAAAGTTCAATATCAACTAATATGTCTGTTATTTTTTGGAGGGTAGAGTTTGGTATAAATAGGGCAGCTGCTGCCACACTGTGGCTCATTAACCTCAGCACACCCTGCCATTCATCACACTCCTATTCCACAACACACACACACACACACACACACACACACACATAAAACAATACAGACAAGACAGACTCCAATGAAACAACACAGAATAGATTACAAATATATACTTTATATATATAGTATGATAACAAAGCACTTTAATGGCACTTTGTGATCACTGACACCTCCGAAGAGGGACCAGGTTTGACACGCAAACATTCATAATGAACAGTGTACAAAGAAACAAGCTACACGACGCGTGAACAGATACAGCTTCGGCACTGTGTCGACAACAACAACCATCATTAAAGGAGACACAACAATGTCAGGGAGTTCTGTGCTGGAAGGATGGGTTATGTGGAGGGACATGAAAAGAGTAAAAATAGTTTTTTTGTGTGTAGCAGGATGCAACAGGTGCACAGGCAGTAGTCTGGACGGACTTTCACAGGCCCTGAATTAAATGTACAGACAGACACAGTGGCCTCAAAATATTGGCTTTATTCTACCTAACAGCAGTACAGATGTGAACAGACGGGCTCATTTAGCTACAATCTGACTGTGACACTGAGGTCAACGTCTCAAACACACGATGCTCTCATAGATTAAAGATGAAGACTGTAAGGCCAAAGGGGGGTTAAATCACAGCCTGGTAAAACTGGGATGAAGCTAACTCAGAGCTGCGCGGCAAAATGCTAAATCCACATCAGCGGTTGTTTCGTATGGATCCGGCCAGAATGTGGGTTTAGCATTTCAGAGTGTAACTCCTGATCTGTGTACTTTGATACAACTGTCACCACAAAGACCACGAACGTTTCTACATATGAGACACACGATTTTAAATTCACATTTCAGATAAGGGACGGCAGCCATTCCCGATTCACTTTCATTCAGCCAACAGCTCTGCGGGGAAATTTCGGGGTTTGGTGCTGGGACTGGCTTTTATAAGAGAGAGCTGACTTTTTTTATTCATTCCCTACCTCCAACCCACCCACCCTTCCTCTCTTTAAGCTTTTCTTAATCTGCATCTGCCTGTCTCTCTCTCTGCCTCTGCCTGGTGTTCGGCGTCGGCTACACGAGGCTGCAGCAGCCAGACTTCTGCTTCTGAGACTCGATGTAGTCGTGGATCTTGAACTTGGGCTCGTTGGGCTGCTGCGTCGCTCTGTGCTTCAGCTCCCTGATGGAGAGAGGGGAAGAAAGAGAGGCAGAGGAAGTTACACGGAGAGGGGGCGGATGTGTGGGATGGTGCGCAGACCAGAGTGAGCAAATAGAGAATATAAGAAAGGAGGGAAGAGAAGCAGAGCTGAGATTTTAATCAAAATGCCTCAGGCGTCACATCGTTCAATGCAGCTTCCATTTAAAACTGATACATCAACAACACTTACGGCCACATTTATTCCCGAGTTATCATAAGGCATTTGGCTAAACGAGAGAGTTTCATAACTCATAACTGATTGTGCTTTTTCCCACCCTGACTTGGGACCAGTCCACCCCTGCAGCCATGTTTTTAGATGGAAAGGCCTAATCTCACATCAGATTCTTCATCGCTTGGGTCAAATGTTGCCGATCTTTGTTTTAAGGAAGGTCTGAGGTTGCCAGATATTCTCCTCCTGCATTTTTTTGTCATGATGTTCCCTGGCCAACTGGCTCGAAATGATCCTCTTTGGGTTTTCCTCTCTTAAGGAAATTTTCAATGATGAGGGGAGATTTTATGTCGCTGTATTGTAGAAGTCTGTTCTCCTTGGTGTTCATTGGCGTCTTCATCAGGAAGGGCTTATTAATGACCCTTCTTTTTTTGGCGGCGGTGTGATTCGGGGACTGCCCCGGGATGGGGGCGCCTCATGCTCATGCTCGGCTGGCTTCTGGTGTGAATGGATCCCAAAGATATCGTTTCCTCTCAGTGACGCAAAGCCACTTGGTTCCTTCGTTTATCATTTATTTATTTTAATTTAATTTTTGTTTTAAAGGAGCTATACCTGAAATTATGTCCGGCTATTTTAGTTAGCGAAAGCGGCTAATTTTTAGCTTTGGCGTGACCCTTTTTTTCTGCCAGTGGGTTAACTTTCGAAACGTCCGTATTCTGATCAGCCAGTGAGAGCGTTCCCCTAGACTTCCAGAAGTTACGAAAGTTAAGCCCATTGGCTGAGAGAGCGTCACGCCAAAGCTAAAAACTAACCGCTTTCACTAACTATAATAGCCGTAATATCGGGTATAGCTCCTTTAAAGTACTTTTTAAAGCGGTTAAAGAAACAGACGATATACTCTGAGACTTTTTATAAATGGTTTAAGTGGGTTTCTGCATTTTATATATATATATTTTTATATATATATTTCTTTTTTCCGTTGTTTTTAACTTGTGGAGGACTTTGTGTTGCTTTTCGTATGAGAGTTGCTATACAAATCACATTTTATTAGATTCTTGCCTATGTGGGGTTACTTTACATTTTCTTTCTTAATGGGTGTTTTTTTTCCTTTTCTTGTAATTGCAAAACTGACTGCAGACGAGTTCAGTTCACACTACAGTGTCTTAAAATATACGTAAAAACTAAGAATAATAATGAATCATGGACTTTTAGGCACACTGGACATAGTAAGGGAAAAAAGTGGCGTGATGTTTTACAATCTTTCATCACTTGTTTAGAAATTTCTACCTTAAAAAAACCCAAGTCAAATAGAAATTCACAGGAAATGTAAAATAGACGTGCTTCAATCATTGCATGACAAACCGTACACGCTGTCCTGCTGCAGCTCTGATAACACTTTTAATGAATGCAATTTTAAAGCGGTCCAACAATCTTGTCTTATTTTCTGGCCTTTTAGTTTTAAAAGGCATGCAAGGCGGCCAAAGGCAGAAATTAAACAGTGAATGACTGACATCCACAGGGAGCCTCAAACACACACAATCCCATTATAAGGAGACAACAGGAGCAGACACCAAATTAGCGAAAACTATTACATTCAGGAGTCAAAGAGAGGCTTAATAGGGTCAGCGCACAAAACGTAACAATATGCAACCCAGAGGAGAACATAATTTAACTCAGAGGAGGTTGGCTGCATGCACGATGATTAAAACGCCTAATATGGGACCAGAGTGTTTATTGTAAAGAAACATGCCCCGCATGAAAATGACTCCGAATCAATTTAGTTTTCAGTTTTCCACAAGATGAGAAAGACGGACAATTTAGCTCCGTTTAGTCAGATCAGATGAGATGGGTTGTTGTGCTGTCAAATATTTGGTTTTGAAATAACTTACAGAAGCTTTTATATTAGAAATAAGGGGAAAAAATGAAAACAAATATCATTCATTTATTTCTGTAAATTCTGAGTAAACCCTGAGCATTTTTCTCTACTTTGGGATGAAAACAGAGAGTCGGCACTAAACCTTCTCGCAAAAGGAATACAAATAAAAAGTTGTAAAGCCAGACATATATGCATATTGTGACCAATCTTCTACCCATGTCCCTGAAACTATAAGATTTTCTGCATTTCTAATGAACCACAGCCTGCAAGGTTTTGTTTGATTGATCATCTGAACCATAAATACAGGTCAGAAAACCATAAGTTCATACAGAATATGGACACAAGACATCCCACTTTTCTTTGACTATCAAACGCCTCATTCCAAACCAATAAAATAAGAAGCAGACCACCAGACCAATACACACAATGTGTGTTTTTTGTTCTTAGTATCAGCTGTAACATTCCTGTAAACAACCCAATGATGTTTACTAAAAGTGCTAATTTATGTCTAATCTTCAAATTTCTTTTTACCACTTGATGGCAGCACAACAAGCTGTTTAAAATCCTACTGATGATACTAGAATGCGGCACTGCGAGCCACGTCACATTTATGAGATTTTATGGAAAGTTTATATTGTACAAATTTGATGATCAGTATTTGTTCTTCAGGCTTCTTAAACGACTTTTCAACACTCTTTGGTGGGAAATCTTTTCCCAGGGCAGTGAAAAGAAGAAAAACAAATCATTTGAAAGTGGCTAAGACATCCAGCAGAGCTGAAAACTCTGTGTCTCCTCTCCTGGACTACATCTAACATCTGTTTCCAGCACATATAAGACTTACTTTGCAATAGCAAGGAAGGCCAGCTCCACATTGACGCCCGTCTTTGCGCTGGTCTCCATAAACGGAACTCCATATTCCTGTGTGGGGAAGTCATTAGAGGAGCATGAAGGGTCTATATCAGGAACTAGATCCACTTGGAGACGTCACACGTTACCTTGGCCAGCTTCTCTCCCTCCTCCGTCTTCACTACCCTCTCTGCAGCCATGTCTGCCTGTAAGACAGCAGGGGGAAGAAAAAAGTCACCAAGCACCAAGGTGAAAGGTCGCTGCTTCACCGTGCAGTCGGCTCCAGCGATGCCCCGTCCCGTCAGCTCGCCCTTCGTCTCATCAGGCCGGCAGCTGTTAAGGCAGAGCTTCCTCAGACAGATGAGATGTCAGACACTGATGCTGCTCTCACAGCAAACGATCTGAGCTGCTGCCTGACATCCATGGCCATTTGGACAAGCGAGTCCTCTCTGAGACACCAGAGGGAGCGTTCAGATATATTAACAATGACTGCTGCTTGCAGTGAAATGTGAGATTTTCTTTTCAGCACCGGCAGCGGCGTGCAGAAAGCGCCTCATGAATCGCAGGTTTGAAGCAAATGAATAGCCGTCTGTCACAATGATGAGACGGCACACGCAGCTGGGAAAGAAAAATATCCTGCAAACAGCTTTCAGACAAAATTTTAGTTAAAGAGCAGAGTTCAGAGTTTGGCTCCTGGATGCGTTTCCTATTTTTCTAAGCGCCTGTGCGAGTGTGATAAGTGTGTGTTAAGATTTGTGCGAAAGAACCAGTTATCCTCCACATCTTGCAACACAAAAAAGGAAGCCATTCTCACCTTGTTGCCGAGCAACATGATGACCACATCCTTCTGGGCATATTCGTGTATTTCAGTCAGCCAAGCCTTGGAAAGTAAAGATAAACAAACAAAAAAAAGAGATAGATTGGTCGGTTACCAGAATAAATGCCACCACTTGAAGGCTGCGTTTATTCTCACCATCCTGCTATCAATCACGGCGACACTGAACCACTCTTATCCATGAACACATTTATTGCTTTTCATTACTAAAACTGGGGACTGTGTCGCCAGGCAGACGATAACATCATGTAATTTCCAAAGAGGTTTTGAGGAAGAAACGTTAGAGGCCCCAGCGGTGCTTTGCATGCAAAGACAGAGTAGTTATAGAGGCTACAGAGGATTTAGGCAGCAGGAAGAGAAAATGAAAAGAGAGCAGCGAGACAGATAATGAAAGTAGGAGGGAAGGTAATTTAAGTCAGTCTTACCCTGATATTGTCAAATGATGGCTTATTAGTGATATCATAAAGCAGAAGTAATGCTGTGAGGGAAAAGAAGAGGAACAGATTGAGAGCGTCTTTATTGTTTTTGTCACATACGTAAACAAACGGATGTTTCACTGCATAAATAGATGACAAGCACATGAATCGTGGGATTGACTTCCAACACCCGTACATGCACACAAGCATATGAAGCAAAAAAGAAAAGGTCACCCTGGGCATCTCTGTAGTAGGCATGTGTTACGCTGCGAAACCTCTCCTGGCCGGCTGTATCCCAGATCTGCAACAAACCACACGACAGCCGGCAGCCGGCCGGGTAAGACACACTGATCGGTTCTCACGGGAAAAGCCAGAAACGGCTGATGAAGGAAGCAGGAGCTCTATGATAGTGATATCTAGGAATACATCACAGAAACTTGATAACTCAGCTATTTGTGGTGAAACATATGGTGAAATTCAGTGTATTTTCAATACTTATAAAGTAAATATTCTGACATAAGTGGTCATGAGTAAAGTTCCTGCCTGAAGGTTCGGCCCATACCTGCTTGGAAATGTTGACTAAATGTGATTTAAAGGGGACATATGCAAAATCCACTTTTTTAAGCCCTTAAATACCTGTT
>JBBDHI010000022.1:8621756-8632421 GCA_037177115.1 Craterocephalus stercusmuscarum | reverse complement strand
TTGTATCTCAAACCTTTATTTGTACATGAGGTCTTTGTAAATTACTTCCTTGTTTTAAGGGATGCGCACACTCCACAAATCAATGTCCTCCTGTTCATGCTGTATCCTAAGCTTTGATTTTATGCTTGTGTTGTTTTCTCAAATGTAAGTAGCTTTGGATAAAAGCGTCTGCTAAATGACAGTAGTAGTAGTAATTTCGGGTTTTTTGGTTTTTTTTTTTACCTGGGCCTATTTTCTAGCATGAAATATGATCCATCCAGACAGTTTTGGTGTAACTTGAACTCCTTCGGGAGATATTAAGATCCACTCTTGATCAGCTAACGTCCAATATAATGTGAGTGAACGGGGCCAGCTCGCGCAGCCTCAAAATACGACAATTTCTGCCACAAAACTCGTTCGTTTCACCAATGTGTTGTTATAAATCGCTGGTCTGATCCCTCTGTGAGCTCAAAGTGGCTTGGAGTTGTGTTTATGTGGTGATCCGTCGTTATTTACAGCCATTACAGGCACTGTGATGCGGCCCGGAAGTGGCATCATCAAAGTCCTTACTCAAAGTTAATGCCTGTAAATAATGACGGATCACCACAAAAAACAACTCTGAGCCGCTTGGAGCTCACAGAGGGATCAGTCCAGCGATTCATAACAACACATTGGTGAAATGAAGGAGTTTTGTGGCAGAAATGACCTTATTTAGAAGCTGCGCGAACTGGCCCTGTTCACTCCCATTATACTGATCATGATCATCTAAATATTTCCCGAAAGAGTTCAAGTTGCACCAAAACTGTCTGGGTGAGTAAATGATCATATTTCATGATAGAGAATTGGTCCGGGTTACAAAAAAACTAATTTATCCTTTAAAGTCAAATTTATCCCAACAATACTTGTCAGCAATAGCAAATCTGCGGCTGTCGACAAACGCTGTAAGTCCGCCTCTCACCTTTCCGTAGTGGCTCCTTGTTATTAAAGGTTAATGGCATGACGAGGAAGTGAACTTCCGCCATGCGTTCCCATTGTTTTAACACCCGAACTGTCCATGTGCCGGGCCGCAGCGGGTGCTGCAGAGGCGGTTTGTACTGCGTGTATTCTGCATCCATATCCACAGTGATGTCATAAGACGCTGCCACCACCAGAGCAGGGTCTATCCAAACAATAGTGGCTGTTAGGTTGGGACCGCGAGCCCACTTCTGAACCGCCAGTGGTTCATCTAAAGGACCGATCACTCCACCAAAGTTTCTGAAGATCCTTTCTTTGGGATCCCATTCTGTCCCAATCTAACAGACAGAGAGAGAAGCAGGGAGGGTAATTAATCCTGACATGACAAGATGAGCAGATATACTTTCCTCTCAAATTAACATACAGCATAACATCAAAATAATCAAATTTTAAAGGTCAGGTTCAGCCTTGATAAAGTGAAAGTCACCCAATTATTTCCATTGGGTGACCTTTTCAGAGAGTAATTTCAGCATAACAGCGTATCCCTCTCAGTGAGCACTTACCTCCAGGTTCTTGAGCCTCTCAAACTCCTTAAGATTTGCCTCAAAGACGAGCGTGGCTTGCGGCACAGCCCACACCTCTAGCGTCTCCCTGTCCTTTGACCCCGCAGCCTGGACTTCCTGCCGAACCAAGTATCCCTGGAAGCGCTCATCATAAAAGTACAAATGCACCGAGAGAGGGTATCCTACTGGTTCAAACCTGCGATAAGAACCAAATAACACACAGGAGATGAAAACTCTCTATTTGACTAAATGCGTAGCCACAGAATCATAAGCAGCCAGTCCACCTGCAAGACTCCATGTTGCTCTGAGAAGTCAGCAGGCTCTTCAGGCCCAGACGAAAGAAAGACGTGTAGGCAGTGAGAGCCACGTCGCTGAGGGAGCCCACGCCATCCAGCTGCTCAAACAGGCTCTCCCAGTATGCTTTGATGGCAGGAGTTCCAGGAGCGTACTGGCCATACAGGTGGGTGTCCAGGATGTCTATAGCCTCCTGGCTCACCGTCGATTCGAACTTTCGGGCGAAGAATGTTGGGCGGGACAGTTGCTGTGGATGAAAAACAATATGAGAAACTGAGAAAGAACAAACCGGATTGACAAGAAAAAATGAAAAAAAAAAAAAGGACAAGATAAGCTGTGTCTGTCTGCTGCACTGACCTGAATCCGAATGAGGTCCTGCGGTTTAAAATCATTGGGAGAGCAGCCGCACCAGTCGACAATGTGCTTGTACTGGCATTTACAGCCCAGCTTACGATTCCAGTTGGTGACCCGCAGGTTGTTGTCCACCAAGGTGTCACACATGTGACTGTTGCCGAGCACCGTGTGGAAGAAAGACTGGGAAAAAAAGGGCAGAAAGGGCAGGGGTAAAAATTCACTTCTATGCTGAGCGGGAGCATAAAGAATGTTTTGTGTCACAGTAAAGTTACTTTGCAGCTCACGCATGAATCAGCTGCAAACAGACTCGATTACCAAAGGTCACAGATCTGTGGCAGAGCCACTGCAGCTCCTCCTCTGAGACTGAACTACAGTCAGATAAACTACAGTCTGGCACTTGTGCTGCAAAGCTTAAAGTATCACATTATCTCTGCCGCTAGGCTCCATTGGCAGGGGGCTATGAGGCTGAGACAGACTTGTACATCAAGCTGTCAGTCTTGACTGCAGGAGATAAACAGACCACCGAAGGCTTGCTTACCTCAGCAGGGAGCAGAGCGTAGGTATAGAACTGCTTCAGGCCTAAAACCAGCCGGTCCTGGGAGTTAATGACGTACTCCACGAAGCTACGGGTAAGGGCGAACCAGTCAGAGCCTCCGGACACCTCCAGGCCTTCTGGGATGCTGCGTTCGCCGAGGCGCCACATGTGATTGTCGCATTCATGGAAGAGCCGGTCGAGGCCCTGCTTCTTAATAAACCTTTAAACACAGTTAAATGTGATTAAATGTGAGCCACATGGCGACCAGATGTGTGATAGTAGTGCGTTAGTGTTGTTCCCATACCAATTTTTTCTGTCCAATACCGATTCTGATAGGTGTGGTTTTGGTATCTGCCGATACCAATCCGATACCAGTGTTATCGTATTAAGAGGTCTATCAAAAGTATCGTTCAACTAAATCATTTGTACAATGGAAATTGTTTGCTATCTTTCAATTGACAAGCATAGGTTAAATGGTCAAAGTATACTCTGTTGCAAAATGGTGACATAATGCTATTGCTAACTGTTAGCACAACACTGAGTTACCACTGAGCAAATTTCCTTTTGGTGTGTGGCGACGTAGAGCAGGAATTAATAATGCTTCTGTTTCCATGAAATCAAATGGTGTTTAGGCAGAAATACCCGCCGATGACAGGATTGGCGAGTAATTCCGATGCTAGTATCGGTATCGGCCCAACTTTAGCTAGTGTTTTCCCACCTTGTGTTCTCTCTCCCATGAGACTTGAGGAAGTTCTTGTCCCTGTAGAGCGACAGGAACGCCACCAGTTCATCGTTGGTCCTGCAGGGCGGCATTGCGGTGAGAATATAAAAGAGGAAATGTTCAACCAAGCTCGAACAATCATGTCTATAAGGTTTGTTTGAAATAAACCACAAACTCGAATGTTTAGACTGAAACTAGGACAGTATTAAGGAAACAGGTATGCCTCTTTGTATCCATGCTGTAATACCTGGGGGACGGTTCAGCTGCAGTGAAAAGGATTCAAAGTTGCCCCAGAAACTCAGCCAAAAAGTACATTTTTGCTGCCAGCTTTGTCATACAGAGACCAAAATAACCCATTTACTGTAGCTCTTCTGACAGAATAATTGCACCATCAGGCAAATGGCTGCCACCTCCCGATGCTGCTAAAACTGTAAGTCAGACAGAATCTGAAATGGGCACGAAACAGGAATGATAGGGCAAAAATAATCATCACAGTTCTGTATTGATCCGTCTGGATTTTATAACGTAGTTTGCTAATGCTGGCAGTTTAAAAGAGTGTCTTTTCTATTAAAAACATTAAACCGCAGTTGTGATCTCTTTTGTTTTTATGGTTAGCGGCCAGCTCATAGGTGCAACACCACCAACTCATGGACGGGAGTCTGCTGAAGAACAGGTAGATTCATTGGCTTGAATTCAAACACAAGCTCATTTTAAGATATTTTTTCCTCCCGGCCGAGCATGAAGATCCGCAAATTTAATAGAAGTTTTCTAAGATCATCGATACAAGTAAACAAAAATGTTTTATTTAACACACCATGGAAAATGATAACTAAGGGCATTATTAGAATGTAGCTGCAATAAAAAAGAAACAAAAAGAATCTGCACAAATACACAAATGAGGCTATTTGGTGCCTAGTAACGGGAAGTAACAGTAAACTTTACTGTTCTGTGTCCACATCTAACTAACCTTGTTGGGAAGTCTGTTGCGCTGAGATTGATGAAAAAATCCCATTTCCATTCCTGGATGGCCAGCAGGTCCTGCATGCTGCGTAGGTAGGCCTTCAGGAGGCTGGCTCCTCCCCAGATGGTCACCATCCTCCACGGCGTGGCTCGCACATTTGGGAACTGCTGAGCTATCTGCAGAACCTCCCGGTGCATGTAACCAGACCGCTGGAAAGTTTTATAAAACCAAGGGTCAGTCATGGAGTTAAAACCGGTTCTGAACCAAAATTGTAATCTTGTTAAAGCTTGCAAAAGTTCCCACAAATCTGCAGCGGCCACTGTGCCAAGAGCAGCAGACAAAACTGGCTCATGCTTAAAAGGAGGTTTATCTGAGAATAACAACAACCACATGGTGTACTGTAACATGAGTCATCGTCATACAGGGGAAAACAATCTAATAGGGTTTGCCTGTTTCTCCTACTTTAAGCAGCTTTAGTGGACATCAGCTCAGAGACAGAAAAACTGGGCATAAAAATACAGCCTGGAGCATTTTTTTGGGAGGATTAATAACGTTAAAGACAAATATTAGGCTTTATGTAATGTATTAATACTGAGTGAGTAAGTTTGACTGATAAAACTTTTTTTTTTATTCTCTTTGGAGAATTAATTAATTTTCCAGCTGATCAACGGACAGACCGTTACCGAATAAGCACAGCTACTAAAAGGCAACGCAGCGATAAATCGGCTGTTCGAGAGAAACAGATGCTTGTAATTTCACCGTTCAGGGACGTGAGGAGAAGTTGTATGAGGTAAAAAAACAAACAAACAAGGTGTAATGAATTTGCCCGGCAGATTTATTTCATGGCACAAAGTGTGAAGATAACTACAACAGCAGCACATTTGTGAAAAATGTGGAAATTCTCTCTGTATTCAGAAGACGAGGAGACGTGGACGGAAGAATAATCTCCACTGTCATCATCCGTTGAAAGAAAAAAGGAGGAGGCTTGGATGATAAATTGCAGAGCAGCCACAAGGCAGCCTCTTATAAAACCTGACCTGTTTTACAGCCTCATCTCTCAAACAGAGTTTTGCCGAGAAGATGGATGATTTAGGGCCAGCAAAGGCTGCAAGATGGTGTCTGAGGGGCGAGAGTCGCACTGACTTATTGTTGGTCGCTGCCTCCGGTGAGCAGCTCCATCGTCGCTTGGCAGCAGAACAGAGAAACTCCCCAGGACTCAGAAACCACTTCAGCTACAACAGGTGCACCGGCTAAACGTACCCCGACACAACTGCTGCCTTTTGCCCTCCAGCTACACACAACGCCAGCCTTCCTCTGCTAAATCCAGCCACTAAGAATAACCACACGTATCTCTATCCAGGCTAATCCCCTTCACCACGCTGTGAGAGCACCGGTAGAAACTCAGCCTCCGTAATGCAGGGAGATCCAACCATCTCTGAGCAGCTTCTGCCAAACGTTCTTCCAAAGACTGAGCGCTGCTTTAACATGAATACCAGGGCGGGGACGATATGCTTTCCTCCCAATTCAATTCCTTCAAGATTTTTTGGGTGCCGAATCGATTTAAATTGCTATTTTGGTGAATCTTTGATATTGCAGATTTTTGTGGAGAAAAAACAAGAAATTTTACAAATTTTTTTTTTTGCTATTTTCTTCATTTCAATTAGAAAAAAACAACAAAGTAGCCAGATCAACATTCTGCTACTATAATGTCCGACAAGACACGTAAAAAAGATAAATAAAAATGATATTAAAAATATATTTTTAAACATTTTTCCAGTTATTAGAAAAAAAAAGTTAAAAAAGAATAAAAGATTTTTAGATTGTAAACTAAAAAATTCCGATATTCGATTTTTCAATTCAGTTTTCCCACCCCTAATGAATACCCAACCTGCTGGTCTAACCCGGAATCAGACTGTGTGGTAGTAAATCTGCTGCCACTACCTTGTCCACGTGGATGTAGTAAAAGTGGTCTCTGTGGTAAATGGCTTTGATGAGGCGCTTGAGCTGTCGTACGGCACGTCCGTGGACCATGAGGACAAACGCCACCCTGACGGGGTTCTCCACCTTGGTCAGGCTTAAGTCCAGTTCGCTGGCGGTTTGAACCGGCTGCGATAGACCTAGCCCAGAGGGAAGAAGACATAAAAATCTGATTAAGCAGAGTCTGCTAAAATGAGAAATGATCAAAAACACATTATTTTTCTTCACCTACACCTCTTTCTTATGACCAGCCAAATGTCTGCAGAAACTTTTAACACTCTTACCGAGTTGGGGGCAGAACTGAGGAAGAGCATCGGGCATGAGCTGCCCGGCCTGATGCTGGCACACGATGTTAGCGATCTCCTGTCTGCACTGCTGCGACCCGGCGCGATGAAGAGCAGACAGCGCATCCTTGCCCGCGATATCACATTTAGGCATGAAGTCACTATTAGGGGCTTGATGCGCACCGTCCACACTGCCTGGCTCTCCCGGTATGGCAGCAGCCGGTAATTTAGCTGCTCCGTCTACACTGAAGTTGCGGCTGCTGGACAGATCATGAGGGTTAACGCCGTCTAATCCAGCGGCCGCCATCCCCCGCTCCTGAGAAGTCCTCTGCTTGTTGCTGGGCTTTCCTCCTCGATGGCTGCTTCCTTTCCTCTGTGCGCTGGCCGCCGTGCCCCCCGCCCGCTCTATCCTGGAGTTCCATCTGCCTCTGTTCCTCCCAGATATAGAGTTTGGTTTCTCCCAAAGTGTGCCGTCTCTCTTTGGGTCCTGGTTGTTGTGATCGGGCAGCTTAGACTGTATGGTTTTTCTCTGCGGAGAGAGAGCAGGGTAAAAAACAAAACAAAATAAGAAACATTTTATAACCAGATCTATTCTCAGTAATTCCACAACATCTTGCATGAACATTACAGAGAAGGTGTTGAATTATAATCCAAGAATGACATAAGATAAACAAAGACCTCCACTGAGACAAAAGCAGCAAGAACCCCGGAGGGAAGGATGTGTTTACTTGTTGTTTTCATTTCTCTCATCTGGGTTATTTTTAGCCGAGCCGCTGCCTTTTGGTGAAGCTCATCTGCAACACTGGATAGTCACACATATTCAAAGACAACCCAGTGATTCACAGCGCAGACCTCAAACAAACCTGAGTCTGCTCTCTCTGGCAAGGAAAAAATAAAAAGCTAGATAAAATGCACACATTTAAAATGTAGGTCAGGTGTTCACAGAGCCTTCATGCAAACAAAGAGCTGTGAATGCGTTTGCGGGTATTATTTTGGCACAGTAGTAAAAAAATGATTCTGTTTAACAAATAAATATGCTGTGATATTTAATTGTTTACAAGAAATCAACTGCACCGAACAAATTTCAATGCAGACAGACAAGAGTCGAATGTTTTCATGATTAATTCAGACATACATTACTTTTAATGACTATGACCTTATTTTTTCTTTAACTGCATTAATACTCAGTGTGTTATCTCTTCTTTATGTTTTGCATGGTACTTTATGATGACAAGTTGATATTAAAAATAAAACACTGAAGCTTAACAAAGCCCAAAATTTCATGACACTGTCCTCTCCATAAAATATAAGCTCATTTAGTATTTAGTGTAGAGTCATAAATCAATTGAAATAGACATCGCAGAGAGATAAGCTCCAAGGGAACTGCAACAGTGTTCTGTTTGTTTTCTCCTGGCAGAAAAAAATCATGTCGTTATTGAAAACTTTTAACAGATTACATATTTTATTATCATTTGAAAGGCATGTAAACATGGGTTTCAAGTAAAAAGCCAGTAAGTGGTTGTAAATGTTACCCAGTACCACACAGCGCTGGGTTTGTTCCAAAGTTGAGTTTCATCCTCCCCTGCACCGAGCGATATTTAAGATGAAGCATGGAGAAATTTTGTCTCACCATTCCACAAATGGAAAGCATATTTTAAAGAGAAAGAAAATGAGGGGTATTTTTAAATCTTCTTGCCAAACAGCATCACAGCTTTGGCACACTAGATTACCGGATCACACAAAAGCCTCCTGAAAATAAGCACGTCAAAAAAAGAGGAAGGCGAACAGTGAGTGGGCCGAGTGATTTCTGCCTCTTTTTAAAGCGATGTGGCAGAATGTGGGCTCGCCTCGTCTCACACCGCTGGCATGCAGACAGCCCGGAGATGCTAGGACCATAAGAGGAGCAGGAGCCAGATGATACGCTGCCAGAACACCAGCTGCCAACCAATACAGTACAGTGAGAGCTGCTGATTGCTAAGTGCAGTCTCAAACTCATCACCATCATTGTGGAGCGGCTTCATATTTTCTGCAAAAACCCGACTTTGCACACACATAAATATGCTTGTTACCCGTTTCTGAAGTGTTCCAAGTTTTTTTGTGACACCAGTGCAAATTTCACACACATGTGAACCCAACATGTGGCTGACAGAGGCATGTCTGCGTATTTAATACGTTCATGTAAAACATGAATTAAAATTGAGGCGCACTTGAACTTAGCAAATGACGTAAGGAAATGTGTGTGACGGCCAACCTGTATGGAAGCGATAGTTTCACAAAAGCAAATATTTACCATGTTTCATGGGTTTTGGGAGGCATGTTTTGAAGAATAGGAGTATAGTGGGAACATAATTCTATTTTAGGAAAACAAAGATTTTAACGCAAAGGCAACAAAAAAAGCGTTTAACAATTTGTGGCAGTGCTGTCTTCATAATAGTTGCACGCACTTTATCTTTCTGTGTTGGCTTCTGACTAAAAAATTGTATAAAAACATGAGTGAGTGGATCGCTACGCCTTTTGTCGGCCACCAGAGAAAATGTTCTTGTACATAAGCCATGCATGCAGCAGTGGCCAACATTTCAATTTTCCTTATCACTCGCTTTCACAGCTTTTAATTAAGACCATCATGTCTAAAATGTACTGATTCAAAGGCGAGCTCTTTACTTTCCAATTAAAACTGGAGTGAAATCATATCTGCGTCACCATCTGCTGAAGCGGGAATCAGCAGCGAGCGCTCGGCTGCGCAAGAGAAGGCGGGTAAGCAGAGGGTGACACACGGATGACCGTCGTCATCTTCTGTCCTCCCAAGATTCCTTTGACTTTTTAAAGCACAAGGGCTTTAATAATTATGCATGTGACTGTGTTCACACATGCACAGCGAGTCACTGATTAGAGGAGATGCAAGATAACAGAGGGACTGCTGAGCGTGAAGGAAGTGTTCAGCTGAAGTGATGATTAATATGCATTCTCAAGACTGAAATTTGATTCTGCGTTTATTAGTCTGCAAACACGCAAAGACCTCGTGCTGACATTTGCATAGATGTCTGCCAAAACAGTTGAATGAAAGTCTGACATGTGCAATGGAGAGCAGTGTCACATGTCTGAAGCCATGAGCTGCAGAAAATCATGGAAAATGAAGAAAATTTGATTATTAATATTGTGAACACTTTGTCATTGTATATTCCCTTGTTGAGACTAAATACATCCAATATCATTTCAGTCAATGCATATCTGTCCCAACCAGTAAAACCTATGTGCGCTAAAAGGCCAAGGGTGAGCTGCTCACTTTTCTTTTTTTTTTTAAATCTTTTTTTAAACGGTATAACAGACATTTTGCTGTGTCTCAGTTAAGACATGTTTAAACCTGAGAGAATCTGATAAAGGAGCAGAGCCTGAAGGGTTACTTAAAAAACAGTTGACTGACTGGATTCTGCAAAATGATGAATCACAATTTCTTTAATGCAACATTTAAAAGGAAGTGTGTTTCTTTATTTAGGCTGGCATCACACAAGTTAATGCAACAGAGAAAGAGGAAAGCTTCAAGTTCACAGATTAGCTCATGGTTTAGACTGAAGTGATTTGCAACGAATAATCCCCATGGTAGATCCAGGGAGGCTGCGGTCGACAGAATACTGATCTGTGACAAAGGTCACACATCTCTTCCACAGTCAAGTCACTGTTACATCTGCTACCCGGTGCAAACCCTGGAGGTGCAGATCTTTAACTTCTCAGTGTGGGGGGGTAGAATATCACACACCCCACACCTGTCACATCATGATAAAGAAGCAGCAAGGTGTCAGCTTCAAGCTTCAGCTTGCTTTCCACGCACGTTCAAGGCTCACCACAGGTGACATCTGTTAGCGGCTCACCTCACCTTTATTTAGAGGGAAAATGGGACAATCACCGCCTCAAGGTAGTGCACTCCAGGTGTGCTAAAGAGACACAAGGATAAGATTTCCACAGAGGACTTGGCTTCTGGTAAATAAACTGTTTCAGTGGTATGTGGTGGGGTGGGCAACACGTTTCTCTGAGATATATCACCTGGG
>JBBDHI010000022.1:8559366-8570766 GCA_037177115.1 Craterocephalus stercusmuscarum | reverse complement strand
AACAACAACAACAACAACAACAATAACCTCACAACAGCCCAACCAGCAGAAGCACTACAGGCTCCGCTACCATGCTGATCCTAACCCCATTTTGGCTGGAGACAGCAAAATGTGGTGGAATTTCTTTTTACTGACAACAGCTGGCGCACAGCTTTTACTAAGTGGACTGACACCTGCACGAGCCAGCGAGATGACGGCACGCCTAGAACTCTGGTGTGCGGTATGTTCTCCTTTTGCTTCGGCTGCAACCCCAGAGGAACGCACAACACGCAGTTCAAAGCAGCCGCTGAGCCGGAGCAGATTTCCTGCTAAATTAGAACAAATGATGGCACATGGACATTCTTGCGAGTCCACCTGTGCTGACTCAGCACCCCGGACGTTTTCACGTTCAAAGACGAATATACAAGCGTGAATCTGCAGCGTCATAAAAAAACAACACAAAAACATCATTCTGGGACAGAAAAGTGCTGCACGACTAAAAACGAGTGTGGCAAACAAGAGAAAAATCGAATGAAATCTAACCTGAAGTGAAAGAGGAAGACACAAGAGACACACTTCTCCTATTGACTCCAATTACACAAGCACTGTAAATCACTCACCATACAATCATTTACATGAAAGTCAGTAGATTTTCATCTAGTACAAATCATGTTGACATAAGAGCCACAGACAGACTCGCAAATCAGACAAGTGCAAACACAAACAATCCTGATGGATGAAGTCCCATAAAGCCAGATTCAGCCGCTCTGATCCGCAAAACTGGTTCGCTCTTCTTCCTCTCTGCTTTACTACGCCTCTGTCTGCATACTGTAGCTACAGCCGGCCGCGGGCCTCACAGGAACTGAGACCACCGCTCACTTTTTACAAATGCATTAACAGAAATTCCTCCTCAGCCGTGTTTGGCAGCTGTGTTTACGTGTTTGTTGGTCTGAAAGAAAGAGTAAAGTGGTGCCAAGATGCCGCACTTGAAACGTCGAGGAGCAGCTTGTTTTTCTGTCTGCAGCAGGTTGCAGCGAGACTGCAGCACGCCGCCGTGCCACAGCAGGAAGCGCTCCGCCATATCAGACCCTTCCTGCTCTACTGTAAACGCGCAACAAATCAATCGCTTTTAAAACCAAAACTTTTATTTCCCGCCCCTGGTTTTGAAAGTGCAAAGAGGACTGCAAGTTTCTGAAAGGTAAAAGCAAAGTTGGGACATTACACGCGCATCATGGACAGTGGGAAATAAACCAAGAATCATGACTTAAACACATTATATTGCTTTATTTTCTGCAGCTTTATCATGTTTGTCAACAAGTCCAGCGGAAACTAGAAGAAAAACTTGTCCAAATGGGTTTCGCAATGTCTGCAAACTGCATCATCCAGAGATGCCTCATCCATAAAACTGTTGATTCGGCTCAGTGAAAGCTCGTGTGCTCTGCAAAATCAGATTAACAATAACGAAATCACCACCCTGATAACCCCCCCTTTTGCTTAAACAATGTGAATTGTGGGGAAGTGATTGGACAGCAGGCTGCCAGGAAGAAGGGCCCGTCATTGTTCGGCCTGCTGGGAGCGAGCGCCGCCGTCATGAGACTGGACGTGCTGTTTAACCTCCCGCCTTCACCTGAGCCGCCCTGCCGGAAGATAAACTGTTTGCTCGGCCGGACTAAACACAAGTGGTAATTTACAAAACACGCCAGACTTGGCAGCGGCTCGAGACCAGGCCCGTTCCTTAGCAACACAGCTGAGAGAGTCTATCAAAAAGGTGGGATTATGGCTAAGTAGGAATTTGGGCTCTTTTGACAGGAATTCTCTTGAGCATAGCAGATCAGAGACAAGGGGATCCTTTTATTATGTGCAGCATGTGGAGAGGAGGCTGAAAGAAACTGTAGCAGCCCACCAATGATTGTAACAAGACACAAAATAACACTCCTGGGAAATGTTGCATCATGCAGCTATATTTTCTAGGCTTCTCTCCATCATTTTGATTTCAGTCTGAACGGGAAAGTACCTCACTGGCCATCACCGACGCTTTGCTTTTCCAAGTAAACACCAAGAATGCCACCAGGTTAAGCGCCAGCTCTGTTCACCGACGCCGCTAACACAACACAGTTTGATGTTCAGGTTTGTCCGGAAAGGTCAGCAACAATAACGACAACACAAAGTGTAACGCAACGAGGAGTTGCGAGGCAGAAACCCTGAACGTACCCCTGCTCAGCTATGCAACTCTCACTCTTCTGGGATAACTGATGTCTTGAATTACTTTAATTAGGTGCGATGGTGTCTAATTATGAGAGCGTGGCACGAAAAGGCTTCACTGATAACACAAGTTAAACCAGTGAGGATAATTCCCGCTCTGCATTGCTGTATCATGAAGCAAAGTGCGCATTTACCTTAAAAGTCAACAGGATGTGACAGCTGTTTCCCTTGATTAAAAAAAAAACCGCAGTAAAGTGCCATGCTGTAATGTCGGAGACCTTTGGACCGTCTTAACCCACCCAGCTTTTCCTTGTCATGCTGTAGTAATAAAGCTTAGCAGTTAAAAAGGAGCAAAGCCACAGTTTCTTCACGAGATTCAAAATCCCCATCCTATTTGTTTTGAATAAGTTGTCACTCGAAATGCAGCCGAATTGTCACAACGATCACATCCTGTATCCGGTGGCTTTGTAGTAAAACAGTTTCATGCATACAGCTGCTGGGATTGGCTCCAGCCGCGACCCTGGATTGGATAAAGTGGTCCAGAAAATGAGGAAACAAACTAAGTGCATTTTCACAACTATCAACTAAAAAAGCTTTTTTTCGGACCACAACAGTAAAAATGTCCATAAGGCGAGCGATAATGTATGATGAAAGAGGAGAAAAGGGAGAAAGAAGGGGAATTAATTATTTTTCTTGCTTGTTTTTTTTATTTTTATTCATTTTGTCTTTTAATTTCTTTATAGAGAATTTTTATGATTACGTTTGAAAATGAACATTTCAATACTAAAAAAAAAACAAGGACAAACTGTTTTTTAAAAAAAAGCTGGTAGGGAGTATGATTTAATTTCAGAATTATTTTTCAGTTCTACATGTGGAAGTTGCTGCAAAAAGCCTGTGCACATGCTTGGATGCAGTGCATCTAGGGAACACAAGGTTACAGCCGCTGCAGAAGTGATTAATTCTAAGTGAATCCAGTTTAATTCAAGCAAGGGTGTCTTGCATGTCAGGCATCAGCTAAGCAAATTATTGCAAACTTCCTTTTTTGGTGCTTGATGATTCACATCCTTTCGCGCGCTAAACCACACCACTGCTGAAAAGAAGCACGACTCGTCTCCCTAATGCTCGTTTGAGGGGCTAACCTAACAAAATAAGCTTTTAAAAAGACATTGTGAATGAAAAAGGACTTTTTTCAGAATATATAAATCCTGTTCCACAACACTAAAGAAACTGTACTAAACTTACCAAAACTATGAGGAAGTGTTGGAGCTAGGCCTGATGCAATGCAACCTCTGCAGAAGTAGACAAGAGGGTGAAGGAGGAAAAAGTAAATCAAATCCATGTCACCCAAGAGCCTTTCAAGAAGCCAGAGAAAGTCCAAAGAGTGTCGTGGAAATCCCTATGCACCCAAAGTAAGGATTAGACTGATCGCAAATAAAATAAGCAACAGAGAGAGGGGCCTGTGAGAGATAAGGGAACAAAACATGACCCTGTCCCAGGAAGGAGCTGAACAAATAGGAAGCTTTAAAAATAGCCAGAGAGAAATCCCTGCATACAGCAGCAGGAAGCTGTGTCTGAGAGTGAATGGTGGTAACCAGAGTGCCCACTGAGAGGGTTCAGACTTCAGGTCCAATGATGTGAATGGAGGTAAGAGCCTCGCCATGATGCAGGGTGGCTGCTGTGCGTTGGGAGATACTCATACTGATAGCGAATCCAGCCACTGGAGAGCATAACGGCTGAGTGAAGCTACTTATCAAGACTGCTGAAGAGGCCGAGGAAGACTTTCAAGTCTATTCAGGGAGGTGGGGTCTGCCTAATCTCACAGGTTGGGACATGACTGGTTTGGAGACAAGATGTTGCATATGCCAAAAAAAAAAAAAAAAAAAAGTGAAATCCTTTCTGTGACATAAAACAGACAAATTCATAAATCACTGAGCTTGAATTGGCAGATATAGACATTAAACTGTCCATTACATCAAACTTTGTAAGCAAGCCCTTTAACGGTATGCTTCAAGAAAACTTTAAATAAAAATGTATACCCCCCCATTTAAAAAAACAAAAAAACCCAAAACTGAAATACCTTAATACTTAAGACTTTCAGCTCTAACTGGTGGAAAAGAAAGTAATAAATGAGACAATGGCCACGCAAGGTTGCACATTTTCAAGCTGGGGTGAAGACAGGAATGTACTATCAAGACATTTTTTCCACCTTCCACACCATTTATTACACGCAGGAAGGAAAGGAGGAATTCCAGTCAGTACTCACACAAATCGACAAGCCATTCGGACCAGCACACAATTATATCCTCACATTAAGGTAAACTGGAGCGGACAAGTTGCAAGTTAGTGCACTTGACTAAAATCGCGAGGGGGGGCTAAAATGGTGGCTGATTTTAGGTGTGAGCAGAATCAAGAAGTTAGCCGAGTTCCAGGAAGTAGCTGAAAATGTTCCTCTTACTGCGGACCGCATGATAGCCCGGTCACATTTTATTCGCACTAAAAGAGACACCTTGAGCAAATGTTTTGTGGTTTCCGACTCACTGCATCTACTTGTGTGTAGTATTAAATGCAACTGCACGCATTATCGTTACCTAACCGCCTGCAGTGGCAGCTCAGATCAGACTCAACACCCGGAAATTCACAACTGACAAATACTTTTCTCCTCACAGAGGGCGGATAAGTTTATAACTTATCGATAAACTTAAGCACAATAGTTTGATACGCTTACAGGATATAAAGCCTAAATTAAAAAGCGTACAACTCAGATAATACGAACTTGATTTTTGATGGGGTGGTGAAAAAAAAATCTCTCCCAAATTACACCTTTACGATAAATTTGCCTATGATGTTTGACCAAGTGTTTTAAACGTACTAAATTAACAAAAAAAGACGCAAAATATCTGTTTTTATCGGCTATATCAAGCGATTATAGGAATATAAGTGCATATTATGTCTATTCTTACCGTTCAATGCTGCTTTGCTGGGACAGTCTCTTGTGAATGAAAGCGAAGTGAAAAGGTGGAGGAAAATCTGAGTTAGCCACCGCTAACGGCCACATCCGGTGTACCACCTTCAAAACAAAAGCTTACTTTTATGCGGTCTCTCGTTCCGTTCAACGCTTTACGGATATGGTGCCACACACTTCTAAGCAGAGGTGGGAGATTGTGCCATCATCGAGTCATCTCCATGCCATGAAATTATTCTGCCCTGCCACTGAAGCAGGTGATTCCATTCTGTGCAGGTTAGTTGATTGGGCTGTTTGATTGAAACCACCTGCTTCAGTGGCTGGGCAGAACAAATTCATGGCATGAAGATGACCTGATGATGGCACAATCTCCCACCTCTGCTTCTAAGTAATGTTAACATAGTTTACATCTTGTAAAAAAAATATCACAACGTAAATTTCCAGTTCATTCGATTGTGAACACTATTTGCCATGGTATATTACTCAACACTATAATTATACTGTTGAGCTTTACACTGAATGGAAAATGTTTACACTTTGCGGTCATATCGGAGTTTCTAATTAAGTCGCGCGACCTCGTATCACTAATGTCTAAGTAAGAAATATTGATAAATAATTTGAATCAGTCAGGCAAAATACATTACGATGTTACTCTAAAACGAGATCCTAACCGGAAGTTGCATTTGTTAAACTTTACGCATGCAGAATCTTTCCGGAAAAAGCGCTACGGAACGTGCTGGCTCCTGAAAGTGCCGCCTTAAGGAGGTCCTGAAACTTGATTATAATTTGTTCTTTTCACTTCCGCTTTATCTTAGTTTCTCTTACATCTCCAGAACAAAATGAGTTTGCATCAAATATTCATTTAATCCATCGGTGCACTTCAACAGATTTACTGAAACAGAGTAGTTTAATGTACTTTATTTCTGCATTAACAGTAGTCAAGTGGCCACACAAAAAATAAAATAAAACATCTTGATACAGCACGCCCTCCGGTGGCTGTACCATGGCACTGTTAACGTTTCGGTACTGTACCCTAAACCTGCTCAACTCAATTACATACACTACGTATCCCCAAAATTTGCAAAGATTTTAAGAGTATTATACTTTAATTTTAAAGAAATTTGGGAAATGTATACGCCTTTTTTGACATGCTCAAATGACAGCTTAAAATTCCATATCAAATGATGCAGGTAACTACATGTAACAAACACACCTGGTAGATACTCAAACATACATGGACACAGGAATGAGACAGTTGTCTTGGTTAATATGCACTGCAGGTTTTTATTACAAGTTTCATTAACTACAGGGTAGAGTGACTTCAACAACCTACAGCCAAAACCATTTATCAGAAAAAAAAAAAAAAAACACCGGTAAAAAACACTTTGGAGTATTTAAAAGAAGTTGGAGCAACCTTAATCACATCAAAAGACAACCAAGTGTAAAATATTCTGCACATCTGTAACAATCATCCCCTTCTGTGCAGACAGGAAGGGACGAGACTAGGAAGAGCTTCATTTCTTAACTGGTGTCCATCTGGGAAAAAAACACAAAGAAAATTTAGATGGCTGAAAACGGATTGGTTAAGAGCAGACAGGATTGCTTCTGAAAGTTGGACATACCCTGGCATTGTAGGCATCTAATTGGGCGTCAAGCTCCTCTGCTGACAGCTGTTGCTTGCTACTACCACCACGGCCTCCCCGTCCTCTACCCCTGGGACCACCTGCGCCGCGACCTCCTCTGCCTCTCTGCATGCCACCGAAACCACGACCTCTATTCATGCCTCCGCCACCTCTGTTAAGACTGAAAAAGTAAACAAACGACCGTTACTACCTTGATCCACACAATCTTTTTTCTTTTTTTTTTTTACATTTGAAGGTAACATTAACTCACCCTTGCATAGGCCGCCTCTGTGTGTCGATCTGTGATGTGACGAGCTGTATGTTCATCGGCCGCCCTAAAGAGAGACATTAACTTTTCAACTTGGGTGGAACAACAGCAGCACCGACCAATTCACTAAATCTGGCTTAATGTCAAGCAATGTGAAAAGTAACAAAAATAAACCAATGCAATCAGAATTAAAGCAGGCATGGGGAAAAGGTTTACCATCAAGTGGGATGCCATTGTACTGTTTCATGGCTTTAAGGGCATCTGCCCTCCTTTCAAAGTGGACATCGGCTGTTCCAAGGCTTCTTCCCGATCGGTCATAATGAACTGCAGCTTTCTTGAGAGTTCCAAATTCAGCAAAAAGTTCCTTAAAGAAAAAAAAAAAGAGACAAAACTCAGTTGCTATCAAAGAAACAAGTACTAAAATAAAATTTGGATACTGCAATGTCTAGTACCTGAATGTCAGCATCTGAGACCCCAAAGTCCAGATTGGAGACAAGAAGCTTCCCTCCAGTTTCCATACCAGCCCCAGCACCACCTCCAGCAGCGCCATTGAAGCCGCTGAAGCCGTTGTCGAACATGTCGTGCTGCCACTTATCTGGAAGCTGTTTAGGCTGCAACAGATGAAAAACAACGCACCTGCTGACTTCAGGATCCCCTTGCCTCTGTCAATCACAGAGTCCACACGGCTGGGTGTTGGGGCAAGCAGGGGCTCCACTTCCAACAAGGCCATGGTGAGCAGCTCCCTCAAGAGGGTCCCAAAAATTCCCTGCCCACCCCATCACAAGCAAGTGAATCAGCTCAGACAGAAGGATACACACAGGACAAAACATACATCACTACCAAAGCAAGAGGATGCTTTGTACAATCACCTTGATACACACACATTGTTTTTTAGTTTAATTTAATAACAAGGTTTAGCAGATACTTCATCTACTCAATTACTAGCATGTCAAAATTGAGCCAATTGAACCCATTATTCCCAATTCCACCCACAATTTATACTTTAAAGTCTGAAAAACTTCCCAGTCTAGCTACCATAAATGCCCATTGTTCTCTTGCCATCTGCGCCTCCACCAAGGCCCTCCAGATATGCTCCTCGGGTACACAGGGGTCGCCATCTGAAGCAGCGTTGCCTCCAGCGTTGCACCATTTGTCCAGGGTCACCGCACAGTTCTTTGTCAAGCCTTTGTGGGCTTTCGTGAAGGCAAAGTGTCCATATGAAGTACGGGATGAAGGGAAAAAATAGAAGGCGGCAAGATACCCCCTCTATATGTTGATTCTGTGAGCGTCCATTTTGAGACCACGCCATTTTGACTGGGGCTTTGTTTGGGTTGTCTGGACACTCAATTCACGCTTAAGGAGAGATGCCTGGCTTTATATGAATACTATCAGGGGAGTTACAGTCCATTTATCCATCCAAAAGAACCAGGCGAAATGGAAGAAAAGCAATCAAACAGGCCTCGTGAAAACCGCCAGCCACTCCCAGAACAAAAGGCCGCCTGGTTCCTGCACCGGGACTTGAAGCACTATTTTCCCGTTAGTGAGGAATCATCTGATGAGGATATTTTTTCGACGAAACGGCTTCCTTCCACCATCAATGTGACACTTCAGGTGGAAAGCCGTTTTTGACCCATGAAGACTAGCTTCAATTAATGGTACTGGATTCAAAATGGCGCTGGCGAGGCCTTCGGGATCCAACTTTAGCTAGTTAGCCAACAAGGCTAAGACATCCGCTCCTTCCAAATGGATTCTTCTTGAAAAGTGATGGGACACAATTGGGTCGTGGGAGAAGGGACATATTATGCAAACAACTTCCATTCACGCTTTACCGCAAACTATTGAGATCTCCTCTCAGGGAAAATCGGCGGTTAGGCATTACCGTACTCGATCGACTAGCAAGCTGGCTAGAGGATTAGCTAGCAAGCCTACTGAAGAATAGAAGGTGGTTAACCAGGAATTTTCAGCTGTGCCGAAGGTTTTTCCTTTCACTGCTCATTCCTTTAACTTTCTCATACCCTGCTGTAAGGCGTTGGTCTGCCTCTAGCGCGGCTCAGGTTCTGTCGGTTCCGCATGGGGCCGGATCCACCGCCTCGGCCTCCAAATCCTCCGCCGCCGCCACCGCCAAGACGCCCTGGGCCTCCTCCACGGCCGACGCCAGAGCCTCCGCGGCCTCGACCTCTTCCTCCTCGGCCTCCACCTCTCTGCTGCCTGTTCTGTTTGATAATGTCGTCTAGACTCATATCCATCTTATCCGTCATTATGCTGCCGCAATATTGCTAAGCTGTCACAGAAATAAAAATGTTACACCCTACACTTGATTGGTCCCTCTCCCTACTCTTCGTACAACGTTCTCAGCACCGCCGACAAAACACAATGAGCTAACAACCACGCAATATACACCAACTGGCTCGCACCATCCAGTACGTCGACCCAACGTCATCACGTAATTTTTTTTTTGCCACGCAATGACGCCCTCTACTCCCAGGTGCCTTATTTTTCTGTTTTTGTTGACATGTTCACTCAAGGAACTGAAGTACAAAATTCACCACCATCTTCTGTAAAAACTTAATAGATTATTGTAACAAAAAATGAGGTTATTACTAGTTATCACTACTACTTCATTACTAGTTGTTTGAATCAGAATATTAGTATTAGCTGATTCTATTAAGCATGCTATAAATAATATATATGCTATAATAAATATGACCTTTTTCTCAAAAGTTTCATAATGAAATAATCACTTTCAAGAAATAGGCAATACAAAATCCTGCTGAGTAAAATTGTCTATATCTGTGACCATTTTTACTATTAGTTAAACATCTTCAGAAAAAAAGTTGTCAAATTCAATTTGATCAACACAAGCAAGAGTACTGTAAAAGTCTTTTATTCAAGATTTTGTTTCAAGGCTTTGAGGAAGGGGGTCAACCAAGGGCTGCATACTTGATTACTTTACTTAATAAAGTTCATCCAAGGGTAAGAAAATGTATAATAAAAACATTGGCCTTCTACACTGTATTTTGGCTTCCAAAACTTGCCTGTAAAGTAGGTATCCAATATGACCATTCAATTGCTTCTACAATTTATTGATCTGTTTTCCAAAACAAAAATAGAAGTCAGCCCTTTCACATTTTCTTCCAAAGTCATTTAGTAGTTGTAGTACTGTGTTTAAGACTGCAGTCTTGTATGTCCTGTGAAGTCTCAGCAACAGATGTCAGCAAATTTTGATGAACACTTGTATCAGTCCCATCCACATTAAGAATGTCAATATGCAGATATATTGAACTGAAAAACACAAAAAAAGAGAAGGGAGAATTTGTGCTCCTTGAAATCCCAGGTTTTTTTTTTTTATCTATTTTTTTTTTTTCTTTCTCTTAAGTCAGTTGAAGGAGGTGAGGAAAAAATAAATAATAAAAAAGGACAAAGGTTGCTATGGTCCAGAGTACAGAAATGAGATTTGCATTCTGTGTTAGACTGGCCAACAGGGCTATCTTTTCGGCTGACATGGGGTGATGAATGAAAAGTTTTTGAGGACAATGGGTGGAAAAAAGCCATGGGGTCATCACGGGGAAAGACTAAGATTTCTTGGAGTCCTGTGTGTTGCGCTTTTTGAGGTCACTCAGGTCCACTGGTGTGAAAGCTGCAAAAACAGACAGAAAAACATTACTAGTCTATAGATGACTGATTTACTCCCCTCACATTAAAACCAGAACTCAAGTATTGCAGTAAATACTATAACTTACAATGTAGGTTAGGATTTGGGTTCTTCTCCACATACTCCTGTGGTCCACGGTCATTACGTTCACTATTTTGTGTTGATCTGATGTCTCTGAGCACACACATCCAGGCTGTGAAAGGGTAAAAAAAGAAACAATATTTTTTACTTATAGAAAGGGATACTTTAGAGCCTAATAAGTGAAGACAAAACAGTGGCTGAAGGTTTATAAATATTTAACTTAAAAAAATGTAACATGGTGAAAAGCCCACTTTCACTGCACTGAAAAAAGTATAGACTCATCAGGTGACAATTTCTTTTACATGTCTTACACTTCTAATTCAAATAAAATAATCAGATTTCCTAATCAACGGTACTTTTCATGGTTGAGAACTGCAGTAGCCACTGAAACTTGTGTAAATTTGGTCTGTGGTTTTTCGCACATCAGTCACTGTTATAAGCACAACTTTTGACATAGCACACTCAAAACAGCAGTGAGCTTTCCATTCACACAAATAAAGTGACAAAATCAGCGATACAATATGATCATTAACTTAATATCAAAATCAAGATATGAAAGAACATAGCAGTGG
This sequence comes from Craterocephalus stercusmuscarum, assembly GCA_037177115.1. NCBI lineage: Eukaryota > Metazoa > Chordata > Actinopteri > Atheriniformes > Atherinidae > Craterocephalus > Craterocephalus stercusmuscarum. The sequence continues at coordinate 8,559,428 of JBBDHI010000022.1, read as the reverse complement.
AAAGAAATATAGTCTGTTTCAAAGACTGGACCAAGGATAGTGTGTACAGCAAAAGTTGTGCT
>JBBDHI010000022.1:8530774-8541521 GCA_037177115.1 Craterocephalus stercusmuscarum | reverse complement strand
AAAAAGATATGCAGAAAAACTCCCGTGTAGCACAGCCTTTTGATCAGCATGAACAATCATTCTGGACAAACCAAAAAAATAAGCCGATGTCTCGAAAAAAGACATCATAAGCAGCATCTATTATTAACTTAAGTCATGCAGGCAGTCCCACTGGGACATGCAGTCTCTCTTGCATGTCTCAGTGTATTGTTATTTAAGTGTGCCCAAATTTTTCTCCTTCATCTGCCTCAAAATCTTTGATAAGGCTCTAGTTTGGTTGTTTTCTCTCTGTGGCACTTTGTACGTGTTTTATTTATTTTTTAATTACTTCTTTTAAAATACTCATATCTGATATAGTTTAATTTTACGTGAATCCATTTGTCTTTAAATTTGCTATATAAATAAATGACAGCTTGACCTTGCTTTTTCTACAGTGCCATCAAATGAAATAGCTAAAATAAATAAATAAATAAAATGGCACGTTTCACACAACCAGTCCAGCGCAGTTATGCTGTCAGTCTGAAACTTTAACCATTGAGCAGAACATGTTTATACCAATTAAATTAAGCATGAAATAAAATTATTTGTTGTAATTAAATTAATGCTGTTATTTAAAAGATATTATCCTAATAGATACAACTGTCCAATATGCATCAGCATTACAGCATGGTCATGAATTTTGAGACAGTGATACCTCCCCCTTGGTGTTGTTTGCTGTCAGGCTGCATTCATGTGACATGAGGGGAAATGCAACCCATGAATACTCATCTAAGCCGTAACCATGTTCTATTCTACAGGCATTTAGCAAACACATTTATCCAAAGCATCTTACGATGCCAACACCAGAGGCAAGGAGGACAAAGTGTCTTGGCCAAGGACACAGCACCAGTTGACTGGGGGGAGCAGGATGTGCATGTACATATTAGTAACCAAGTATTATGAAACATGTAAGCCTAAACAAATATATTAGTTCTACCCATATACTGTTGTGTTTATTATTTTAAATACCCTGTCCGTATTTTTTAGATAATATGAATAATAAGTGAAAATGTTTTTCTTCCTCTCATGGTTAGTGATTGAGTGAACGGTCATTTGGATAGTCTCACACACGGTTGTTCAGACAATACATGGCTTCCTTCTACCACAAACCACAAGTTAAAGAAAACTTTTTCTCTTATAATTCATATTCTTTAAACAATAGTAACCACCCCCCTCATCAAAGCACTACTATAACTGTAAATCAAGTCCAAACCCTGAGAGTACAGTCATGGCTTAAACAAAAAAGTGAAATTGCAACAGTTTTCACTGTGGACCTATGTGTGTACCAATCATATATTAAATCAGGTCATAATGAGTCAAATGCACTGTGAACTTTTTTCACTGCTGCACTGCCAGCCGGGACCAAATGATCAGACTGACTGACCATGTGTGACATTTTGCCACAACTACAAAGCTGAAAATCACGATTCCTGGCAGAGAGGTGTGATATGAACAAAAGACGCCCTTTTAATCCTGGTGTGGTCCTTAAAAAAACAGAAAAAGACTAAATGGAGAATTTAAGTGAGCTGAGTCACCCCCTTGCCTCATAAATAAAACGTTAGGAAAGGTCACTTAAATATGTCAAATTCACTCTAATACTTTTTTTTATTGCCATTACCAACTAACACATTTAAACATACTATAAAGGTCTAACATGTAGGTTACGGTGTTACATCATGTTCCCAACGGCTATATGCGTTTGTCTGGGCGTTAATGGAGCACATTGACTTAAACCGGCTCCTCAGGAGATGAGAAGGAACAGGATTGACCTGATAAACATATCTGGTTTATGGAGACCTGGAATTAGCTCATGTTATATCATTCAATTAAATCTTAGATAATGGAAAGTGAAATAGATATGCTGATGTGTGTGGCTATAGCGACTGCCCTTCTCACATTAAAAGAGATCACAGGCAGATGGCACCAAGTTTCCACTGCAGCACTGCCCCAGGTCTGCCCTCTAGCTGTTTAAACTGCAATGACAGTTTCTGACACAGCAGAGGAGCCACTAATAATAATGCTAATAGTAATCATATCACTCTTCTGCTGACTATGAGGACTTTCCTTCCTCTTCAAACGTAAGAGTGTGTAGCTACTGTTATCTGGGTCTTTTCCTTTTAGTTCATAAAACATGTCTCCTTCCTTCATTTGACAGCACAACTACTAACAAAAGAAAGAGAAGCATTTTACCAAACCATTTTATTCATTCTTTAAAAAGATGAGCAAGTGAATATACAGAGTGAATTTTTTCATAGCACTATAAAAACAAAATGTAAAAGAATATAATTAATGACTGTTCAGCACAAAGAATAAGCTGCTTTATCAAGCCAGAGAGTTGAGGGAAGAGATATTATTGTTGGTTGATTAGGAGTCGGGCGCTGGGTCACAGGTCCCTTCCCCCTGGTCACCGGTGTCAATGCTGACAGAGTTGTCTGTCTCAGCTATGTGGTCATCATTTGTACTGTGGTCACCGAGGTCACCATTTGCGCTGTGGCGATTATTATCATGATTCAGCTGTGCATATTCCACTGACACCTGTGGAAACAGAAGGGTTAAGATTGAAGACAAAAAGAAAAATCTGCATATTTGTTGCTGATGAGGATATAGGCTGTAAGATTATGATTCATGCATGCATCAAACAGCACATAGTTTCTTATAATCAGACAGAGTGATTGAAAACATGATGTAAACTCACTTGTCCTGAACAGAAACGATCAGTTTGTTGTGAGTGCATGGTCAGATAAAATAAAAGTCTATCCTCACCTATAAACGCTCATTTTCTTCAACTGTGTTTCTAATAATTTCTTGCAGGATCACTGTTGCTTTTGTTTAGTCACCTAAATCATTCTCCTCCAGACTCAATGAAATTCCTGATTTAAACACAATGTTTGCGGGATTACATGAAAGAATCCTAAATTCCAATCTAACATACCAAGTGATGCAAATGAGGAAGAGCAGCACTGTGGGACACAGTGGATTAGCCTTGTTGTCTGAGAGAGTGCATGGTTGTCTCTGTGCTGGCCCCATGTACCCCCCTTTTTTTTCTAGTGGCAGTGAGTCTAAACAGGACCATTGCTTTATGTAGCTAATGGCAAAAGAGAACGGGATAAAAGGATATATAAAGATCTAATTAATTACCAGCGGATTCTCTCAACTCTCCATCACACTTCTGTACCTCATCAGCAAGTGTTGTCTTTGGTCCAAGACAGTTTTTTTTATTTCAATTAAATAAAAAATATCTTTTTACTCTAAATTATAAATTTGCACATTCGTATTTATCATCACCTTTTAAATCTCCAGTTATTTCAATTACTATTATAAATTTGACCTTTTCTTTAATGGAAAGGTATAAATAATCTTGTTTACGACCGTATATTAACTTAACTATAAATTGATAAGGATTACCTCACATTTCTCATAGCATCTTAAGCTAAACATTTTGGACAGAACTTGGATGATAAGACGGCCCCAGGTTCTCACAGAACCAGAAGCCTTATGAATAAAGAATCAACCAAAATCTGCTGAAGAAGAACCAGAAGAAGCTTTGGCTGCAAGAAATATGTCCTTCAAGCTTTGATGGGTGGACATCAAAAAATTTATTTTTCTTTTTTAATAAGGATACTGAAGAAAAACACCTTAACTTCCTGTCTCAGTCAGCCGTTTACTTTATAGCCAGGGGAGCCCAGAAAAAAAAAAATCTTGTAATTCAGGGACCGGTGTGATGATGTTATCATGAGGTCCAACCCAAATAATCCAACCAGCACCATAATGAATTACATGATCACATCAGACTAATACAAAAAGTAAGATAAATAACATAATATCACTTTAAATATAACTGTTTGAGTTACCTATCTATAAATAACCGCGACTACACAGGGTGTCAGGTCATATTACTGTGTTTGTCCATGAGAAAACTCCTTAGATTTATGAATGTGGGGGAGTAATTGTGCTGTGTGCATAAACTGTGTACGTGGTGTATATGTAATGCTACTTACACCATCAGCCTGCTCTGGAACACCTGCGAAAACAAAAGCAGAGGGCTAGCTCAGGAAACAAATGGAGCCCGGGGATTAAAGCAGGGCTTGTGAAGTCATCTGCACTCCCACTAAAAGGTCTTTGTTCCCAGGAAAAAGGGATCTTATCATGACGCACAGTGTGTACCAGTGCGTAGATGCTAATATAGTTTTCACTAACAGAGAGCCTTAGAATGCACCAAAAAGAGTTTTTTCCTTCATTTCTCTTGGATTATTTTGTGACACCAGCACAGCCAACCAGGTCTAAGACTAAACAATGGACAACAGTTCTCCCTGGAGTATGAAACAATCAAACAGTTGCTGACTTCGTCATAGCGGAAGCACAGACTGTTTGGCTCTGTTGTTATAACAGGAAGCCCTCTTTGACGAAAGCAGGAAGTGGACACCTGGAGACTGTGCCTTCTGTTTTAATGGGATATTCTTTCACTAACAATGCAAATGTTTACAGTTAGAGATGATCCTGTTTCCTGCTTTCTTCCTTTTTTTTCCTTTTCTAAATACCAGTGACCTGATTTCTTTCGCCATGTAACTTAAAAGGAATTTGAATTAAGAGCAGGATCTTGGTCATACCTTGTTGGGACTTGCGTACTTCGCTGTATACAGTGTCAGTGCCCTTTTTCTCTGGGGCTAGCACAGAAAAAATAAGTTATAATCTAAAACAGTGTTTTTAAGGTCAAATGATGAGGTGTTGAGTGAAAACTTATAGGCGGACTTACCTCTGTTGGGATCTGCCTCTCTGACCTGCACCTCTGTGTACTGAGGTTCTGACTTATCAGGTGTGATCTCGCTGTTTTGGTCATCAGACTCTGCAGGACAATGCAATGAAAATACATTGTATTACGTTAAAAAAAATGATGCACATTAAAAAATAAATCAACAATTAATGGGCAAATCTCTCAATATTTCTATTATCAAATTTTGTGCCTGATGCATTGGCTAAGCAAGTTAAACAGCTTATTCTCAATGGCGATCGCTTAAATTTTTGTCCAAATGAAGGAACCACTATTTAATATAACATCTTCAACACTGTTAGTGTCAACTGCCCTGCTGTTGAAAACAGTGGATAAAGAATTATCTGAAAAATACAGCAGGTTATATATGGATCTACTTCCCTCAGTGCGGTAACATGACTTGTCTGTTCTACACCATGTTTGCATTGATACTAAGAGAGTTGTTGTTAACACTGGTCCTGAATGCAACCAGGAACCTCCAAATCGCCAGGTCAGATTTTGTTATTGTTCTAAGTTGTTAAAGACACAACAGACTGGTGACGAGACAACCTAACATGCTAACGAGTTGCTAATGAGGCGCTAACAACATGCATTGACCGTCATCAGCTGCACAGACTGGTTGATAGGTACGGTACAACAATGGAGTATGTAATGCCCCGACGAAAACAAACTTTTTTCGTTCTTGTGGCCTCGGGAACAAATTTCTTGTGGAGTACATAACAAGCTTAATGACAAAGTGTTTGAGAAAAACATTGGAACACTGAAGGGTTAAAAGCCAGGATTGAGCTTGAGGAAAATGCAACCCCCAGATTTCATTAAGCTCACGACGTATCAAATGCTCTGCAACCAAAAGTGGAAGCTGAACTCAAAAAACTTGGTGAAATCTGGAGTCCTGTCAAGGATTGAGTGGAGTGATTGGGCTACGCCCATTGTCCCTGTGATAAAGAAAGGGAAAACTGAAGCTGCATTCATGTCAGGTCAGTGCACAGTGCAATATCCTCTGCCATACATAGAGGACATCTTTGCGTCATTATCAGGAGAAGTGTTCTCAAAGATTGATTTAACTAAAGCATTCCTACAAATTGAGGTTGAAGAGTCAAGCAGGAAATTTCTTACCATCCCTTTTTTCCAGGAGGAAGTTGCATACTTTGGACATTTCTATGACAAATATGGTCCTCACAAGTCACATGAAAAAGTGGAAGCAGTAGTCCAGGAACCAAAGCCAGAGAATATGTCGCATCTCAAGTCATATCTGGGCCATGTCAACTACTATCATAAGTTTCTCTCAAATTTTGCCATACCGCACCCACTAAATGTACTTCAGCAAGATGGTACAGAATGGGTGTGGACCACAGAACAAGACAGAGCCTTCAGCGAGACAAAAAGACTGATAACAGCTGATGAAATATTCACCCCTTCTGACCCATAATGACCCATAGGCTGGCATCCCTGGTGTTGATCTTCAAGTAGTAGTGGTCTTAGCGGCCCGCTTACAACGTTTGGTGCTGTTCCTGGGGGCCCATTCATATGACACTGAATACAGAGGTACTAAATATCACTGCAATGCAGATGGGTTGTCACGTCTACTGTACCACTGCCATCAGCAGATGAAAAGAAGTTTCCATCCTTTGATCCTTTGGAAGTTTATCACACCACACTGGCAATCAGCTACCAGTGACAATTGCTGAAATCCAAAAATAAAACCAACTGGACCCCACCTTGTCCAAAGTCTATGAGATTACAATGCAGGAATAGCAAAATCAAAGACATCGAGAAATGATGTACAGGGTGCCTCAGTAGTCGGAATGAACCATGACAGGCACCTCTTCACCCATAGGAGTGGCCATCTGCCCTCTGAAGAGTGTATAACGACGTTGCTGGGCCATTTATGAACTCTATGTTTCTCATTGAGTTGACACCCAATCCAAATGTACAGAAAGAATAATCATTAAGACGACCACCTCAGAAATGACAATAGCTGCTCTTAGGCCTGTTTTGTCCCAAAATGGGTTACCTGAACAGACAACGTACTGCAATTCCCATCTGAGGAGTTCAACCTGTTCATGAAGAGAAATGGCATCAAGCATCTTTAATCAGAACCCTACTATCCAGCAACAAATGGATTAGCTGAGAGGTTTGTCTGAACTTTCAAAAAGCCCATTAAAGCCATGGACAAGAAGGACAGGTCCTTGTAGCACAAAGTGGACAAGTTGTGAGAGACTCTGAAGTTGGACAGGGTATCCTGGCATGAGACTACAGAGGAGACAAGTGGACACCTGGCAAAATTGCTTCAAGAATGGGACCACTCACGTACAGCATTGATATTGGAAAGCAAGGTACCTGGAGGCGTCATGTGGACCAAAATTTGGACGTGGAATGTGGCTACTAAGAATCAGTTTGTGTTTTTTTTACATTGTTATGATGTTTGTGCTGTTCATGTAATACAGCTAAGTAATGGATGTATAGATCGAAAAGGAGAGGAGTTGTAATATATGGATCTATTTCCCTTGGCGCAGTAACATGACTAGTTTATTCTGCAGCATGTGTGCATTGATACTAAGAAAGCTGTTAACACTGGTCCAGAATACAACTGGAAACCTCTGAATCACTGAGTCCACCTCGATATTGTTCTAATTTGTTAAAGACACAACAGGTGAAATGTTCTATCAATTTGGCAGCATTAGGCTAGACTTTTAGCCTTTGAAAAAAAACCTGAACTAAAAACTACCTACCAGAGCCTGATACATGTTCACTCCAAACACTTTTTCCCATAATGCCTGGGGTGACTACAAAGAGAGCAGAAACACAGCTGCAGTCTTAGTCACTGAATCAGTGGAATCCACAGCATCGCTTTCATGTATAAGCTGCTTTACCATTGGCAGCCTCGTTGACTTCTGCCTGGGTGAGGCTTAGCCGCTCTGTTTTTGTGCTGGCTGACTTCCTGTAATGAAATCGGGACAGAACACATTTAACAAGAGGCCCTATATATGCCATACAGCAGAAGCTGACATAACTTCCCTGTTAAAATGCAAATTTTTGACAGTAACATGAGCAATAGTCCTTACACTGACAACTTGGCTGTTCTCTTCCTCTTAAACTGAAGGAAACGCATTTTGAAGGCAATAACAAGGATCAAGGCCAGTATGAGAATGATGCAGAAGGCTGCGATGAGACCCTTTTTCCACCCAGCCAGTTTGACTGCAGAATACATATGAATTAAACATATGACCCCATCCATTCATGATAACATTATAATATCATTCTAAAGTCCAGGAATAATAATATACTCAGAAAACATCAAGTATTTCAGTCTAAGATAGTTTAACATTCAGCTCTACAAATAAGTATGAAATCATTTTATAATTCATTTTTGTTTTACAATGTAAGAGTTTAGGTACTTTTATTGTTATAAAATGGGATTGTTATTGCTGCATGAGTCAAGTCTAACACATTAATACGCACATATCTTCACCCTACATGAATATCCTTTTAGCAAAGCTATCAACCAAATAGAAAACACACACCTCCAAATGTGATTTTGGGGCTAGATTTAGTTTCCTTCGCCGGGTTTGTGCTCATACAGTAGTATATCCCTCTGTGCTCTCCTCTGACGTTGTGTATTCTGAAAGACTCTTCCCGTTTATCAGTCAACACAGAGGCGAGAGGCCCCACTGTCTCAGTGTGGTACCAGGTGAAGTTAATGGGTGGGCTGCCACTCCGAACAGAGCAGATCAAACTCACACTCTGTCCCTCAGAGATGTCCCCGGGACTGGGAATGATGGTCAACACTGGTTTTGATACAGCTTCTACAAAACAAACAAACAAACAAACAAACAATAAGAAACGAGAAGCAGTTCAACATGTTTTACATGAGTTTGGCTGATTTTCATCACACCTGCATTTAACAAACCTATGATTTTAGTTGAGTGCAGCAGTTCCTGTCCTGATCCTATCAAGGAAGGCTTGAGTAGACTGTTTTTTGCATGGCATAGAAAGTTGTTAAGGTCAGAGCTCTTGAAGATAGCTGTAAGGTTGAAGATAGCCTGTTCCCCTGTCTTGCTCACAACCCTGATCTCAGGTTTCCTCTTAGGAATGTACAGGGTGTATGTGATGGGCAGAGTGCCTCTGCTGCTGTGACAGAGCAGCTGGAAGTCCTTTCCCAACAACAGCGTGCCCCCCAAAACACTCATCACAGGCTTTGAAACAGGAACTGGGTGAAAAGAAAAAGACAAACACATAGAGGATGTTTTTTATAAATTCTGCAGCCATTCTAAGCTATACTGCCAGCATTGAGCTAAATCCTAACATGCTAAGAAACACATAACACACGGATGTTTAGCTGGTAAAACAAAGTACAGCTGAGGCTGACGGAAGTGGCACCAGCTTTTTGAACATTTCATGAAATGATGTATGCATCAAAGTTTATCCATTCATCCATCCATTGCACAACTATCAAAATGCAATACAATCATTGTCATAGGACTGATAAAAAACCTGTATAGATTCTGCTGTGGCCTCGCTGGTATTGTCCACATGGAGGAAAGGTTGCACATAGCGGAGTAATTGTGATCCAAACATATCCAAACATACAATTAATTATGATTTCATGCACTGTGTGACTTACCCTTGACTTTGACAATAGATTTTGGGCTCTCCTTAACAAAACTGTGTGTCAGAGAAGAAGTTCTGGCTTTGCAGGTGTAGTTGCCAGTTTTTTCAAGGTTCACTGCCGCTATATGTGCTTCTGCATTGGTATGTAGGATGTTATTTTTGTAGTTCGAGTGCTTTATGGTGTTATTCTGGATAATCAGCATGATATTATCTTTGTAGAAGAAGAATTCCATGGTTTCATTGTTGATCCTCTCAGGAACGTAAATGGAAACAGAGCAGGTGAGTTTGAAACGGTCTCCTTTGAAGATTTCTATGGGCTCCACAGTCAGCTGTGGCTTTGAAAATAGTTCTGTTTGGGTTAGACAGCGAAATTTAAGCAATAATCACTCATTATATGGTATATAATGCTTGTTTTAAATCATCAGAAGGCTTTATATTCAAGATTATATAAGATGTCTTATCAGGCATTTTATAAGAATGAGGACTTGCCTTTGACAGTGATGGTTTCATAGTTTTCTTTCTGGACATTTCCCCACTCTGCCTTGCAATTAAACTCCCCGGAGTCTCCTTCCTGAGTGGTAATTCTATGAATGAGGGTTGTGTTTGGAGATTTCTTGAGAACCCTTTTGCCTTTTGTAAGGAATACTTCAATGTTCTTCAATGGAGAATCCACCACTTTACAGATAACTTCCACCACATCCCCTTCATAGACAGTAAGGGAGGGCAACACATTCATGACTGGCCGAATGTTGAGGACTGTAAGACAATTAGAATAGTCAGGCACACTCTTCCTTTTAAAATGTGATCTTACCATTGTGACCTACTAAGTAAGTGATGTAATCACCTTTGACTATCACTTCAGTCTCATTGCTGCGGTCAGAGCGAATAGTGCCAGAAATCAAGCTGATCTCATAGTCACAGGACAGAAAACAGTTTCCAATGTGTCTTAATTTTAGGATGACCGCTGAAAAATTCCTATCTGTTTCGAGCTGCTTAATCCTCTCAGGCTCTCCGTTCTGAAACCTCTGGTAAAACGTGACTTTAAGTGGTCCTTTCTCCGCCGGGGCACTGCAGGTGGCTGTGAACTCCTCGCTCTCATAAGGTGATACATTACTCAGATTGATTATTGGCTTCTGGAGGCCTGAGGACAGAGAGGGTCCAAGGGACAGTGAGAAGCGCAGTTTATACTCTACATACTAACAATGAAATTATTGATGACTAGGTGTTCATTTCTCAAGTAATTCTATTATTTTTTTTTTAGAGAGGAAAATGTATTCTATCTATCTATCTATCTATCTATCTATCTATCTATCTATCTATCTATCTATCTATCTATCTATCTATCTATCT
>JBBDHI010000022.1:8465129-8485874 GCA_037177115.1 Craterocephalus stercusmuscarum | reverse complement strand
AAGAAATTTAGTTGAATTTGGATTAAATTGGCTGTGAAAGACACCACTGATGGTATTGTGTGTGGAGGGCTTACAGTTATCCAACGTTTAGGCGCGGAGTTCTCTGAAAGATAGGGCCAGACCGGGGTGGATGCCTCCTGGGTTGGGTCAGCTCAGGAGCTGGGGTTTCACAGAACCAGGTGCAGGAATCGTCGGCCGGAAGCTCCTCTCACGGGTTTACTGAGGTTCGCCAGCGATTCTGAGTCAGACGAGTGTCTATTTTTGTTCACAGCTGGATTTCCGGATTAATTGGAGACTTCCAATTAATGGTCAAAAACGGGAAAAATGTCTATTTGGCTTGAGCTAAATTTGGCTGGAGCTCTCTGTTTGTTAATCGACAGATTGTGGTTTCATACTAGGAAAACGACAAAAACAGACATAGACGACTAACAGCTAAAACAAAAATTACTGAGTCCGAACTAAGGAGAAAGTCTGCAGATCCTCTGGCTCTTTCTCCTTCGAAGTGGCTTCTTACTTTGGCAAAGTTAAGGCAAAAAGTTTGTCACAACAGCATGTCTTAAGAGCCTAAAAGAGCATAAAAAGAGCATAAAAAGAGCCTGGTTTTCCTGAGAGTTAGGTCTTTTAAACAGATACCACCTCTAAATCTATCTACCAATGATGCGGTGAAGTTTGTGATGACACGATGTAGAGTATCATCCTTGTCCAATGGGAATGCTCTAAATTTCCCCGTGAACAGAGCCTTCAAAATTTATGACATGGGCGTTGTAGGTTCGTTCATCTCAGGGAGAGAAGCAAGCTTTGAAACTCCTCTAAGTGTTTCTTGATTGAAATGAATATACCAAACATTATCTGCTTTGCAAACATGCTATAACACTTCTTTGAGTAGGAAAGAATAAAACATTTCTTCATTTCCTGTAGTAACTCATTAATATCACATTAATTCTTTTATGCAGCAAAATAAGAAAACTTTAACACAAACATAATCTCATGTGCAGATATGAGGGTGGTATAAGGTAAGAATTGTCTACTTCAGCGAATTACTTCTTTAGCATACAGAGAACTTATATAATTCTTTAATGAAGATATATATACAGTATATATAACAGAAAAACAGATAATTGTGTATTGTCCTTGTTTGGTCTTAAAATGGACCTCAGAGGGAATTACACCAGGCTGTGATCCTTCCTGAAAAGAAGAAACAGTTTATAGACAATTTTGAGCAGAATAAAGTTCTTGAGTCAGGACCCCTCCTCGTTGTCTGAAACAAAGGAACATTACTCGGATGAAAACGGGAAAATTTACTATTGTTGAAATCAGCAGTTTGGCGCAATCTCGTCTGGTGGTTGGGTCGAAGGTGTCAACTTTTGAGTCTTTGCAAACATTATAAGAGTTCATTTAAAGGTTTTTTGACCTGTGAAGTCAGAAGATGTAAATTGAGCACTGTCTTGTTGGAGGAGGAGACCATGAGAAAGAGCTGGCCTGTAGCACCTAGGTTGTAAATCCGGTGTTGCTTCAGTTCTTTGAAGATAAGGTTCTGTCTCTGGTCAGAGGGTGAAGGGGACAAACAGGGAATGTTCAATTTCCACATTGATTCTGATATATCTTGGAGTGATATCGCTACAGTTTGAACTCCAATTGTTCAGCAAAGTGAAACCGTCGGGTGGGGATCAGCTTTATTGGGGTGGTGCCTGATGACTATCGGTGTGGCATCATTCACTGGGCATCAGAGATCCTGTTAACCTCCACTACTGCACCGTCAGCAGCGCTGCAACTCAACGGTGGTAACTCAGGGCGATGGACAATAGGCAATTAATCTTGCCTTAATGAACCATATTAATAATGTAGAGGATTGTTAAGTACTTTAGACAGCAATGGTTGATGTGGGTGGTCCATTTGCAGTCCCTGATTCCACTTTAATTTTGCATCCTTGCTGTTATGCATTCAATTTTAGTCTCAGTGCCAAAAATGTTACCCTATCACGCAAAAAAGTATTTGCGTGATGCAGATGATAGCATTCAGGATGTTGCTGAGCATGTGCATGTGCATGTGGCTCTTGTTTGTGAAAAGTCATAGCAGCTGCAGTGTCCTAATTTCTGCTGATCCCATAATCTCCCAAACATCAGCATGACAGCGGGAACAGGAAGTCACAGCATTTTGGCACAGGAGCCAAAAAAGGCATCAGGTCCTGACAGGAAGAAACACACACTCAGATACAGATATATAACAAAACGTCCTCTAATGTAAGCTGCAGCAACACACATTTGAGCTGAAATTAGACCAAGATTAGAGACCAAATAATTCATCACTCTGCATGTGGGTCAGAATACCTGCATCCCGGCAATAAGACGATTCTCAACCATGAAATTTAAACAAGAAATATAAATTGAGACATTAGATTTGGTGATCTAAAAATGACATGAAATTATTAAAGCCTCCAATTTGCACAGTACGTTCAAAGTACAGTGTCAGCATCTAATTTCCGTTGGATCATTATTGTGCATATGTACATAGACGCCTCTCACATCTCCAAATTAAGTTTCAATCCTTTTGCACCAGTATGCGGGTTCTTGTTTTTTTTTACTTTTGGGTCATGCTGTTTTGCCTTTGCCCACCTAATCATTCCCACTCCACTAAGCGACACACAAATTGTGACCAAAGAGCTTTGTGACTGTCACAGTGCCTTGACTAAAACCAGGAGTCTATAATTTACATCATAGCCCCCAAACCTTTTCCTACACGGCCTCTGCTGTCTTGTATGTGGGAGCTGTACTCGTAAAACACCGGTGAGCTGTGGTATGGTTGAGAGGTGTGGCAGGCAATAAAAGTCTGGAGCCAGCTGATGATAATGTTCATACCAATACACAGGGCCCCTATCAGACTGTTTTATGGCCTATCATGGACAGCACACACAAACAGCCACACACAGTAAAACGTGTGTGCACAACCATAAACATAGATGCAATGAGAGGCTGAGAGGAATAAATGTACATTTACTGTAAACTGCAAATTCAAAAAATTGTAGCTGGTGCACAATAGTAAACAAACACAAAGTCACATTTGTTAAATGTCATGCAGGCAGACACCCACACTCCCACTCTTACTGCCAGAACGCTATGGATCAACGGCTGCCGACAGGCTGTGCATCATCCATGTGCGCAGACAAACATTTCTACAAGAAATGCATCAAATGCGGCATACAAACATCATTAATTCTTTGTGTAAATTATTTACAGCAGCTGGTAAGCATTTGGTTGCAAGATGAGGAAACAAACCTGAAAATAGGAAGAACGCCAAAATGCTACAATGCTACAAGCCCATTTTCAAAGGTATAGGGCTGAAATAAATGCAGTACATCACCAGGACGGAATCCAATGATTTCCAATGGATGGTTTTCATTGAGATTGTTGTCGCAAGTTTTTGCAGTGCCTAAAAAAATGTGCACTTATTTTTAAGTAGCAAAATAATTAGCAAAATGTGTCTCAGAAAGCTACCCGACCCCACCACCCAAAACATCGGTATGACGCTAATAAAATCCAAGGTTAACATTTACATCTACGTATTTCGCATAATTGGCAACCAGTAATGTAACAAGATATAAAAAGAGCCAGCAGTTAAGTTCTCATTAGTTAAAGATGGAGGATTTCGTCACACTGTGAAGGGTTGTGTGGGTTCAACATAGTTCAACAGTTCAAATCAGGCAAATCCATGGCTAAGGCCAGAGGGGTACAGGCACCTGCTGGGTCCCCTGCTGATTGGACCTGAATGTTACCCTGTAAACTCTGCTTCATCCTACAGTAAATACTTTTAATAACTGGCAAGCCACACTGGAATATAAAATGCCTTATAACAAGTTGATGAAGAAATAGTTTCAGATTCTTGCAAAGGTTGTTAAAGGATAAGTTAGATTTTTTGCAACCTGGACCTATTTTCTAGCATGAAATATGATCAATTACTCACCCATACAGTTTTGTTGTGACTCGAACTCTTTTGAGAAATATTTAGATCCACTCGTGATCAGCGTACATCCAATATACTGGGAGTAAACGGGGCAAGCTCATGCAGCCTCTAAATACAGCAATTTCTGCCACAAAACTCCATCATTTCACCAATGTGTTGTTATGAATCGCTGGTCTGATCCCTCTGTGAGCTCCATGCAACTCAGAGTTGCTTTTTGTGGTGATTCATTGTTATTTACAGCCATTAACTTTGAGTAAGGACTTTGATGATGTCACTGCCAGGCCGCATCATAGTGCCTGTAATGGCTGTAAATAATGACAGATCACCACAAAAACACTACCCCAACACTACACTGGTTCTAAATATCTCTCAAAGGAGTTCAAGTTACACCAAAACTATCTGGGTTAGTTAATGATCAAATTTCATGCTAGAAACTAGAAAATAGGTCCAGGTTGCAAAAATACCGAACTTATCCTTTAATTTTTTATCTTACCAGATATTTCACAGTTTATCCTGCAGAACACCATGTGCCTGATCCGTTTGGGTTATTGACTGAATGATTTTTATTTTCTGGTCACAATGTTGTCCAATAATGTAGCAAATAATGTTACATTTCATAATGTATCCAGAATTAGTCATTTACACTCAGCAACACTGTAACCCCTTGTCTCTTAGTCCATTGGCATTAACTATCCAAACAAATGTTATCCATTGTGTCACAAAAATGTAAAAAAATGTTTTTGTTGTCGGGAATAAAATGACATTGTGTTGTTTCTCCTCTGCTCAGTTTTGTTATGCTCTCATGTAATTTCATTATTATTTAAATAACAATAAAAGGGTTGCGTGTTTGAACCATTGCCCCTCTACCGTAAGTGTCACACAGACAGACACAGACAACAGCGATCTTCAGGGAGTAAAGCCCTCTGTTCTTCACGGCCTCACTTTTTTTTGTTTATTTATTTTAACCACAGCTAAAATTTTCTATTGCTTTTTAAAACAAACATCCAAGGGCATGTCTTTTCAGATTCCATTGACATTGTTAAGAAACTAGTCTGATTCTCATCTGGCCTGCCCTGATGTGCACAGAAAGCCACCTCAGCATGGCGAAAAGTCTACTTTGTCTGCCAGGATTAGTTTATACTGGGCCTCAGTGGACACTGATGATAAACCCATCACTGCCCGTAATGACAGTTGGGAACCTCTCAGAGAAAATATCACTATTTTTTATAATAGGCTGTGAATAGAAAAGTGTTTTAACTCTGATTTAAAACTTCTGAGAGTTTCAGCAGAGTTTCTGGGAGTTTGTTGCACATGTGAGGAGCTTTAAAACTGATCGCTGCCTCGCCGTATTTAGTTCTGACTCTGGGAACTGAAAGTAGACCTGACCCTGAAGGCAGCATGTCAGTGTCCCCCATTTAAACTCAGAAGTCAGAGCAAAGGACAATTTGCTCTTTATATTTAAAGCAGCATTACTGAACTCTAACAGATGTTCACACTTCCATTTTGTCCCTTCTCTGTTGCCATAAGGGGAGATCTTTGCTTAAAGTAGAACAAACAATAAAAGGTTGATGAATGTGTATATCCTATATCTCCAGTATATAAAAGAGTAAAGCATGTAAGTTTGACAGATATTTACCTCCCCTCTCTCTTTTTGAACCTGAAACCTGTACTGTCTATAAGTCTACATCTTCCACAGGTTTTAGACTTGCCTTCATTTGTGCAAAGCCATGGGATATAAAATTATTAAATGGATCAGAGTTTTGAAGAATCAAGGCCAAAAACCATCACTGAATGTTTTTCATCTTCAGGTCCGCAGGGAGTAGGCCTGCTACATCAAAAACATGAGTGTGGGGTGGAAATCACTGCACAGTCTCAGAAACACTTCTGAAAACTTATCGACACTTTGGAAGCTATTTACTTTCTGAAGCTGTCCTTTTAATATGAGGCATGAGTTGTGTGTGAGGTTACATCATTTTGAGAGATTTGCATACAGGTGTACATTAAGACTGGCGACTCAGTGTGTTTAAATGCTGCCCGGTGCACGCACTATGCATACAACCCAATGACCCATAAATGTGACATACTGTAGATGTGAACAGTGCATAGATGCACTGCAGAGATATAGAACTGGCACGTATGGCAGGTGATGCTCACACACTTGAAACTGAATGTGCGATTTACATGTGACTCATTGATGGATCACCCCAACAGTGGACCCCGCCTGTAATTAGGACCCAAATGGCTTTACAGTGACTAATTATTGATGCAGCCAATATGTGACAGCCACTAATAAATACCCATGCTGGCTGGATCGTTCAAACGAGAACCACATTAATGATCCACTGGATGGGAGAAAGGTGAGAAAGCAAAGGGGGAAGAGATGAAGAGCGAGGAGAGAGCAAAGGAAAATGATATAGTAGGAGCTAAAGTATGTTGCTTTTGTGGCGTGGAGATGACAGTGATGAATTTTCCTAATAACATGCACACAGCTCAGGTATAGGAGTCAAAAGTAGAAAGATATTCATATCAGTTGTCCTCTGGAAATCTGAAACTGCACTTAAGCGCTTCTTTGTTCTGTTCTTTTTTTCTGTTCTCACAGTGATCCACAGCTGTAGTGAGAGTCTTGCACTGGCAGCATGATGCTTATTTAAATGCATTATTTGATTATCTGGAAATGGGGATTTTTGTGCATCTGTTGTGTTTTACTATTTCTTTGCAAAAAAAAGAAAATTATAAATGCGCATGTGTTAATTTAACAATGCATAGGGTGAGACTTTCTGTTGATCGTGTTTAAGTTGTGTCTGTGGAAAACACATCTGAGGAAAAATGTGATTAACTAAAAACTGCAGAGCATTATCATTGTAGCTATGTACTGGTTGCAGCAGAGTTGTTTTATTTATCCATAAGCACTTCACACGTGTACAGTACAGAAACTAGCTGGAATTCAATTTAATAATATAGTAATAATCACATATAATAGAAAATCTGTCACTAAAGTCGCCGTTTGCATAACTGCCCCTATTTTGTTTGTCAACCCAAATAACTTTGTGTCTTTGTCTAATTAAATTGTTTCCTTGAAATTCCTTTCCTTCTATTTGTTTAAAAACAATATGTTTGAAGTAATTTTCGGTCCCCATGTTCCCTTATTGGAACTGTTATAATCCAAGGTTTATGACAGGAGGGGGGACTACAAGGTGAGGGCAGGAAAGTGAAAAAAAGGACACCATTATAAAACTGATAGCATTGCCATCAAAGTATAAACATATAAGTAAACTCAAAACCATTAAAGCTGCATTGCGCAAGTTGGAATGCCAAATACTATTAAAGAAAAACTTCACCCTCAGAATGATATGCCTTTATTTTCTACTCACCCTCATGCTGATTAACACTCTGGAACACTTTTTTGATATTTATCATGAATAAACCGTGGAATCTTGTATTTCCTGGATGCGTGTTCATGATGCTACGGAAGCCGCGGCAGTATGGGGGTCCAGTTTTCAGCGTCTCATGTATGCACAACGGGGAAATGTGCTTCAATTTAGCTTGTACAAATACTGTATATTCAAAGTAAAGTTACAATAATTTTTGCCGAGTTAAAACAAATCATTTTGAAGTTACAACTAACACTGCACAGGAAATGTTTTGAGCCGTTAATTAAAGAGTTTAGTAATTCAGCAGCTGACTGTGTTATTTATTTTAATGCTGAAATAACTTGATGGTGTATTTTCAGTAACTGTTGTCAAATGGAAAATCAATAATCGCTAATCTAGAATCGTTAATAATGGAAAATCGGCTGGTAATTGAATCGGATCGGGATATCAGACAGATTAACCATCCTAATACAAACTTGCAGATTGTAGCTTTATTCCAGAAGTCTGTCCCCTGGCGACAAGTGTTCGTGACATTGTCCACTTCGACTTCGACTACGTTGGTCTTTGTTTACTTGCATTGCACTCAGTCTGAGCCCGGAGTTAGATGCACAATAAATAAATAAAGCATAGCATAGCTAGCATACGGGTAGCCAAATGCCAATAAAGGCCACGAGCGGGTTAGTGTTACATGCTAATATTACATATACAGGACTATAGAGGTAACTGTAGTGAATAGAGATCGTCTCATTCTGCACATCAGGCAATTTGAAGAGGATGCTGGGGAAGGAAAATAGTAGTGTTTAACATTTAAACTTGAGAAATGCACCTTTAATGAATGTCATTTGACCGGTAACCATGGTTTGATGTAAACACAACAAAACATTGTTTCTTTCTGATTGGCTGTTTGCAGTAAGTACGTAACTTGGACTAAAATACATTCTGTTTACACCACAACCATGCTCACGCTAACAGCTGATTTTATCATTTAAAAATAGAAAGCGAGAAAGTCTCCTTCAGGCTATACTGTGCATTGGTTTCCCCCTTCTCCTGAAAAAGGAAAAAAAAACTTTATGGGAGAAAACTTAAGAGTTCATGGAGTTCGTGTCACATCAAGAGTTCATGCAGCACCAGCCCCTCAGAGAAAAGGCTGGAGTGATGCTATCCACGTCTGTTTGATGCTGCAGCCATGCAGCCCTGCTTCTGCCAACTGCCTGTGTGAAGCAATTTCCCCAAAGGAGGCAGTTAGCATTAAATCTTTTACATGAGCGAATCTTTTTACTTACATGCTTCTGAACAGTAAAGTGAGCAGTGTTTCACGACTGCAACTGCAAAACCACTGGAAAATAATAAAGTAAACAGAATTACGAGGAAAACATGACATGAACTGTAAGCTCCTTGGACGCCTCCTTGGCCTTCCTTCTGTGGTGGCATTTGTAATTCCGTTTATGGTACAATTCTCCGTAGTATCCTCCCTTTAATCATTCTTTGACAATACTCTCCAATGCCCTAGAAAACAATATATCCCTCAATAACACTGTCAAGACTCATTCATCACTGCAAACCCTGGTAGGCCACCAGGCTAAGATCTTTACTCATAGATCCATTTGTTATTAAAAGAATACAATCCACACAGAACAAACGGTAGCTCAGAGGGGTTCAGAAGTATGAACTAAAAAGCAATTAGCTGCTCTGAATCAGTTTAAGGCAGGAAAATAAATGAGAATACTGATTATTGCATGAGTTGCAGATGCGTTCAAATATTTATTAGAAATTAATCTGTGAGCTGATGCAGAAGTAGGTCCTTTAATTTGTCCACATGTGACTATGATAGAGGTTTTTGCCTCACCAGTGCAAGTCTTTTGTGAGCGTTGATGAAGTTTCTAGATGTCCTATAATAACACTTAAGCCCTCGGACTGGCACTAATGAAACAGTTTAGAGCTAAACAGCTCTTGGTGGAGGGAACTGCTGAATAAATTAGTGCTTTAAATGAAGAAAAACTAATTCAATGACAAAAACAAACAAAACAAAACAACAGCCTACCCACCGATTCGTTTCAGACAAGTTGTGGATGTACACCTGGAGCAAATAATATAAGGGTGTACCTCAATAACAATTACATTTTTAAAGCCTATTTGTTGGACTGCCACAAGATATTTGTGGACTTGAGTGACATTAATGGATTGAGCTCTCAGGCTGCTTTATTTAGCAGGTCAAGTGAGGAGAGAAGATGGGCTGCTGTAAAATTTAATTATGTGGAGTAAATCAGGCAGGATGTCAGCTGGAAACATGTCACTGCTGGGAAACAAAAACCTGGGTGAAGTGCAGCATCATCTCTCGGCTGTGCACCCTCTGCAGAGCCAAAACTCCCAAATGCTTCAGAGCATGTCTGGCACATAAATGTGTCTTATGAGATGAGGGTTAATATCTAAATAGGTTATCTGTGCTGAATGCTGGAGTTCAGCAGACAGGAGCAGAACTGAAGGCCATCAGTCTCACTCTAATGTGTTGCATCTTCACACACAGAAACTGCCTCTGTTGTTTGTATCCCCCTTCTTTTCTGAATAAAGGTGATAAATACTCCTCTGTGTGATCTATATGTGACACAGAGATGCATTAGAAGCCCTTAAGCTGTTCAAATCAATATTCTGTTTGAATGTTTTCTTGTAGCAGGGTTGAATAGTTCACTCCCTCCCACTGTAGTGCACTAATAAAGAGTTATATGCCCAAGTTCAGGCATATTTCTTATTTCACACAGAGGGAAAAAAAAGGAAGTATAAGCCATGAAGCAAAGTGGAAAAACTAAAAAGCTCTTCAAATGTGCTCAAAGTTCTTTTTCCATGAACTTGAAAATGCGTTCAAAAGTGGAAAAGAAAGGGTCATAGTCAGTATCTTTCCTCATTGCCACAACCCCTTTTTTAACCATTCTGCAATTCCTATACTGTACCTTTAATTCGTGACTTTTATCACATCCCGTTTTTGAAGATAACTTTAGTTCATTCAGTTACTATTTCTAGGCAGACACACAATATTGGCTGCAGTTTTATTTCTACTCAAGACAAAAGGATGGTCTTGTCTTTGCAAGAAAGGAAACAGATAAATGTGTTTGTCTTGTTTCTCCCAGGATGGGTCCTTTATTTATTCTGGCCTTTTAACTCCAGGTTAATGTAGCTTAGGCTCTCATTCCTACTGTCTTTGCATTGGGCGCCGGTGGCGCTGAGAGGGGGACCGCGAGTTTGGGGACGGTTGATTGACACCCATCAAACTCTGAGCTGCCTGTAGCCACAGCTAACAATGCTAACTCGGCGCTTACTGTATGTGAGCCAGGCGATGGAGGGCAAAAGCTAACTAGCTGGTGGTCGCTTAAAAACTGCAGTTGTGTGCCCTCTGCCTCCTTGCTGCCGAATTTCTGACACCCGTCAATCAAAAGGATGCACCACTAATTATACAGAATTTCTAAATTAAATAGCATTTAAACAATTGAATTATATGAAAAGGTCGCCATGAAGGTAAACCAGACCTATTGAACCTGAAATGTTTTTTTTTTGTAGCAGGCTTTAAACATGTTTAATTCAGCGGTGAAGTTGGCTTTTTAATATGGGAGTCTGTGGGGATTAACATCCTTTCGGAGCTAGCTCCTAACAGATGAGGACTGAACTGAAATTTTTGGCACTTGTGCATAGTCTTCACATTTCTCAGGGTTGCTCCTTTGTGTTTTTTTAGGGGGACAACCTAAGAATTTTGTCAATGTTACTCATACACATACAATCTGCTTATACGTTGTTGCTGACCGTGTGTATGCTTTTATGGAAATGGAAAGTCCATATCTTTAAATCTCAGTCCAATCAAGCTTCTGTCTGAAGCGATGATCTTCATAATATTTAGCAAATGGTAATAATACTGTTACTGAACAGTGTACTGTACACTGAAGGCATAAAAGGGTAGTGTCATTAAATTAGCTATTATGCATTACCTTCATGCACATATTGTTTTTTAAAAAAATGTGCCAAAAGATTGTTGCAGGCAAATTACTGCTTATTTCACCTGCGGGCATTTGGGCCCAGTTGTAACAAAAAGAATTGTGCTCCAATCCTGCAGCCTTTATGGCCTGAGCATGCAGAATCTAAAGCAATAATTAAAGATTATAGTCCCAACATTGCTGTTTCTCCTTTTAACTGCTGTGTTACATTCAAGCCTTCCTTGAAGAAAACTAATTAATGTTTTAATGAAGAGTGTTCACATGATTTATAACAAAGGGGGGGGGGTCTTTGCTTCAGAGTCATTTGTTATCTTTGATTTACATGATTTAACAAAACAGATAAAACTGCAAATAAGGAGGGGAAGGCATGTGTAATGAGTTCAGTGTGAGAGCTTTGAAATCAGCTGAATCTTAATCAGTGCACTTGCATCATCATCAGTTTGCAGAAAAGCAAGTAAATATGCACGAGGCACTGGAGTCGTTTTAGCTAAGTAAAATGAACAGGACACTGATGGGTCTGGATTCATCAGCAGTTCAGGAGAAAGCTGACTGGAAGATATTGTGCATGTTTTTAATGGGGTCCCCAACAGGATCCTAAACTACAGAGTGGTTTCAAGTCAAAATCCTTTGTACGAGTCATGCTTTCTGTTACTTTTGCAAGATTATAACTCTAATCAATAGAGCGCAGCAGTGCTCAGAGCATCAATTACAGCCGTCTGAGTCGGCGGTGATAATGATTACAACCATGAAAATGTGGTGTTTGTATTGCCTGGGACTCACAAATGTTTAGAAACAGAGATATTGTGGCATGTGACTCATCTTTGTGCTTCTATGGATGTTTACCCAGACTCTAAAGTCACAATGTTACTTTCTAATTTACAGATTTTGTTGTTTTCAAAACCTGAAAATCTTGCCAGACAACTTTTTGGGAAATATTGCAGTGAACTTCCCTTGTTGCCAAAGAGTTAGCGATTGTTTAGAGTATTTCTACTCATCACTCAAGCTACAAGCGTTGGGTTTTGTCTTTCAGTCACTTTTAAGGCATATTCACAGACTTTTGATGATGTTGGGCTGGTTGATCAAACGAAACCAAGCAAAAGAAATGGAGAAAAGGAAAGAAAGTGAGTTCAGTGCTGCTTTGAGGCTGCGGCTCTTGCCCATCCCTGCTTTAGGAAAGGCGCCTAAATCTGTCTATGTAGATATAACCCGAATGAATCTCTTTCTACCTCATCTAACCAATTTATCTATTGCTGTCATAAAAAGTCAGTTTAATGACACCAGCCTGCAGCACATGTTTACAAAATCCATCAGGCTTCTGATTCTCAATTTTGTGTTGATGTTAGCATCATGTTTTGGACGACTCCTTCATAAAGGACACTTTTCTGTGAATGAGGCTGGACAGCAGATGAATGTTAAACCTTCAGGAAGGTCTTTCACTGTCAAACAGGACGTTTAATCCTGCTTTTACGCAAACCTTCAAGAAGTTTTGGGAACGCTTTCTTGACCTCCACTGCTCCAGCTAACAGCCATTTTTTAATCCTTTAACCCCTTGGACTTGATTTGTTTTTCTTTCCAGCTGGAAGCCATTTACTGCTGCACAACGGTAAGGCAAATCCAACAACCTTGGGTTTGATGGGAGACTTTTTAAATACAAGATGTCTGTGGATAGCCAGGGAGAGATCAGGAAAAGGTTGTTTTTACCTCCATTTGAAGAAACATTTTGTAACAAGTGTCAAACTTGTCATAGCAACCAAATCAAATGACCTCTTCATCTTTTGATTTCTGAGATGTCAGTTTTCTTTGGCAATTTTTTCCTGACACGAGTATGATCCTTTTTCTCAAACTTGCACCCTGTAACTTCTCACGAAATAGCCCTTATACTTACTGATGCCTCCGCTTTATTCTTCTCTGTTACTCATCTTCACTTCACCTCATTTACAGTAGCAATACAACCAGACGCTACTTGAAACACGTTTTTTAATGATTCTGCAGATGTATCTTACCCGCACATTTACTCTTGTTACACAGAGTAAGTTAAAATGAAAAACTGGAAAGAATATCAGGCTCAGATGAAAAAAAGCATCTTAAACATCCTCAGGTCTGCAACCCTACAAAATCTGCTGCACAGAAATGAAGCATAACAAATGCAGCATCAGTTTTAATCCTAACAACAGTTTGCAGCTACTTCATTCTGAATGTGTTAAGCTTGAAAACCTTTATTAAATGATGTACGCAGGTTATATCTTATAACAAATACAGCCAGATCCATCACAGGGAGCCTAAGGGAATAAGGTTAATTACATTTTGAACCGAGGAAATGGCTGCAAACGTATTTCTTTGTTTTGCTTTGCAGGCAGCAATTACTTCCCTCTTCCTGTGGCTGGCAGATGTTTAGAGCTCTGGGCTGCTGCACTGTTTAAACAGAAGCATTATGTATTAAGTATTGTAATTTGCATCACATGGCCTTCTCTAATGATGGCGAGGATTTAGCAGAAATTCCATGTAACCAAACTTTTTTCCTTTCAAATACATAATTTAAAGTAGAGATAATACATTACTATACCAATTACATAATGGAGTTCATGATTCTTTTTTAACTTTCGGACTTTTGTGGAACCTTTCTTGCTCAGAACCGGCCAAACATTACCATGTTAGATGATTGTTGGCAGACTCTGATGATGTTTGGCAGCAGCAAACACTCCGATAGATCTGAGGAATCTAGGAAAATTTGCTCTTCATCACACTAAGATCACCCTGTGGGGCTGTGAAGGTCACCTTCACACAGCAGGCTGGCGCAGACTGTATAGAACAGACCTGCAATGCACATGGCAACATGGACTGAAGGTATGTGTTGCAACAGACCTCGTGGTACAGATGGATCCTTTTACTGACTAAAGGCGCTTGTAGGCATTAGGGAACATCTGGTCTGTTTAGTGGCTTAACAAGTAAATGCAAATTCCCTCGTGCAGCGCTGCAGTGGGGAAGAGTGGTGTGCAGGCAAAACGTGACAGAAGGTGAAGACTGGCATCATGCAACAGAACTACATGCATGTCTTTTTTCCCCAATCAGCATTACATTTGTTAGCAAACAGGGGGTTAAAAACTATAGGCTTACAGTGGGGCAGAAAATATCCACTATTCTGCTTCCTGGTGTTGAGATCCAAACATGCCCGGGATATTTTGAGTATGCTGGAGGCAGAAACTGGAAATACAACAGGAATCGACTCAACTAAAAGACCAGTATCCCTGACCTTAGCAGCTGCATCTAAAATTAAACCAGATGTAAAACATGATAATGATAGAAAGTAACAGGATAAATCACAAAGTTCACTTGAGGTGTAAGCAGATGTAGAAGGAAGAAGATGGTGGGTGGTAGAGCCCCAGAGGTTGCCGTTTATTTATATTTCCATGTTTATTCCATTTCTCCACCCCGCTCCCCTTTGCATTCTGTCTCTCTCTCTGTCTTTGGGAAATAAAATGTGATGCTCTCATCTGCAACATCAGCACCAACGCAAGCTGAGACGCTTTTTGTCAATTTGACAGTTGGCAGAGTGAGTGGATACTAAGAAGATAGGAGGGCTTTTATCTTTCCACACTATAGAAACACCAGCATCCATGAAAGTATAATGTAACAAATGCAGATACTTTTGTTACCATAAGTTCAAGTATTTAAAGAGTTTTACTTACAGGCATTGGAGGGGCCGTATGGGAAATAAGAAATTAAATTAAGCACCTGCTTTACCGAAATGCAGCGATGCCTGAGAAACAGTCCACTGCTCCTTCATACTTCTGGCTGTTAATGGATCCAGAGCATGCATCTCCTTTACTATATGAGCAGTGTGCCAAATATACATGTAAAAATCTGTTTTATTGCTTTTAGATTATGTTTTTTTGTTTTCGGACCACAGTGGTTATAAAGGCAAGCAATTCTGTTTGAGGAAAGAGGAGAAAAGGGAGAAAGAAGGAGACTTAATGATTTTGCTTGCTTGTTTTCTTTTTTCTTGTTCTTTTTTGATTCGCTTTGTCTTTTATTTTAATTTCTTTAAAGATAATTTTTATGATTATGTCCGAAAATAAACTCAATTAAAAAAAAATATGTAATGCTATTTCACTCCTTTAGACACACTGCCAGTTGAAAAATATAGATTTTTAGAACTTTCTTGATATTCTGTAAATATTTTACAAACAGAATTTTGTCCACCTTGAATATCCCCTTGATTCTCATCAACCTTTTGAGGGACTCGTAAGTAGACTGTGCATATGTAGGGAGTTTAGTCTTAAGTTGAGCACTTTGTCACATTTATCTGTTCACACTCACAGAGCACATTTATTGTTTTCATACTAAGTATTTTCATCACAATTTCATTCTTCAATAGATACATCATCAGAGTCTTGACCAAGGACACTTTGACTATAGTCTATATTCTGGGGAATCCAGGAATCGATTGGCCGTCCTTCCAGATGGTGGACAACTGCTTTTCCACCCGAGGAAATGGACACATTTTGTGACCTTAAATGCCTGTTAAGCCATTTTGATCTGTGTGTCATAAAGGCCACATAAGAAATAGTCTGTGATGTGCAGACATAAACCAACGCTGGCAGAAAATGAATTAATGAATGAATGAACGAGTGAATGAATGAAAGAATGAATGAATGAACGAACGAACGAACGAACGAACGAACGAACGAACGAACGAACGAACGAACGAACGAACGAACGATCAGAAAACAGACTTATACTGAATGTCATTGTACCGTATGAACTGCAAATATTCCCTCTTCTGCATTTCAGGAATGAGACATTCCAAATAGTTTGGATGGGAACTTTTTTGCACAATTACTGAGAGAAGTAAAATCATGTTTTAAAGGATGAAATTAGTAAGTTATTGTTATAATGATTTTGTAGAAAAGTTTTGGAGGAGAAAGACTGACAGAAGATATCTACTTTAAAAGAGGAAATCTTTGAAATGTTGAAAATAATGTTCCTCAAAGAGGGATTGAACTGTTTGAATATTTTTTCTTCTACAATGCAAAATATGATCAAATGATTCAAGGTATCTGTTAGAATTTTAGTGCACAAAGGGGAAGTGTGGAAGTGCCAAAGTTGGACACCCATTTCCTTAGATCCTTTCATAAAAAACATAAATGACCATGTAGGTGAGGAGTTTCTGTGGGAAATCTTAGTAACACACAATACTGAGGTACATTCACAGATGCCACCTAAAACTTTGCATTAATCTTTGTAATACGAAGTTTTCTTCATAGACCTTTTTGACATCACACAGTGCAAACTCTGATGGAGTCTGGCCAATTGTTATTCAAAATCTTTTTTGGAAGAAAAGGACACCGAATGCTCTGGACCAAGCCAAAAGACTGTAATCAGTTAGCTGAAAAGCCAGCCTCGGTGAGAGAACGAGGTCATATCCGTGCTCTCAACAAAGTTCATTATAGTAGCATTAATGCAAAAAATTTCATCAAGATGACTCAAAACAAGAGTGGACTGGACTGACTTTCCCTTCTGTAGTCATGACAGCTCCTTGATTAAAAAAAATTTTAATATAAAAAAATAAAAAAATATGATTAAGGAATAAGAAAATAAAAAAGTATCACTGTTTATGTATATGGAAGTAAATTAGTGCATGCAGAAAAAAATGTGTTAATAATTCATGCATGAAAAGGTTAAGACAGTTTTTAAATCTTAAAATTCTTCATAATTAGGGGTTAGTCCTTTTGAGTGACAGATGTCAGAAATCCAGGTGCAAGGAGGCCTTTGTTTAGCTAGCTAACAGCAAACCTTAGCACATACACTTTTCTTGCCTACCTCTGTTAGCTGGTTAGCTTAGCTCAGATCCATCCCCAAGCTCACAGCCCCGTTTTCAGTGCCACCACTTTATGAATTTTCTGGGAGTTATGAGACATGTGACGCTACCAATTTCTAATTCTTACATGGTGGCTAGGTTACAATCAGTCATTATGTTTCTCAGTTTACTTTTTGCTGTGTTCTTGGCAACAATGCGTCGCATTGCTGTCACTGAGTTTTGACCAAAATGTCAGATGTGATGACTGAATGGTTAGTTGGTATATCAAAAGAGTCATCCTGCAGGATTCTCCTAATATAAGTTACTGATATGTAATGTAAAAGACAAGGACATACATTTTGAGTTTTAATTTTTAGTTAACATCAAATGAACACATGACACACTGATTCAACACCATAAACCCTTAATTTCTTAGCATTCTTAAGGTGGAATTGCAGCTGTATAAAGTAGCAAAACTTTAATGAGTCCATTTCCACTGGGACGTGTTGAAAGGAAAAAAGGCAAGAATGGTGTGATGCTGCATTCTCCCTCCAGATGTTCTGGTTTCTTCAGCAGTCCCAAATTATGCATGTTAGTTAATGACAAGTCTGAAGTCATCCTTTTAGTAAACTTGAAAGTGAGTGGTTGTTTGTCCTTTTGTCTCTGTATTGGCTTCGTGATAGACTGTAGAGTCCAGGGTCTCTCCTGCCTCTTGCCAGAAAGAAGCTTAGATAGGCTGAAGCTAAGTTATGCAAACATAACAAATGAGTCATGTTACAGCAGTTAATGAGTTTTAGAAGTATTGGTTTCATGGTGGAGAAGCTCAGATAGCTCAGATAGCAGATTCCAGTATACAGTATGGTTAAATATGTCCACCAGCCATTCAACCTAGATTTTAAAACTAGATTTTAAAGAGAGTAGTCTGTTATCATCCTATGTGATACATGAACATTTGCCCATGTTATCTCTCATTGTCTCCCTGTTTCCCTTGTTTTTGGAGGTGTTGGTTTGTTTGTGTGGCTACAGTACCTGTCTGTTAGCAAAAAGTTATGGACACATTTTGATCAAATTTTCAGGAAATCGCTCAAACGAAATGAAGATTAGACTTAGGAGGTAATCAAGTTAATCACCCGGATCTGGGAATTTTATTTACTGGCGCAAACATCTGGTAACATCTGTTAACTTTGCTGGTTCACAGTGTCTTTAGCTGACTAAAAGAAAAGATTGAGAAAGTGTAACACCATCTTCAGCATTGATCATCATTGATTTTTCTTTTCTTTCCATAGAGTTTCCTTGAAATATACCAAGAAGTCGTTTTGTGGTTTGCTGCAATAAACAGCTGTAGAACAGACAGCAAGTTATTGTTGTTCAATCTACCGAGAAAACATAAGAAAGCCGTGAAAGATGTGACAACTGGCCAGCAGCTATCAGGCTTGTCAATTATGATGGTATGTGCACCTTGGAGTCCTTCAACAATTTGTTCAGATCATTATGTGACTTGTGTGTAAAACATTCATCATCAGATTAATGTTTTAAAGTTATAGTTGTTTTTTTGATGTATGTATGGCAGGGTGAAGGAGGGCCCAGGTGGGGAATGAACCCCCAGCCTCCTGGGTGAGAGTCTTGTGCGCAGACCAATAGCTGGTTCACATAATCAATCAAAAGCATAGCGACAGGACTTCACTGTCTCTTATAGATGCCAAAAATACCATAGCTGCTTAATATAACAACAATAGCAATGGTTTTTGTGAAGTTCTCAATGTTTCTTGTTAGCAGCTCTTTGGTTACGTTCGGTCGTTCTGCCACTAGCTCCGCCTCGTATCTTTTTCTAGCCTAAATACTGAGGGGATCAATATAACTGCATGACATTATGGAACATGGACAAAACTGAAGACTATGGGAACAACTTGCACAAGGTTTGCCTGGCAAGCTGTTCGTGTTTAATTTAATTCATTCAATTCAATTCAATTCAGTTCAATTCTGTTCAACTTTATTTGAACTTTATGTTCATGCAAACACCAGGTGGTGGTGTAGGTTTGTGAAAAAGTATTTATTTCCACCCTGTGGTCATATATTCAGTTGTATCCTCTCTGGTCCTTTCCATTAGAGCTTCTTACTTGAAAACGAATGCCTACAATCATAGGGAAAAAACATTGCCATGGCTTGGTGGTGGTCTGTGTGCTCTGAGTGCTTCAGGTTTATTCATAGAACCAGATGCAAGGATTTCCATATGACAATGAAGAAATGGTATCATATGAAAGCTGCTTGTTTTGAGGAGCTCAGCCTCGCAGGAACACCCCAGCAAGTTTTATGAGAAAGACCTAAATAATATATTTATTTATTTTCTGGGCTGTTTATATAACTTTGATTATGTTATAGGATTACAGAGAGATTTTTGAATGTTTTCATCAAGCTAGACAGGTCTTTAAATAGCCAAAATAAGCATTAATAAGATTTTTAAGCATATCATAGGAAAAAAAAGATACACAGTCTTCTGAAATTGAATGGGCTTCGTTACACTGTAAGAATCAGAAAAAATTGTTATTGCTGTATCTTTCCACTCAGAGATGTACTTTCTGACACTGGTGGGATATGAGGAAGCATCAAAACCCAACACTTGTAAAGAAGCATAATTATTTTTCATATTTCTATTCATGCTGTATTCAGACTGAAGATCATCTGCTGTGCCTAAAAACCTTCATGTGAATTATTGAAGCAGTCTGCAGCAATGGAGGCGATTTTCAAAAATACACACAAGGGGCAGAGAAAGCAGTGGTGCTGAGGAGGAGGGAAAAGCAAGCCAAATCTCACGTTATTATTAATTTATCTGACTCTGGCCGCCCAAAGATTTAAAAGGAGCATGGGATAAAACCACCGTGGTTGTTTCTTCTGCAAACCAGTTCTCTCTCTCTCCCCCCAAAAATGCATACAAGGCACGTATCAACAGCATGAAATACAGCAACTCACCAGTCTTTGCACAGTTCAACACAGCACTAAACTTGCTTTGATGTGTTAATACACGTGGGCTTTCCATTTATGAAAAGTCAGGTAACCTTGTGAATGTCCTCACTAAATAAGAGAAATAACTCCTTTCATCTTTAAAAGGACCTCACCGCTTAACCTCTGTTTTTAAAAGATGTGATTCTTTTTCAGGATTTCAGCTCTTGTTTAGAGCAGCTCTTCCTGGATGTACAGACAGGCACACACTCCCACACAGTTGAAAGAACAAATTCAACTTGCCAGCTTGTAAGGGGCCAGAGAAATACAAGATATTTGCTTGCAAACCGTGGATACAGGAGGTGATTTTAGTGTTGAAATGTGCACATGAAATTCAGGTCTGAGATAATTTGTAATGAAAACATGACAAAGCAAATCTAAAAAACAAACAAATGATCGTTTAAAAATATTTCCTGTTGGTCTGTACACCTTATAAAATGATCCCAAATATCCTCAACATGTATTTAAATGTAATTTTTATTGTGTAACAGCACACCACACCTTTACAGTATTGTACAATACTGGTAGTAAATAAGACACACTAAAGGGGACATACTGTATTATGCAAAATCCACTTTTTCAAGCCCTTAAATACCTGTTTTTGTCTATTTTGAGGGTTCAGGAGGGCAGAAAAATGTAATTTATT
>JBBDHI010000022.1:8368358-8379486 GCA_037177115.1 Craterocephalus stercusmuscarum | reverse complement strand
AAAATTATGCTGATGCTGACCTTTTGTTCACATCTTGGAAAAAAAAAATCAGTCTTGCATCACCTAAGTGAGATATACATAAATGTACAAGTGTAATTTAATTCAGTTGGAGAGTGAATTTTAATCAATGAAAATGCAAAAAAGACAAAATCTGAGATGAAACTAAATTCATTGCAAACATTATTCATTATTTACATTGCATTGCTAAACAAGAAGAAATCTCAAAGCATTCCACAGTGGGAAACAAACCCAACATTTCTGTTTAAGCCAACATCTGATGACTGTATAGAAGGAAAAAACTTTCTGAATATCAACTAAATAAAACTTTAGAAAATTAGATATGGATGTTGCCACTCCTCATTTCTGATTCCATGTATTTGCTTTTTTACCCCTCTGAAATGTGCATTAACGTGAGGTCATCTTTTGACCTTTACACCAGTAATCTTTACCTTCAGTCATTAAGAAAACAATCTGAAACTTAATTATCAGTGAAAATATTAAACAATAACTTTTTAAAGCAGCTAAAAACAAAAATACCATTTAAATCTAATATTAGAAAATGAGGACAAAAATATGAATACATAAATAAATAAAGAGAAGTTACAACAAAAAAAGGGTGTGTTTGTACAAGTTGTACAAGTCAACCTAACAGTGTGATCCAAACAGTCTGACTTGAGTCACTCCTTTACTAAGTTTGACTGGATGAAAAGGAATGGGAGGCAAGATGGCAGCCAGTCCCATGAGATGCACAAGCAGCTCAAGGAAAATCTGCGTCCTACTCTCCTTAATCCTCCCTTTGTACCTTACCTTTACTCCTCCATCTTCTGGAGGAGTACTCCTCCATATATTGGAGGAGAAGAGGAGTTAATCGATTTTCTTCATCCCTGTTTTTACTCCTATGGTTGGTATTATTCTGTGCATGCTCACATCAGGGATTCCTGCTGCTTCTTCAGTTCCCAACAAGGCAAAGCTGTGTTCACTGAGACTTTGCAAACCTGGTACAGTAGTGACTTTCTCCCATCTACTACCTATGAGGGACTGGATTCTGAGCAGCAAGGAACAAACCCGACACCTGATTCCTGTCACTATTCCAAAAAGATACGTGTTAACATCCAGTATGTGTTTTCAGCTCCTCATGCATAAGTTAACATTTTTTTAAATTTTCACAACACATGATGAAACAGTGGGGAAAACCTTTGTATAATTAATACCATTAATAATTTCGCAGCCCTTGATCCGACATTTAAAAACTGGCAAGGCCCAGAAAATGTGAAGTGATGAGTATGAGATTATTGTGTTTATGAGAAGATGTACGAAAATTTCAACTTGAGGCAATAAAATAGAATACTGAAAATTAAACATCCTAAGCAAACATGATTTTTAATCACTAACAAAAATGAAATGAAAAAAAATGCAGACATTTGGATCTTTTGTGGAGTATTATTTCTCACATCCCAAAATATGTATTCAGCTGACTTTATTAACTTTTCCCAATCTGGAATAAATTTCCATTTAAAGAACAACCAAAACTAATCAGAATTTTGTCCATATTCTCTTCAAACGGAGGCTATACTGATCATGCAAGATGGTGCGTGTAGTCTTCTGTTTTAAAATAAAACAGGAGGACATAACCTAACTACCTTCCCAAATCCAGGGGTTTGCAAAATTCTATGGGTCAGTTTAATGAAGACCCCTGCTGCTCTGGTACATGCAGACTGTAGTTATGCATTAACTTGCTAGAATGTGCTGTGGGTCTTAAAAAGACATCATCCGTTCATAGTATATTGTTCCACAATTCACATCAATGGTGCATTCACAGGTGGGCTCTAATCACTTCTGTAACTTGTGCTGATAAATTCAATGGTCACTCTATTCTTTAATTCCAGAGATGCAGCATTTGAAATTTTTTATGATTTTAAATGAGATTTTTAGATGCAGAGACTAACTGTACTCAGCAATGCAGAGCCTATGCCTATGCTCGTTTCTGAATCTTTTAACATGTAGTGTAGATAAAGGATTGTAAACTCTGGTTCTCAAGAGCCACAGTCCTGCATGCTTTCATTTTAGTTTCCCTTCTTCCACACACCTGACTACAATGAACGCGTCATTGTGTGGAACAAGCTTTTGGTTCCTTTTCATTTTGATCAGAAGTATTGGAGCAGGGAATTATCTAAAGTCTACAGGATAGTGTCCCTCGAGGACCAGAGTTTGGGGTCCCTCATGTAGATGATGAGTTGCCCAACTGTTTGTAATTTTAGATAGATACATTTAAAGAAACTGTTGAACTAAATTACCAAGACGTTTTGGGTGTTGAACTCCCAAGTCTTCATTTTGCCAGCCTTCCCGAGATGCAGTTCTATTACTTCAGTCTATTTCCTGTTTAATCTAGGCTCTAAATGAATTGCAAATTCATTTAAGCTACATTGTCCATGTGGTCTTTTTATCTACATATTGTACTAGTAAACCTACGACCACTTAGTCATGTCATTCCATCTGAGCAAAAATGAAAAATGTTCACGCACTAAAGATACCAAGTGGTGAAGCATTTCAGGTTTGGTTTTTACTCCCAGCACTGAACTATAGATGCTTCTCACACTTGGCACCTCCAAATGAAGACTAATTTGGCGTTCGTTTTACAGCCTGTCTCTTCTCTGAGCTTTCTACTGTGGGTGAAAGTCAGTCTGATGGTGACCTTTGTCGTATCGCCTGCTCTGTTGATTAAACTTTTTTGTTCTCTTGCTTTTCTTTTATGAATCAGCCATGGCGCATGTCCGAATAGTGGATCGACATCCGGTTGTTTGGTTGTGAAATTGGGCTGTAAAACAAAATGAAGCAGCATGTTGTGCTACTGTACGGGGAGAAGAAAAAGGTTTCTCAGCCTGTGGGCTACAGTCAGGAAAGGGGTGGAATATGTAAATGTGACCTTATAAAAATTCTCTGGCTCTAGATTTTACACCTTTATGTATCCAGGTAAGTTGGTAGAGAGCTTATTCTCGTTTGCAATAACAAACTGGCCAGGAGGAAACAGAAAAGAAAGGACAAAAAGACGGCAAAATGAGGAGACAAAGACAGACCAGACAGACAACAATGCAATCCAACCACCGACTCTAGACAACCTGTTACATCTTTACAGAAACATAAAAAAAAACCTCCCACCTCCCTTGCTGGGCCACAAAGCCGACAATCAGGAGCACCAATGAAAAAGGGCGAGAGGCTGGAAAGAAGCCATGTATCGCAACTATGGAACAGTTTTGACAATGATCTCAAGAGATGTAGCTCACGGTTTTCATTTAAAATCATGTTTAAAGCTAAAGTACTAGATAAACATAAAAACTGTAATAATGTAAATATTGAACTCTTTGGTTACATTTGCTCAGAAATACTGATGAAACTTTCTCATTCATCTATGTCTTTGAGATTAAAGGTTTTTTTTGTTGTTTTTTCCTTTAGTTTATTTATTTGAAAGCTAAGGCTCCAAAAGAATTGTTTGCTAAAGATTTGTTTTTGTAAAAAGGGTTGGTGTAGTAAGCATTGGCTTCAGCCAACACCTTTTTGCTTAGCCATCCATTGTTTTTTTTCCCTTCTCTGCTCTTGTGCATTAAATGATGGTTTAAAAAAAATGAAACCATAATACCAGAAACACACACAAAGCAAGCTAACTGAAAGAATCTATTAGTGAATAAAGCTACAGGACACCACAGTAACTGAGTCGGTATGTAGAATATACGGACAGAGGACGGTTCAAAGAGAAATGATCATATAAATGTGACCCCGTCTGCACAAAGGTCACGGGTCAACCAGAGGGACTCTGAGTTCCGGGTGATTGGCAGCCATCCCAGAGCACAGACCTCAGCCACGCCACCACAAAGATGACCCCGCATCCTCCAATGAAGTAGCAGAGGGATGACCCAGCCAGAGTCCGCCTCAGCCCCAGGGCAAAGCCCTGGTGGGCCAGAACCGCTACAGATCATCTAAGCAGGACAAAGTGTACTGTAGGCTCCAAGAACCCCCCAACCCCATTGTCAGGGGTAGTAGGAACCCTCAGACCCAAGGCTCTACACCCCCAGGTCCGCCCTGGACATCCCCAAATACACATACAAACACAAAACACGCACTACAATCCCCCATTAAGAGATCTAAACAGTTCATACCAAAGCAATATCAGTTTATAAGATGATGCTGTAAACACTGTAAAAGCATGACTGTGCTGATGTGGAAAAGCTCTGGTCCTCGAAGCCTGCAATCCTAAAAGTTTATGATGTTGCCTTGATCCAATACACCAAATTCAAATTAAATGTCTTCTCTCATCAACTTGTTGACCAGTTGCCCATATATGTCAAACCATCGATCAGATTCTGGTGCATCCAAAACGACTGTAGACACCCCAGAACAGAATAGAACAGAAAAGAATAGATTTCCAGTACGGTAGGGTTAAAAACTATTCCTCCTCTGTAACCCAACCCCCTGAGCCTCATGAAAGCACTTTCTTCCATTTGTTAGAATAGTAAATCAAGTTTGAGATGGTTTGACAAAATGCTGTGTCTATATTCCCAAATGTTAACTTTCATGTTCACATATAGAGAAAAAAGGAATTCAAAGATAAAGTGGTTTCCCAGAAATCAATTCAGTAATTTATTTTTTTGTGACAGCTTTATAAACTTTAGTGAGATTGTGTCGAATATACAGAAAGAAATCCAATCGGTTTATTCAGCCCGTCTTAAA
Source organism: Craterocephalus stercusmuscarum (assembly GCA_037177115.1). NCBI lineage: Eukaryota > Metazoa > Chordata > Actinopteri > Atheriniformes > Atherinidae > Craterocephalus > Craterocephalus stercusmuscarum. The sequence goes on along the minus strand of JBBDHI010000022.1, from coordinate 8,374,764 downwards.
AAACTGCTTTCCCAACAGCGGTATGTTTGTTTGTGTCTCCTGCCTTCATCCTGTATTGATGTACACACAGCTTATTTAGACTGACTGATTTTACTTCTTTTTCAAGTAATTGATTTTGTGATATTACCAAACAAAATGCAAGTTGGCAAAGCTTGGTGTTCTGCCCAAGCAGGCAAGTGAATTAATGAGTGTGTTCCTGCTGTAACATTTAAGCGGGGCAGGCCCTGGCGGCCCGCACAGTTCACTGCCCATTTAGAGTGAGAGCAATGGAAATGTCAACTAAGGAAGTTAGTGAGGCAAGAAAAAATCAGAGAAATAAAACCGACTGTGACGTTCAGAATCCAATGAAAACAACACATGAATTAAGCAGACCTCTATAGAAAAGGAGGACAGGACACTGAAACTGTCCTAAACAAAAGTCTGATTGATGGTGTAAAACATAAAACAAAAAAAGGAAAATCAGTGTTGGAAGATATGAGAAACACCATGAAGCATCATAGATAAACAGATGTGACTGAATCTATTTCTTTGTGGACATATTAATCAGACCCTATAGTATATCAGGATGGAAAATGAATTCCAACCAGGCTGGACCTCGACTCAGATGCTTTTTTGAATAGCCGTAATGAAAAAAAAAAAAACAACACACAAAGAAAAAAAACAGCACACCAACTTAACAGCCGCTCCGGGTGCACACTCGTTACTATGTCTGATAAAGTTTCTCCCCCAGTGTTTTAAGCCTTTGAAAAATAATTTAGCGCACTAATCCACAGCTCTCCTTTTCAATTAGCGGGAAGGTCAAGATTGTCAGAAGGAAGCAAATGAAACACGGCTTAAGTTTTAATGAAGCTGCACACTCCACGGTAAAACTCCGCAAACTACATGTCCGAGAGGATTTAACTCTCCATTCTCAAACTCAGAAAAATCCCGTTTACCCTACAACATTTGGTGGATGGAGAGAACTGGCAGAAGGATGAGTAGTTTCCAAGTGATTTTGAGCTTGAACTTAGTTCTGACCCTTTGTGCTTTATGTGCCATTAGTGATCAACCTTGGCTGCCATTTAAGTATTAGCTCTATCAACTCTTTCACGTAGATTTAAAAAAGTATGAGGAAGTGGTGCATAAATCAGTCAGCCTCTTGACCCTGGATTTATATTGTTTTCTCTATTTATGAGATACAAAGACAGTAAAATTGCATGCAGGGATACAGGTAATTGGCTTTCATGATCATTTCCCCTCTTCAAGGCAGGGATGTTTGTATCTAAAATCGAGCTCGAGGCTTTCAGTGGCATGTCATGTGAAGGCTTCCTCCTGCTTGCTGCTTTATCCAAAGACTTCAGAGATCTAGCCGTCTGGGTTGCAGTATTATTCGAAACTGATGTTCATTTGCTCCCCATCACACTCACTCAGCCGTTGTGGTGGGAAAGTTATCTCAGTTCACAGCGTATGAGGAATGTTAAAGCAGGGTTTAAGTAAGATACTGAAGACTGGATCTCCAGGTTGCTTTCTTTTGTAGAGAAATTCTGGATAATCTTGTTTTTATCGCATCCGATGCTGCAACAGCGATGAAATGCACTGTGAGGAACTCTTTTCCTAAGAAATTCCTACATGAGCCACTGTTCCTGACTGTTTGCAACGCAAACCTAGGGCAATGACACATTGTTTCTCTTGCACTACAAGAGACTGACAGCACTGCTTTATGCAGAAAATTTGCATCAAAATAAACCACTAAATAGTTTTCTTAAATCATAGGTTTGAAACGTAAAAATGCCCACATCCTCAATAATATGCTTCTGATTAAATGATTGTTTACAAGAAAGAAGAGTTCAGCTGCTGAGAGAAAGTGGTTTATCCCAAACATCTATTTGATCGGAACAAAATGCATGATTCACATTTTTTATTTGACCAATGATCTATGCAACACTGTTCAGATATTATAGCTCCTCTTTAGCTGGACTTTTCCTGTATTACTTCAAGGTTTACTACCTTGGTTTTGACACATAGGTCTTAAAAACATTGACCCGTTTGTGATCTTCCCCTCTTGAGGATGAAGTGTAATAACTTCCCCAATTGCATCATGTCCATTATGTCATTAATTCAATAAATGTTTTTTTGATACGATCTGAAGAACTACAGTACAATAAGGGCACTCCTTAGCTCCTGTTTGCCTCAGTGTGTGTTTGTGGCAAGTCTTTCAACAAATTATGACCTCTTGCAGTACAGTACAGCATCCATATGCTATCACTGTCAGTAATTGGTTAGCATGCAGAGATTAGCGCTTGGCTCAAGGCATCGGTGTGCCAATGTGCAGCTTCACCGAGCTGCTGGAGTGCCATTCATATTAAGTACAGTCAGAATGTGCTGATTAATCATCAGAGCGCTTGAGGGGAACACTGAAGGTCAAGCTTGTATCGCTCCACAAGTTTGTCAGTTCAACCAAAGGTGGCTTTAAAATAGGATATATCATTTGTAAACAAAGTATTACATACCAGGCAGCGTGTTCAAGCCTCAAAATATAGGTATTTCAGCAAATTATCCATATCTGAAGAATGGTGCAATTATTTATATGAACTACAAAGGTTTCAGGTCATTAGCTTCTGGCAAATCAATGCACTTCATCTTACTAACAACCCTGATGTGCCAGCGGGAAGCCAGGCTCCTATGCAATAAGCCCCTCAGAAAACTCAATCCACCTGTTCTGTAATAACGCTGGGAAGCAGCAACGTGACACAAGTGTGCACACAAAGAAAGAAAAGACGGAAAAACAAAACATAGGAATATTCAATTAAGCTTCAGCTGGAGGCATCTGATAAGTTTATGGAAATTAAAGTTTTATGTAAATCAGTTGTCTGCTTGGTCCTGCGCCAGATCACAAGGGGCTGTGCTATAATGCATTCAAATTAGCAGCCTCAGAAAACCCAGCAAATATGTCTAACAAGCAAGAAAAAAAAAACATTATCGCATGAACTCTGGAGTGTGTTGTAAATCCTAACACGACACTTTCCTTACCTTTTACCTATATTTGAAAAAAAAACTATGATTATGTCACTTCACCACTGATATGCAGCACCGATATCAGTCAGTGTTCCAAACATCTGGTACAAAGATGCACGCTAGAGACATGAATATTTAGCACTGCAATGAATTCTTTATTTCAGCAATTCTCCCTCTGATTTCCTTAAAGACCAAATGAGGGTGTGTGTGTGTGTTAAACCAGCTGAGATCAGCTCAAGTCACAGAGAACACTGACATCTAGTGGACAACTACAGCAGCACAGGCACCATCTGCATTATGTAACCGCTGCTCTTTTCTTGTTAACTATTAACTACATCTAGTCTAATCTAAAACTGCCGTTTGTGAGGCATCCTCATTTTCTGCCTGGTCATATTTCATGGACACGGCTTTAACAATAAAATAAATCAGTAATCAGTCTGCTGCAGCACTTTTATGGGAACTTCATTCTCCAAAAACTCCCTCCAATGAAACTTTACCAACTCCTTCAAAAGATACTCTCACTTTTAATACACATTTAATTTTTTTTTTTTCAGTTTTTTTCATCAATGAGTTCAAAACAAGAGTCTTTGCAGATATAAGCCCAAAACAGAGCTGGATGTCAGGAGACGTAGTCGCTGCTGCCATTGGACCGATGCTACCTTGAAATAGTGGAGCTGGCATGTGACTGGCTGGAGAGTGTCGTAGCAGCACTGAGCTGAGAAAAGCCACTCTGACATGATTCAAGACTGGTCATGGATCCCCTGGAAATAAAAAAAAAAAAGTAAGAAAAAATGTAAATTTTTACATATGGCCATCCTGCTGCATCTATTATTCATATAATCTGTGGAAAGTGCAGATAGCAGGCAACAGAAAAAGTATATCATTTGAAGAACACAAAGTAAACCATTCACATCTTACATTTCATAGGCATCAACACCACAGCAGTGAAAGTGGGATACAAGCAGGATGAATAAGCTAACCTGAAGTCATGTGACGCCAGCACCTCGGTGTAGTACATTATCTTGCACTTATGGGAAGAGACCTGCAGGGAGGCCAACACATCATCCACACGAGGCAGGCTGGAGGCAGCGCAAGCTGCAGAGCTGCGGAAACGCCACTGGAGGATGTAGAAGCCAGGCCAGCGTGTTATGTGGGAGCCCTGTGTTAAAAAATAAATAAATAAAAGAAAAAAGACTTAGAGAAAAAAAAAGAATCTGCAGAATGAAGTAAAAAATCTGAATTGCTCTTTTGTTTTCATGCCTCTGCTACTGCAGCTCTCACCTGTATACTCTCTCCTTCCCTGCAGGTGAGAGCTTTCTCCACCATGCTGTAATCCTGGCCCAGAACCCAGTTCCTATCTATCAGCTGGGCATTAACGGCCCCAAGAGAAGCAATGCCGTGAGCTGTGAGAGTGTCTTTCTTTGGAGGCTGAGGAGCCTTCTTTGAATGGTAAATGTTAAAGATCACATCTCCTTTACACACATCAAAATCCCAGGTGATGACGGAAGATGCTTCTGTGATCTCAATCAGCATCTGCATGAGGATGTGAAGAGATTAGAAACACGCAACAACAGACCGCAACCCATTTGTCGTGATTTATCTACAGCTGCAAGCGTGCAATGGAGATTATTTTCCAGCTGGTGGCATCCTTACACAGAGCATAAAAGCCATGAATGAAGAGAAACACCAGCTCTCACACATGAATAAACAATAAGCATAGAATGATAGACGTGACTGTACCTCGTATGGAGCCCCCTTAAAAATGCTGGCACTCTTATAAATGGAGTCGGTCAACAAGCAGTTTTCCTCACTTTCCAGTTCCTCTGCGGTCCGGTACAGTGATTTGGGGACTAATCCGCCTTCAGGGATGTCACACTAGAGAGTAAAGAGAAATGAAAAAGTAATTTTAACATGTGATTCTGTATGCAGATGCATGTGCAGAGGTAGTCAGTGTCTGACTTAGACTGACATTAATCCAGGAGGTTTGGTGGTTCAATGCTGCCCTCAGGAGCTTTTAATATTTAGTTGAGTCACTCGTCAAGTTGATGAGAAATACTTTATTGTAAAGTTCTGCAGGTCCTCGCCTGATAATTATAATGCAATCATATCATATGCTGGCAAGCCTGAAGTGACACTCATGCTGCTAACAGATGCAGGTTTTAGTGGACTGATGATTCAGTCGAGCCACGGTTTCACACCTTTTTTAAATGCTAAATTGGTTTAATTTCTGATGCAGATTAAAGACATGATCTGAGAAAACAAGCCGATTTACTGCGTGTCTAAAAATAACCTGGTATTTTACAGTGTCTGACTCGACAGAGGATAGCCATCTGTTATCTGACCAGTGCACATCTTCTGTTCCCATCCAACATAAATAGATGCAGGCTTCCCGTCTATCATTCCCTCAACACAAAACAGCACAGACTGACAAACCATACAAACTGTCATTTAGTGCTTTCTAAATGACTGAGTGAACTAATGCATTTCTATTGAATGTTACAAAAGTGATGTATACAGTAGATGTTAATAAAATAGAGTGAGCTGCATACGATTTCAAACCCTGTTTTTAAGTGAAACTGGTGTAAAAATAATATTTTGAGGTGAAACAGAGAGAATGATGGTAAAGTTGAATAATGCTATAAAGAAATAAATACAACTCTGAACATGAAAGTTCAACCAAACCGCCAACAATGAATTAAAATTAGCATATATTGTAACAAAGAGCAATTATTAGTACATTTTACATTTCTTTCAGAATTATTATGAACATGGTTGTAAATATATCATAAATATATGAATAAAAATGGACTTTGTTAAAACCTAAACTCACTAGCTAAATGCATGATGTACTCATACATCACTGTCTGCACTGGGGACAGTATTGAGATGTACAGAAAAGCTCACCATGCAGTCTCCTCGTAGGAAGTCTGGGATGATCTGTCTGTCAATGTAGTCCACTAAACCTCCGGGACCCTGGTAGTCATTCCCAGCATAAACAAAGAATTTCTTACGAGTGTTCTCATCAATCAGGGGGCTGACCTGGAAACGAAACGCCAATGCTCATCAAAGAACATGCAAGAAGCAGCGGGGTCACTTATTGTGAACTGCAAAAATCAATCCACATCCAATGAATTATGCATGATGAAAGAATAAATAGCCTGGCTGGTTGATAGTGTTACGCAGCGCGCATATCTGTCTTCATAACCAACTTTAATTTCATTATCTGTTAATCAATAATGAGATGCATCTTTAACATCTCCAGGAAGCATCTGTGTTCTGCATTCAATCTCATTGTTATGCTTTATTTTAAACATAATTTACCTCTCATCTGTATTTTTTTATTCAGTGGTATTATTGTCCTGTTCTACTGCATAACACTTTGGTACAAATGTCTCCTACTGGGATGGGTCTC
>JBBDHI010000022.1:8199170-8218473 GCA_037177115.1 Craterocephalus stercusmuscarum | reverse complement strand
GAAAAAAATTACTTTTAGATGCTCAAAAGCAAATATAACTCCAGATATGTGCATAATGTATGTCAGCATGTAGCGCATATTCGACAGATTATGTTGCTTACGTATTTTTTACCTTTACAGATCATCTGTTTTTATTTGACTCTTCAACTCGGATTTTATGTTATCATATATCAATGGAAAGAGATTCAGTCAAAAAAAGAGAAAGAAATGGGTGAAAAAGAAGAAGAAAAAAGAGCTGAAATGTTAAGCTATCTCTTTAAAATGGCAGTTCACTGTCAGTTGAATAAATGCATTTTCTTGTGCCTTGCTTAGATCCTGAGTGGTGTGATACTGGAAGTTCTGGGAGAAGAGTATCCAGAAGTCGTGACCCCGGAAGTGGCCACAGCATGGACCAAACTCTTGGCTACTGTTTGTTGTAGTATCAACACCATCTATGAGGAAGTGGGCTGGACGCAGCTCGCAACTTCCACTGGCTGAAACTCTATGATGCAGATCCTTTGAATTTTCTGCAACTTGGAAAGTCAGGATTCAACTGACTGTAATCCGGGAACACAGTTTGGTGTAATCTATGATAATCATGGACTATGGGATATACCCTTACATTAACAAAAATAAGAACAAGTACAGTGCCCTTTTTATGGCTAGCAGTGTGTTTGTGAAAGCGAGGAAGTAAGGCGTATAAAGTACAGCTCCCCTCTTTGCATTTGTACTCTTGTAAAAGACAAACCCAATAAAAGAATAGAGCAAAGAGGAAGAAAACGCAAACATACACCCTACAGTGGATGAGAGGTCACATTTGACTCGGGTGTGCCTTCTGCTGAATGTGTATATGTAGAAACTGCAATGTAAACAGCATCTTTATAAACATTAGAATGATCTCCAGATGTTTCCTCTTATCAGTCTGTATCCACTTGTGTTTGGTAGATATGATGAATACTGAGACATTTCTACATTTTTAAGAGTTAATGGTGCAAATTGTACATGTTTCTTTTTTCATGTCAGCTCACATTTTTATCTGTAATTGAGTATACTTTGAAATAAAACAAGTAAGAAAGCAATAGGATCTATAGTCCTGTCATTACTTTAATGTACATTTGCTCTAAATTAATTCTCCTGCATTTTTTTCCCCAAGTTTTTTAATTTCATTGCTGCCATTTCTACAAACTCACACATTTTTATCATGCTTTCATTCTGGCCTTACTTTGCTTTGGTCAGCATTGCTAAGTGGCTTAACTTAAGATAGTCCCTCTATTAATGTTTACCTCATGCAGCCCTATGCTGTGACTTTTTAATAACAATAGATTGAAGTAACTCTGCACATTGCTTCCTGTAATATCACGAGAGAGTCTGCTAGGTTTACATGAGATGAGCCACATGATATGCAGCAAAGATGTAATATTTGCCAAAATAACGTTGAGTACAGCAATAGCACCGTTCATATAAACGCATGTTGTGATACTGCCTTAAGCCTTCCATAATGAAGCCTTTTCCTGACATAAAACACAATATAGAGGTTGATTTGGCTCGCTGTGTTAATGACATAGTGGTGGGCAGGGTTGCTTCAGAATAGCAACACAGCATGCTCTGTTTACCTCCTAGCCCTGCCAGCGAGAACCAACCCGCTCCTTGATCCCAGCTAATCCTCTGTGCTAATCTCCCCAATCATAAGTGAGAGCCAAGGCAGGAATAGTCTGATTGTTACACCACAAACTCTGCCTCATGTCATTCAAGCCATTCAATGGGGGGAGACGTTATAGTGCTCGAAAACCCGCGGCAGACCCAAGATTAGGAAATCCTCCATCATGTGTACGACCATGATGGTCCTCACCACAATCGCTCTTATCCTGCGACAGAGGTTCTCCAACAAAATTAAACCGTGAGTACTTGTTGGAGCCGTTTCTTTCATTTCTGGCACCGATCAAAATGTTCTTTTCTTACTTTTTGAAAATAGCATGATTAATTTTCTCTTTAGCAACATTTGAAAGGCACCTTATGGAAAAGAATCAGGAGCAGGATCTCGTAGGAATAAAAGCACTAAATAGCACATGAACCACATTACATAATGTTTCCACCCAGACTCAATTGTGAATACTCACACGTACACATATACACATAAAATTGCATATGTGTTTCATGTGTGGGAGAGAGTGTGAAGGAGAGAGAAGAGCCTTGTCTGCATCATTGATTTGAAATCCCTCCTGTGATTATTTTAGGGTATGCCTTGAGCAACAGTGTGTGGATTAAGTGGCTGGCTACATAACAACCACGTATCTCTGCCTTTCTAATGGAGAGATGAATGGAGGAAAAAACATCAGAGCTCTCCAGTTCATGGCTGCTAATTGACTCAAAGTGCAATCATCTCAGCCCCCCTGGGCCTGCTTACACACTCACGGTTATAGCAAACAATGACACGTGGCTGAAGCGCCGTGTAGCATGGCAACATCTGGCTTGCACAATTAGGAACTGATTAAAAACAAAAAAAAAGCAGAACTTTATGTCCCTCTTGTTATGTGTTTATTTTGAACACATGGTATAAGAAACATTTTGAAACAAATTTGAAAATCTAAGTTTGTTTTATGTTCTGTGCCTCCTATCACAGGCAGAAGGAGAATGTTGAACAGGAAGTGCCGTATTTAAAAAGCAACGGAGCGACAGAAAGTCCTAAATGACAAACATGGACATGGTAAGGTAAGGGCACAGCACAGATCAAGCCAGAACAGACAGAGGATATGAGCAATGTGGTTCATTCTCAGATACTTTTCAGATGAAAACATTTTAAAAGGCAGCAGATAACAAAAACCTTTGGCATTCACAGCAGTGAAAATGTAACTCATGGTTCATTATGCTCCCCAGACTTAATACTCCTGCCCCTCCTGAAGTCATCACTCCCACTTTGTGTCATAGCTTCCAAACCCACAGTATTCATCTACAGTCATGTGGAAAAGATAGTACAGCAGCTTTTATTTAAATACTTTTTGTGTCAAAATCAATAAAAACGACCTCAGATTAACAAAAAGATGTGGTACCACATGGCATTTTTAGCTAACAGAAACTAACTCAAAAGGAGAGGCAATGTAAAAAAAAGTGTATACCTCTTGATTTAAGAGTTCAAGTACCGCAGTATTTTTCTGCATTTTAATCCATCTCCTTCAATGCTCCAGAGAATTTTTTCCCACTCTTCTTTACAACACTTCATATCATTGAGGCTTTCAGAAATTTGTTTATGCACAGCTCTCCAAAAGTTCGAACACATTTCAGTCAGATTGGGGTCTGGATTTGGACTGGGCCATTTCTACACCTTCATCCTTTTCTTTTACAGTCATTCGGTTGCACATTTGTCATTGTGTTTGGAATCATTGGGCCTCGTTCACCAATATTTTCTGAGGAATTTTCATAAATCCTTTTCTTACTGTAAGTTATGCTGAAATTTCCCACGAAAAGTCTCACATTCACAGTTTTGGCTCTTAGATGAATTTTCGAAAATAAACTGAAAACTGAAAGAACAATTTCTGGGTTATGCCTGAAAAGGCCCATAAAGGAACATGAGATTAAGAGGCCAAGTGCAGACAGACAGAGGTGAGACAAAGATTATTAAAACGGCAGTGGTGTAATTAACAAGGGATTCGGGGCATATCCTCATCCGTCCAATACAACAAATAATAACCAAAAACAACTGTTGCAGAACATTGTGATGATAAAAAACATACTTACCAGTGGGCCAAGTGTCTACAGCTGCTCCTTAATCAAATGGCATTCCCACTGAGCTCCTTTCTACATGATGGAGTCATATGCTTTTCCTGGAATGCAAGAGATTGTATTCAGTAGGTTGTTCTGGGAGTTGCAGAAGGGTTGGGCATTTAATATAGATATTGCTTGCAGCTGAAGAATGAGCATGCATCTGATAAGGGTGCTTAAAATAACATGTGCAGTGCAGTCTATCGCACAAACAGCAACAACTGATGGTGTTAGGAATGGCAGCAATGAAATCTTCTCTTAATTGCAACTTCTACTACAGCAGATTTATTGCTCCTACAACTCATGGGAGAACGCGTCTGATGGATGGCTTTGCTATCCACCATACCGACTCCTGACTCCCACTGAAATGTTGCCGCAGCCAAGATGCCCAAAGATGAGGGAATCTGTGTGTGTGGTGGAAAAGGGTGGAACTGTTGTGTATGGCCCTGAATGATTGCAAAGGTCCATGAGCACAGCTCCTGTTAGCCCGTGAGTGTATTCACACCAGCCCTTCTGACTCAAATCCCAATTCGTTGGCTCGGAAAGTCTGGTTCCTATGGAGAGGTATGGAAAAGAAACTCCAATGCAGATGAAACACTGGTCTGAATGTCGGTCTCCGTCCACTTCAAATAAACCAAAAACAGGAAGCAGACAAAAGCAAATGGATGGTGGGTACACGCAGGGCATTGTGGGTAATTCCAACCTAACACAGGTGTAGGACAACAGCCAGGAGAAACAGCTTGCGGTCGGATGTGGGAGAATATAAGAAATATGATCAACCGAGGATCACGAGGATCTGATGCAGCTCCATGTTTCGCTCGGATGTAGTGGAAGCAGAATTTCTCCATTGACCAGTGGAAGAGCCAGTTTTCTTCTTTGTTGTTTGTCTTGTCCTGTCCTTCAGTAATTCTTGGTGCTCTCTGCCTCTGGTGAAGACGGTAACATTTTATTCAAATGGTCTGGTTCCTTTGACCAGTACAGTGTAGAAGCAAAGTTCAACTGAAAAAACTCCCAATCAAGTCTTAAATGCCCATAGCGTGAATGTATCCTTAAGCATCCATCCATCCATCTATGCCTACTTCACTTCACTTATCAAATAACTTTCTGGTTAGATTCTGGTGAAATGTGGAACAGAGAACCATTCGCTTTGGTCAAGTCTGTCCAAACGATATTGTTACTAAAGTTTTGTGATTGGTTCAGGTGCAACTTTCTAAACCTGCATGTTATATTTAGGAAGAGTAAGCTTTTGTTCAGCTTCTTCTTTTTGTGTTATCTTTTTCCAGAGATGCTCACACAGCTGATGATCTATCAATATATAGCATTTGAGCGTTTGACTGCTTCTTAACCCCTCAATTCCCATGAATGTGATTTAACCCACTGCTTCTGCATATTGGGTTAGTTTAAGCTAAATAAATCATTTATAGATACATTTCAAGATTTTAAGGAGAATACAGAATAAAGCCATATCTTCTAAACTGAGATTGTCTGCGTGTGCTAAAGTGGAGCATGTGAGCATGTTACCGAAGCACACATGCATAAAGAACCAAGATTCCTGCCCCACATTTAGCTTTTAAGTTCTGCTAATACTAAATGATTTAGAGGCAGAACAACAATCCTTCATCTCTTTGCAGGGTTATTATAAATACATTACCTCCCTGCAACCACACTGTTAAACAGCCCAGTAAAAGATCTTAATATGAAGTAAGAAACTAAACACTTTGCCCAACCACATCCATGTTGCATTTGTTTGCTGACCTCTTTTATGCAAGTATTTTTAGCTGAGTCATCGTGATTTAGTCTTTCCGAATCATTGTTGTTCTACTTTCAGCATGACTTAGCAACTTGGAACTTAGCTGATGTTGTCTGTTCCAGAACTTTGAGTTGACTCAAGGTAAACATTTATTTCTGGTATAACACAGATGACCTGAGGGTGAAATGCTAAAATGAGGTGGTGTGCTCCAATCAGCATTCAAAATGTCATCTTAAGGGCTTATGCACTTTGGGGTTTCTCACTTTATAATCAGTTATTACTTCTATATATGTGAAAGCTAGATGTTTCTGACAGGTTCTTGGCATATTTCATCTTGATTGAAATGAAACAGGTGCACTTAGATAACTTTATTTAAGGAGTATATGGCTAATAATAACCTTGATGCACTTGCACACACAAGTAAGTGGTTATAAGGGTGCAACAGATGTTTTGCTGTTTAATCTGTCAAGATAACTGGAAAGTTATTAAAATTGTCAGGACGGGAAAGAAACATCCCCCTTGAAGAACTCCCCACTGACACATAAATCCAGCTCTGAGGAAACAAAATACTCCTGCGTATTATAACATTCCAGGTCACAGGTTTTACACAGACACCTGGAGGTGAATGTTTCGTGCATTTGATCTGGTGATGGAGCTGAAGTGGCGTTGGAATGCCATAGCTTCTTAGTTTCGGAAACCTCATAAATGTACATAAAGAGGGAAACGCCTGCCCCACATTCGGCTTTTAAGTATTCAACACTACAGAGCTAATACTAAATGATTCAGAAGCAGAGCAACAATCCACCATCTCTTTCGAGGGTTGTTTTAAATAAACCTCCCAACAACCATGTTGTTAATTGCAACAGGGACATTGTTAGACTCTCATGGGGCATTGGCTCCACATTACCCAAAGCCTTTTTTTTCTTTAAAAAGGGCTGTAATATTTATGCAATATGCAATGTATTGTGTAAACACTATAATACATGCAGGCATATAGCAAAGAAATAAGATATTCTATACTAAGATGACTTCACATCAGTTTGTTCTCTGGGATGTTCACTCTCCTGTCATTCATTCCATGCCCTCTTTCTTCCTCCATTCTTCAGTATTCCTCTTGTTACCAACAACAAAATAAAATTATTGGTCTCCATCATTCTTGCAGCATTATTTTAATCTACTGATTAGTTTTATAATATGACTGAGGTGAATCAGCAGCCTTATAGCCGTCTGACCACCCTCTCACCCACTCTCTTCCCTCCTCCTTCCCTCTGTACCATGTACTTTTATCCAAAACATAAAATACAAACCCAGTATAAGTTCATATAAGTTTCTAATGGGTCATACATGAGTGTAGATAGTAGAGTCTAATGAATATTCACTCTAAATTCACAACAAAGTCATCACAAAACACTTTACAGACATAATTTGTTCAATGTCAATTAATTGTTGCTCCTTTAAGAACATATGTGCATATGCACGAGTCTAGCCCATTTTAGTTAGCCAAAGCAGCTAATTTTTAGCTTTGGCGTGACGCTCTTTCTCTGCCAATGGGGTTAACTTCCGTAACTTTACATTACATTACTGTCATTTCCCGATTCCTATCAGCCAGTAAGAGCGTTCCCCTAGAAAGTTAACCCCATTGGCGGAGAAAGAGAGAATCATGCCAAAGCTAAAAATTTGCCGCTATTGCTAACTAAAAGGTTCTGGACTCATACATATGCGACTCATTCATTTTTACGGACTTAAAAGGGGTAAATCCAACTTCCCCCTTTTTACCACATAATATACTGTGTAGAAACCATTTTTATTAGAAAGATTAAAATAATATCAGGTATAGCTCCTTTGATTTTAACACAGCATACATTCTGCATCATCTCATAGGCTGCCAACTGTACATGGGTGATAACATTTGTCTTTCCAAATTGTTAACATTTTATGAAGGGGATATAAAAGTGATGAAAAAGCCAGATGGGATGACTGTGCAAAGTAATTTGAGCAGTAATGCTGAAGAAGCACAGATGAAACTTATGATTTGTTTTTCTCTTTATCAGTGCTTAAAGGCATACAGTGCAGAGTCACCCTTAGTCAGCAATTTTTAATGGAAAGAAAATAATTGGCTGTTTGTTTTTGCAACTTTTGCTATATTAGGCAATAATTTTAGCTGTAATGATGATTTTAATTATTTTGTAAATTCTAGACCGTTTTTAGGTCTTAACAACATGTGCCAACCTCCACCCAGTTTGTGCCCCTACCTGGCCTCCTCACTAAAGATTTTTTACACTCACCCCTGTCTGCGTCTAACTAATACACCTGCTTTAGATGTATACTGTATATCAATATTAAAAGAAACAAATTTGAATTTGTTTTGTGTGTTTTTTTTTTACAGGAACTCTGAACTTGTCTTCAAGTTCACTACAGGAGAAACTTGATAAAAGCCTTCCTTGTTGTCTTTGATTCATCTGCGCTTGACAGCTCACACCAAGACTCACCTGGAGGATAAAGAAAAAGAGTGGCCTACAAAAGCTGAGAGGCCTGTTTTGATCATGGCTTCTCCATATCTGTGCAACAGATGCTCTATTTACTGGAACAGGAGACACCGACTAAGTAAAGACAGGGTCAAATTTCAGTTTACAAAGAAGAAAATCTACAAATGCTGAATGTACGGTCTTGTTGTCTGTGTTAGAAATGAATTATGACTTCAAAGTTTAGCATGGGGTCACCGTTTAAGGCGGAAATATGTTTTTTGTGTTCTTCTTCAATGGGTTATATTACTATTTTCTGCAAGTAAAAGGTCTTTGATGTTGCAAAGCTTAAAGTACACATCAAAGAAAGAATGTTCTCTCAAGCAGAAGGCACCGCCTGAAACGCCTCATTTGTAGACTGTGCACCTTTTTTTTCTATTTTCCTTTTTCACTAGTTGCAGGCAGCATTCAAACTTCACACCGAACTTGATGCAATGTGAGGGCTGGATTCAATTTGACATTTAACTAGAGATTGCAGCTAGTTTTAATAAAAACAAATTGAATAATAAAATGTAGATACTGATAGTTTCACTGCAGCCTTATGTGATAAGAAAGGCAAAGAGGAAAGTCTCCATTTTTTGGATTTTTTTTTCTTTGTTGTTTGGTGTTGTTTTTCTCAATAGACTGACACAGTGTCATTGGTTCTTAATTAACTAATTAATTAAGCTCAACTCACTTAAATTCAGCCCACTTTAGTTGTGCCCAAAGGTTAATTTAAACAAAAATTATGTTGAATTTTCTGAGAAAAATGAACTGAATTGAAAAGAATGAACATCAAACATTTCCATAATAATATACAGTATTCAGAGATATGAAGACATGAATAATTAAAAAATGCTTGAATTATAAAGTGCACTCTTCAGATTGGGGAGGTTTTTTTTTTCCATTCAGGAGCCGGACACCCTAATGGATGAAGGTTGTCTTCCTTCACTGTCCTGCAACCTGTGTCCTGAGGGGAGCTAGTCAAACACGTGAAACGGAATAAGGATGAGATGAGTCTTGTGACCTGATTTCACAGTCTGTTGACTGCAGAAGGTTGTAACAGTTTGAAAAGGCTGCTCAGTGGCTTTTGATGATATGCTTGGTTTTGTTTGCCAAAGGCTGGCACCCACATAGCATCTTAAACACAGCAAAATTAAGAAGGAACAAAAAGAATAGAAGGGGGGTGGGGGGGCTGAGAGGTTCTGTACAGAGAAAAAAATAAAACACCCTTTACTGACGAGTTATCAAATTTGGGACTGACTATATTCTGCTTAGGCTGCCCTGGACAGAATCATCAAAGTTATTGGTCACGACGTTTTACTAAAAGAAAAAGATAAATCACTTCTAATCTTTGTCTTACCATTTTTCCTTGACCTTCTTGCAAAATAGATGTACTAGCCCTTGAAATGATCACATTTGAACTGAGATGTGATGTACGCCTGCTCAAAGCTACTGGATACTTGTTCAAAACTAAAAGGAATTTCTGTAATTTGCCTTCAGTCTTCCCTATGTTTGACATAAGCTAAATACAAAGTATTACATTATATCATGAAATAGTTTCATAACACATGACACTGGATGTGGCTTTTTTAAATTAAGTTTGCTAATTTGAATAATTAGAGAAAAACTTGCACAAGTTAAGGTATTTCTGTATGGATCAACTGGATCAAAAACTTCAGTAACACTTTGAATTTTATGTTCACAAACAGTTATTGGACATAATGATTTTGCTTGCTTTCATAAAGGATGATTGCATGTCCCCGCCCACCACCACCACCACCACCACCAAAATAACAAACCTGTAAATAAGGATGCGAGCCCCTAAGGTGACAACAATGTGCCTCAACATGTAAGAACGCCTAATTATTTCCAATGATTCTCTATTTTTGAGGAGTCTGTTTTTTGTTAAATGTATGCAGTAGAGTGTTTTGATTGTAGTATATTTTAAGTGTCCTGATTTGTAAAAGGTTAAATTGTGTATTGTGCTGAATATGGCATGAAGAGTCAGCCTGTGAACCTTCACAGCTGTGTCTGTCTCACAATGTAAGTCAAGCTATCAAATAAAACAATGAGATACTGTGCTGTAGTGTTATTTAATCACAGTCAAGCATGTTTCTAACATGCTCTTTTTTTGATGATCTTAGAGGAGTACTGAGGTTACTAAATGGGGATTATCCTGATAATCACTGAGCTGGTGGTTCAACAATAGGGCTTAGACCTCAGACATAAACACAGGACAAATAATTCAGTTTAATAGTAATTATTTCCTTCAGATAATATTCTGAGTTCTGATGCCACCTGCTGGTTTACTAACCTAATATTTATGTCTAAAGAAAAAAGTTAGCCTTATCAAGCAGGAATGGCTGCAGGTTTTCATTCCAACCAAGCAGCAGTACACCAGAGTTCACTCATCTCATCAAGTCTTCATGTTAAGACTGTATTCACTTGAGTGGAGTCTGGTGTGCTGCACTGTAAAAATTCCAAGTGTTACCAATTGCATTTTTCTCATTTCTAGTCAAAATATCTTATCATGCTTAATGTAATATACAATCACCAAAAGACAAAGACAAAAGGGGGGAAATACTACTTCTGAGCACCACAAACTTATGAGACACAAAACATCACAATACTATTAAAATATAGCTAACAAAGTTTTTCCAGCTTATTTCAAAATCTTGATTATTTTGTCTTATCCCAAGAGTTCTTATCAAGAGAATTGTCACTTGTTCCATTGGCAGATTTTTTATTTTTTATCTATTTTGCTTATTTCAAGCAAAAATACCTAGTTTTGATTGTTTTTTTTTTTTTACTTATTTTTGGATTGGCCTTTTTTCTAACTTGCTGCTTGGTTGGAATGAAAACCTGCAGCCATGCGGCCCTCTCTGGAACCAGTTTGACACCCGTGTTTTAAACTCTGTTCAAATATTATTATTACGCTGAAGCGTAACTCCGTTCAGAATACATTCAAACTACGTTACCCACAATGCAACCCAAACAGTAAACAGGAAGTCTGTGTTTTGCCGGTTGTTATGATTATGGTGATGCTGCTGAATGACTCCAGCGTAGGAGCTCGTGTTTTTTTCTCCTTATTCGGGGGTCATTTACATTAGATGCTGATCATGAAAAATTTGCTACATTACCTAATAACTGAGGTATACCATCTGAGGTAAATGTGGTGTCCAATAGCGATGTTATTACTTTCGTTTACTTAAAGTCTGCTGGAAAAAGAGCTAATAATAATATTTAAATTGTATACCTTTGTCTTATTTGGATTAAACTATATCAGCTACAATGGGTTGGCCTTGAAAACGGACTAGTTGCCAATGGAAACAAGAGACGCCTAAACAGATTTAGCTAGCATTAGCTTACTGACTAACCTTACACCTTACCGCTACCTGCAGAGATTCACCATGGTAAGTTAAACCGCCGACACAGTCACTCATATCATTTTCTCAGAGATGTAATGTTTTCTATAAACATAAAATATTGAATCTTCAAATGACTGATTCCCCCCTTTGTGGTAGACTCGGAGTTATATGATTTATTCACAAAGTACCTCATCATTGTTCTCCGTTTGCAGGCAACGAAACCAAAAGCTAAATCCACTGCAAGTAAGTTCCATCTGTTTTCTTCACAGTGCTAATTAGCTACTTTTTATTTTCTGCATTATTGTGTTCTATAAAGAATCACTATACGTTAAAGGAAAAAGGTGAAATACACATATCAGTCATAACAGGTACTTAAAAAAAACATTTAATAACAGGTAAAATGGGTCAGTGCAGTGTTCTGCTGGGTACGCCTGTATTTGCATAAATGTTCCATTCACATTTGCCACCACCCTTAAGGTTTAGTCAATATACTTTTTTTTCTAGCAAAACTGGCAAACTGAGTGGCGTAGCTTAACACACAGTGTATGTGAATTAGCACTCACCAGCTTCTTTTTGGGGTACACCTTAAGAGTAGGAGTTTAAAAACTCTTTTACCTTCTGTTTTAAATCTTTGTGGTTACAAAAGGACGAACATGGTCAACTATAATACTCAGGTAGGCTGTGATGTTAAGATGATTATCAGTTTTGTACTAAGGCCAGGAAAATATACTTCACACCACTACACCACCATCAGCCTTTCTTGTTGAAAAAAGGCAGGATTGATCCATGATTTATGTTCTTTACACCAAATTCTGGCCCTACCTTCTAAATATGGCAGCTGAAATGGGGATTTATAAGACCAGGCAATGGTTCTTCTAATTTCCTTTTGTCTAATTTTCTTGAACCTGTGTGAATTGAGTTGAAACCTCAGTTTACTGTTTTAATATTCTCTTCTGAGCTCTGACATCAGCAAGGCTATTCCTCATTCTGATGCTCTGTTGGAACTTCAGAAAGTTGTTTTGACCATTTTTTACATGCCTAAATGCTCAGAGTTGCTGCCATGTAATTGGTTGATTAGCTATTTCTGTTAAGCGGCTGAGCAGACATACCTCATAAAGTGGCTAGTGAGTGTACATATTTGGTTACATTTTTGTAGCATTGATTGAAAGATGTAATTATGATGCTATTTGTGTCTGCCAAGATGGGTATAATATCATACTTTCTGATTCTATGGTTTTCTTTTAGGTCTATTTGGAGATGATGACTTGCTTGAAAGTCTATTTGATGATGAAAGTAAGTAAACAAAGTCCTGCAGTTCTGTTGGTTTTAATATTGTTAGTTAAAATATTTTAATTGACCAAATTACCCATTAGAACGGCCACCTCGGTCAAAAGGAAATCGCAGCAGACCACTAAATCGGTAAGTTCAGGTCACACTACAATCGATAAATGATCACCTTCCCACATACCTGTGGATGACTTTTTTTCTGTATTTGTGATTTTAGCTCATCCGATGCTGATAACATGTTCAGTAAGCTAGCAGAGGAAGTGAAGAGTGATGGCTTGGACTTTGAGGTATAAAGAAAAATATATTACCAGGACTGTTTTTAGTCCATCTTTTAGAATTTCTTTGTTGCCTCTTTATTATTTTTGCTTTCATTCAAGGACTCGGATGTTTCAGCAGCTGATGCCAGTGACATACTGAAAAACATGGAGGTAGATCGTTATCAAATGAGTAACATTAGTGTTTCTGCGTGTAAATTTCTCTAACTGTGCCGTCCTTGCGCAGAACATCGATGACATGGAGGCCGACCTTTTTGCATCTAAGAACAAGCCCAGCTCAGCCCCGGCACAAACAAAGTCAATTAATGAGCGTCCAAAGAAGGACGATTCTGCTGTGTTGGAAAACAAGGCAAATCCAGAAGGAGCAGGTAATTCACTCAAGTCCTCTCACAAAAATAATTATTAGCTTCACATTACCGCCAACTTTGAAGTTTACATCAGATGCAACCATCAGAATCGGCTTTGTCTTTTTCCTCTCGCTCAGATGAGGTCACTGGAGGCGGGAAGAAGCCAACTCTCATACCCATCAAATAAAATTTAGTTAGATAATAAATGAATCAGGGACAATTAATATATAAGATAAATGATCAAATGAATAATTTTGAAATAAATACATAAAGGCAAATAAAGGCATATAAACTATCACAGCTTTCAGTCAGTTTCGATTTTTTCAGTTTCCAGATGTAGGATTTTAACACACTTTTAATAATCCGTGAGACACAACTGAGAGGGATAATAAGTCACAGCCGCTAGTTTGCCTAAAAAATAGTGAAAAACATCACGTTTCCTCTGCAGATCTCGACGACCCCCTGAATGATCTGCTGGATGACCTGCTCCCAGATGAAACTAAGCGGGAATCTAAACCAAGACAGAACAAAGTTGTCAAATCTGCGCCTTCCACCTCAGCCTCAGCATCTCCCATTCTGAGGAATGAAACAAGTAGGACGGTTCTTTTTATTTCATATTCACGAGTAATCACAACTCTGACTGAACCTGATTCGTTTTTTTGCTCCACAGAACATTCACCAAAGAAAGGTTTGCTGTCTTTTAACGATGATGACGACGACCTAATGGGAACTCTGGGATTCGACAGTGATAAAGCCAAGCGCAAGGAAAACGAGACTCCACTTTGGTCTTCAAAGGAGAAGTACCAGCTCTTGTTTTCATTCTGTCTTCCTCGCTCTCATCGTCCATATTTATAGAGCTCAGATAATAAATAATTACCGTGTGCCTTGGGCTTTTTTTTGTGCAGCTAAAACACAAAGCCGAACCTTGACGATATTTTACAGGGGTAGCTAATTACCTTTATGTGCTATCATGATTTCTTATTTCCATTCCTTAATGCTTTCAGGAGCGACGCCCCCCGGAGACCTCGTACTAAAATCGATGATATTCTGGAGAGTTTCTCCTCCACACGGCCTCTAGAGCAGCCATCCTTAGGTGAGAGGAAGGAGCAGCTTCCATCTCAAGAGAAACAAGAGAAGAGTCCTGCTGTAAAAGGTGAAAGAAAGTCATGGTTCTTTGTTTAAAGTCACGGTTTGAATGGCCATAAAGTGAACAGTTGTGCTTGTCTCTTCTAGAAGAGGACCTTACATTCGGGTCCTACCAGCCCACTCTGGGGTCCACACTTGAGGGTCGCCAGTCCCGCAGACAGTCTGTCAGGTCCGTCCGACCTTCATAGCGTTTGTCATTCTGAATTATACGTTTTTTTTTATAAGATTTTTTTTTCTTCATCAGATTTTCAACAGAGGATATCAGCCCCTCGACCCCAGAGAAGAAATCAAAGCCGACCGCCCCCACTTCCAGCCGACACCGGAACTCGGCAGACTGGCTCGGCCTGAAGACAAACAGCGAGGCTGACTTTGCAGAGGATGGTCCCAAAGATTCCCCAAAGGCTCCGTCCTCTCCTCTGCTGGAGAGAAAACCTTCCTTGCCTGGAAGTCAGATGTCATCTGCTGCAAAAATAGCAACAGACATACAAACTGAGGCGAAGCTAGCCAAACCGGAGGTTTCTAAAGGCCAGAGGAAAGCAGAGGAGGAGGAGGAGTGTGATGACTGGTTATCTCGGGCGTTGAGCAAGAAGAAGACTCTCTCCGCATCAAACACTGAGTCCAAAGCCTCCAAGCAGGAGAAGGAAGATGATGAATGGCTAGCTGGGGCTCTGAGCAGGAAAAAGATGTTAAAGACAGAGGCGGAAACTTCTGAGCAGCAGCATTCTTTGTGCCCGGGAGATAAAGTCGAACTCGAGTCGGCTCTTAGGTACGCCGCAAAGTGAGCAGGCAAGGCGCCGACAGAATGAAATGTTTCTCTGTCATTAATAATAACACGGTTTTCTCTTCAGTATCCAAGACGGATCAAAAATTCCCAGAAGCAAAGAAGACACGCTTCTGTCTATTAAAGCAACGAGGTAAAGTTTATAATTGGAACAGCCGATAAATCCATTTCATTCCAATTTCCAATTTCGTTCATTTGTGCTTTTCTTTCAGCCCTGAAGCTCAGTCGACCCCAATCAGAGAGGCGAGGCCCAAACAAGGTGTTTAAGTCTGACTCTTCGTCATCTGCTTCCACAAAATGATGAAATTCCATCTCCATGTTTTCAGTCATGTAGCAACACTTTGCTTTTGGCGTTCTCTTGTTGATCTTGCATCATGCTGCCGATGCACTTATCCCACCTTTTTCTCTTGTCATGCTCTAAATCTCTCCTCCCCATGTCATCCCCTCATGTAGACCCTCATAATGTCCCCTTAACTCCCCCTCAGTCTCCACATACTGCGAACACATCCGCTCCTGCTCTCTATCTTAGTTTGTCTCATCCCTCAGGTGGCCCTGCTCAGGTTACTACCCCTTTGCCACAATTTTCTGCTAACATTAGCTACCTTCAGCCTCAGTCCAAACCCCCCCACTTTTCATCCATGAAGGAATCGGGGTGTTTAACGGAGCCCAGTCAGGCTTCTGCTGAAACCCTGCAGCAGCCACCGTTGCCCAGCGCTTTGCCCGCTGTACAGCCTGGCACACTGTGGCGTATGTATTCACAGGGACATGAGCGAGGAATGACAGCCTGATTTTTCTGTTTTTATATCCACACCTCAGCATGATCGTTATTTACACTTATTTACCTCCTCGCAGATCCACATCAAAGCCAAACAAGGAACAGCCCCGCTGCGGTCCAACAACAGGTTCTGCTCCATTCCAGATAAACATCTTAATAAGTGTTTGTGTGGCTGTTTCTAATCCTCCTCCTTCTTCTGAGCAGGTGGCTTACCCAGCAGCCAGTGTGCAGAAGCTGCTGCTACAGCAGCAGGTGATGAAGACCTACTTATCGTTTTCAACCTGAGGATATTTTCAGCAAATTCACCTTGTTCGTTCTTGGTGTTGACTTCTCTTTGTCCAAAGATGTGGCAGCCGCAGTTGTTGGATGGAGGAGCTGCTGCTGCTGCTGAACACCAGCCTGGAGATTATCAAGCCCTACAAGCCCGGATCATGCAGCTGGAAGGGCAGGTGTGTGGTGATGCTGGGGATCAGGAGATGATAATTGGAGGGTTTTTTTTTTTTTTTTTTTTAAAGATTAGATGCTTTAACTTATTTTGTCACTTTAATGGACTTTCCCAGCTTAAAACATGTATGTGGTAAAAGGTAAAAAGGTAAAACCATTTATAAATCGTAGCAATCTTGAGAAAACTATTCATTCTTTTATTAGCTCTAAATCGACTATTGTAATGCACTTCATGTCGGAGTTTCCCAGTCATCAATGAACCGTCCTCAGTTAGTTCAGAATGCAGCTTCCTGCTCATCCCGGTTCTTCTTTCACTCCATTGGCTCCCTGTTTCTATTAGGATTGACTTTAATTTTAAAATTATATTATTTGTTTTTAAAGTGCCTAATGGTCTTGCTCCTCCCTACTTGTCCGAACTTTTGCGTGTTCGGAATCCAGCAAGGGCTATAAGGTCATCAAACCGGTTCTTGTTGGAAGTCCCTAGAGCCAGTTATAAACACGGGCGTGATCGTGGTTTCTCAGTGGCTGGGCCCAGACTCTGAGGCAAATTTTCCCCTGACATGTGTGTTTTAACTGATTTTAGCCTTTTTAAAGCCAGACTCAAAACATATTTATTCAGACCGGCTTTACAGCGATGTGGTGGCATATTTTTCTATTTTATTTGTGTTACTTGTATTTGCTTACTGCTTTTCTTTTATTCTGTTTTTATTTTTTCTTATAATGCTACTTTATGAGTATTGTAAATGGCTATATAGATCAAATTGATTGATTGATTGATTTGTCATTGTACAGATGAAGATACTGCAGCTGGAGCGAGACCAAAGCCAGATGATGTTAGAGAAAATCCAACAGCGTCATAAGCAGGACATGGAATTAATGGAGAGCACACACAAGTAGTTCATGCCTAGACAACTCAAATATGCAGCATCCATGTGTATATGCCCACATATTAAATGTTTCTTCCGTACATGATGTCTGCGGGCTTAAGTCTTTTTTGTGGGTCCTCAGGGCTCGTGTGAAGCTGCTGGAGGAGTCGGCTGCCCAGAGGGAGACACGAGCGCGACTGGAGTGTGAAGACCTAATGGACCGGATGGCCACATTAACACGATCAGCCGAGGAGGAACGCTCCGTGCTGCAGGCTCAGTACCATCGGAAAGTAGCCCAGGCCCAGGAGGACAGAGACCGCGAGGTGGAGAGACTTCGGGAGCTGCAGAGGTAAACCTAGCAAAGTTTTATGGTGCAAGACACTGAGTCAGAAACTTTAGTAATGTGTGGATTGCTTTTGTGTTTGCCGATCAGAAAATCTATCCTGGAGATGAAGAAAGAGCATGAAGAGCAGCTCCAGAGACTGAAGAGGCTGAAGGATGAAGAGATTGATGCTGTCACAAGTGCAGTGTCTCAGACTAGGTGACAGGCGGAGACACATTAATGCTTCACATTGTGAAAGGAAAAATGACAGATATAAAAAAAAAAAACAACTGACTATCTAATCCTGGTTAAGATTCAGAATATTTTCTTATGTCTTCTCATCATCCGTCCCTCTCTCTCCAGGTCTCTCACAGGGGTGATCGAGCAGATGGAGCAGTTCTCCTCTCGGCTCGGGGAGCTGTCCTCGCGGGTGGAGAGCACGCACGAGCACACGGCCCACGGCCTGGAGCAAGGAGCGCGGCACAGAGACGAGCAGCTTCGAAGTACCGCATACACACACACACACATGCACACGCGTTGTAAAATGAAATACAAACGACAAAGTGTTCTATTGGTGCAACCGGGTTAAGGTCACTCTGCACATCTCAGCAATGCAGGACCGGCTGGCCCAGCAGCAGAAAGCCACAGCGGAGGAGAGAGCTTACCTTAAGGAAATTATTTCCAGGATGGACGCTCAGCTCGGCGAGCAGCAGAGGCAGATTGAAAAGGTGAGGAGGTAAAAACATACCGTACCCTCAGGGCATACGCTGCCTATTAGGATACCTACTGTCACAATTCTCCAAACTTTTCAGATCTTTACATGTTTCAGAAAAACATTTTTTCTTCTCTTTAACTCTTTAAATAAAAAATCACTTCATATTGTAAATAACCACACGTTGCCTATGCCAGTGTTTTTCAACCTTTTTTGGGCCAAGGTACGTTTTTTTCCATAGAAAAATGACAAGGTACATCATTCACAGAAAATGCGAAAAATTAAACACTGTAGCCCTCATCAGTTATATAAAGTCCTTCTTGTCAACGTTTTTTTAAGAGAAATCAAATATAAATTGCCTTATTTCTTACAGATATCAATCAATTCATCTTCAAACCCTGTTTTTTAGAGCAGTTAAGTGGAAGTAGATAATTTCCCACGGCACACCTGACAATCTCTCAAGGCACAGTAATGTGCCACGGCACAGTGGTTGAAAAACACTGGCCTATGCAGATCGGTGAGTTACCAGCTCCTCCAAGTGTTCAAAAGTTCACTTTGTGTATAATAAATGGGGATCTGAGGCACAGCTAGACCATTCAATTGTACCTTGAAGACATCTCTGCACTGTACTTATACCGTGCACACACTGTTACCCTGATAAGATGGAAATATTTCCAGAAGTGCCATCTTATTAGACCTGGCAGAAACAGTTGTGAGCCTTGTGCAGAGGTCTGTTCCAAAGCGGTGAGGATGGAAGACTTTGAGCTCAGGCTGGGGGAAACTGCAAATTTTGGTATCAATCCGATATTAAGTACATCAACGCCAAGTATCGCCGATACATTTTGCTTGCAATTTCACAATCATTCAATGATTTTGCCTTTATAATGATCACAATTCTAAGCATAATGAAACACAGTATTAAGATTCTTATCAAATAAAACATTTAACCAACTGAACAGCAGCACAGGGAAGTTTAAATCTTAGCATTTTT
>JBBDHI010000022.1:8089099-8100722 GCA_037177115.1 Craterocephalus stercusmuscarum | reverse complement strand
GGGCCGATCAGAAAAAATGGAAAAAATGTGAAAAATCGGCCGATCCGATCAAGCCGATCCGATCGGTGGAAAGCCTATACAGAAATAGTGCCGGGCAATTGATCTGAACGAAATATTCAGAACCTATCATCAGATTAATTGTGATATTGATTTTAGGTCATATGGCCCAGTCCTTATAGAAAATATATTAAGCAAAATGCTGGTATGATACAAAAATACCTACAAAATTAAAATAATTCTTTATTATTCTTACCGCCCCACAGCGATAGAAACAAAAAAGAAGTAAGAAATCATGGGCATAATTGTGGAGAGGAATCGTTGATTTGATGTAGCTGGTGTTGTTTCAGAGGAAGGAACAGGGCTGGAACACTTTCCTCCGTCTCTGTGTGACTAACGGTGGGTGAGATGGGATGGCTGGCAGCAGATGCGTCCTTTTTCTTCCCAGCACACTGACAGTTTGAGAAGACCGATGACAAGTTCAGTCATTTTGTCATAATTAACATGCCATGACATATGAATATGGATTTCAGCACTCGCACAAACACAAGTCCTGTGTGCTGAACGGAGGGTGGTCGGGGTGTCCGCTGGTGGGGGTTGTTCCGGTATGTGAAGTGGGCGCGGAAGGGTGGAATAAGACCAGACAGACTCCCCTCTCTTCCTCCCGTCGGCTACGGGTGAATAGGTGATTATAGCAGCAGATGTGTCATTAGGTCTGATCTGTATTCATGCGATGCAGTGATGAGGGAACCTTTGGCGGGGGTGGGGGGACTATGCCCCACAGGATTCACGTTTCAGTGGTTTTAAGGGAATTTTTTGGTTGTGTCTCGTTGTTTTCTTATCGCCCAACCACCTCCACTTGTTTGCTTAATTTAACTGTTACTATTATTACAAGATTCCCCGTAAACAACGCACATGGACATTTTCCATTATTAAGGGGGGGAAAAAGGGGAATTGTTGTATTTTAACACAAAGTCTGCAAAGAGAAAAAACACTTTATTAGGAAAGCACTTGGTTACAGGGCCGGTTGATGCACGCTCAGTGCAGATATCAGATTACAGAATAAGATAAGTCGTAGGTCTGTGGTAGGCAGTGTAATGATGGGTACAGAATATCTTTTGCACTGCCACTGTGCTTCCTCATAATGTTTCCATTTGAGCTTAAAGTGTTTTACAATGTCATTTTACGGACAAATGTATTTTTTCCCACGTTCCAGTAGGCCGTATTACCTAAACATCCCAAAACAACTGGGTTAAAAGAGTTCCGCACAGCTTAGGGTTTTTATGATCAAGCGCGTCATGTGAACTTGGAGGCTACACAGCTGCGAGTCTACGCCCACTTTCTGCATTTATTTGTCAGGAAATGATTACAGGCTGGGGCATTGATCTTGAGAAACAAGACAGAGACGTCATCAGTGACTCTTCAAGTCATCATTACAGTGGAAGTGGTTTATTTCCTCTACCACCCAATGGAAACAGTTTTATTGTTAATGGTGTGTAGCTTTGTAGGAACAGAGGTGATTTTGCAAAGCTTTCTGGAGTAGCATTCAAAAAACTTAAAATAGAGTTGTATTGGACCAAATATAGCTGGTAGATGGATAGCATGGGATGATTGGGCCAAGCCGCTGATTAAAATAATAAAATTGCAGCTCCGTCTTCATAAATTGTTGTCTGCCAATAATGTGACGACAAATCAAATCAGATCCGCTTAGTTAGGATAATTTTGTGGCTTTTTTATTTCTTTTCTGAACATGGTCTCTCGAGGAAGAAAGCAATACAAATTGATAAACAATAATGGAGTTTATTGTATTTAATGTTAATCTAAATGACCAGTAAAATATTTTGGCTGTTAAATGTTCTGGCAAATTAGCTTTTTTTTTATTTTTATTTTTATTTTTTAGGTTTTGTGAAGCCGTCACGCTGCTAAACTGATCTAATGCTTGGTAATAGTTCATTTTGTAGAGATTTCCCTTACTGGACCATTATCACGACAAATTATCTTTACCTTATGAGATAGATAAACAATGTCAATATTTATGGACTACTTTGCTGATCCACATTTACCATTTTCAAGATAACGTGCTCCGTAAATCATCTGATTTGATGCTTGTTTTGTCTGTAAACAAAGATTATCTTCTGAGCCCATTCAGTGAGCACCACCTGATGCTTACAGCCAGTATGACCGCATAAACCTGACTGGTCCAACATCATTTATTTTCAGCACCTTGTCTTAAAAGTTCTAACATGCCATTGTGTTAAGTAACTCTGAACTTGAGTTAGATTTTGAAAAGTGTATGATTATGCAGTAGGCAGACACGGAAAATGCTTATCTAAGTATGAAAGTATGAAACATGTTGTTTGTCTAGTTTCGGAAAGGAAAGCACTACAGCTGCCCCTATAAATAGACACCAGCAAGCTGTTATTTTTGAGATGTATTAATCGGGCGTACAGAGACACCATGTAAGAGTTTTTATTCTTTTATCGCACGGCCTTAACAGATGTCTGAAATACTTCGAAGTTCTTTATGCTGACACAGATTTCAGGTTATATAGATAGCGATATAAGTAAGTGTTTTCCTTTTTACTTTTTTGTTTGCTGCCGTCTTTTCTTTAGCTTGTGTTTTTTCCCCATCTTCCCCACACTAATCTGTTACTGGTCTGTTTGTCCTAGGTGATGGCTTGGTCATGTGTGCAGTCTTCACTGCGTGTGTGGAGATGGTTTTAACAGGTGCTTTTCTGGAGGACTCAGGAACACTGCACTGGCCTGGAGACGCCTCATAAACGCATATATAACACTCTAACCCAAAAGGATTAACAGAACTATACAAACCACTGCCGTGCAGTGGGACAGGACACATAACAAAAGCTTCACTTTAAGGATACACACACTTGCAGATCCTGTGTGTTTTTATTCCGGCACTACTGGTGTCCCCCGGTTCCTCTCTTACAAGAGTGCCCGTTTTATTTTTTTTGCTTCTTCCCGTCTGTTCCACCTTCTCCACCGCCACCATGCCAAGCACCATCCGCCGGCAGATGAAAAACATGGTGAACAACTACTCGGAAGCAGAGAAGAAGGTCAGAGAGGCCACATCCAATGACCCCTGGGGCCCTTCGTCCTCACTCATGTCAGAGATCGCAGACCTCACGTATAATGTGGTCGCCTTCAGCGAAATCATGAACATGATCTGGAAGCGGCTCAACGACCACGGCAAGAACTGGCGTCACGTCTACAAAGCGCTAACTCTGCTCGACTACCTGATCAAGACCGGCTCAGAGCGGGTGGCGCTGCAGTGCAAGGAGAACATCTTCGCCATCCAGACCCTAAAGGACTTCCAGTACATCGACCGAGATGGCAAAGACCAGGGCATCAACGTCAGGGAGAAGAGCAAGCAGCTAGTGGTCCTACTCAAAGATGAGGACCGACTTAAAGGAGAAAGGTGAGGATTCAGCTTATTTGTATTTACTGGAAGTGAAGCATTTTTTTCCTTTCCTTTATATTTGATGCTGATAAATTCCTCCTTTGTACCGACTAATGTTGTTGGTTAGTGTTATTTCTCTTCCCTCCTCTTAACTATGGCAGTGAAAGGCTGAGGAAAAAAAAAAACTCTGCTAGTTTGTCCCAGACCCCTGCACAGCATCCTCTGCCATGCAGTGAGGAGCAGAGTTCATGTTCCGTCATCTGCATTTGAAAACATTTGCAAAGTTTTGTGTTTTCCAGCATAGTGGCCGATGTTTGCTCTGTTTTCCTTGTTTCTATGAGTGTGTATTTTTTCCCCCCCCATTGAATCACTATTCTGGTTGAAACTGCTTGCTATCTCAAGCCTTGTCCACACAACATGTGATTACGCATTCACTGCCAAAGTTTTTGGTCCTTGAAAACTATCCGGGGTGGAGATGAGAAACTCTGTTTCCAGTTTTATCTTATGTACGGGGAAATGACAGGTTTTGCCCATATGCTGTTACATCCTTTCTTCCACTTGAATTTAAACATGTGGACATGGTAATGCTGATGATGGCCTTGGTAACAGGGCACATAAATGTATAGCTGCTGATCTAATGAACTGGGGTCATTGTTACGTGATCCAAGCTCGTCTCCTGCTTTGCTAATCTTGGATGAACCCTGATTAGACCTGAAACTTCTAGAGAAGTTTGAGAATAAGAAGGATGTTCCTGCTGCAGAATGATGAGAATTCCTGCTGTAGTCTGAGAAGCTTTGGCCAAAAATGAAGGGTTAATGGATGGGCATGTTTCATCTTTTGCTTTTCGTTTGTTTTTATTTGCTAGCTTACTGAATTTAAAACCCTTTTTGTCAGATTAGATTTGCTACACAGATTCAGCCTTGCCACCTTTAATATCTCTTGTATATTTGTCCATTTGGATGGCAACCTGGAGAGATTATGACAATATTAACTTGAAGCAAATGAATCAATAAAGCTCTGTTATTCATTTTTCCCAATAAGGTCTCAGGCTTTGAAGACCAAAGAGCGCATGGCCCAGGTGTCGACGGGGAGCAGTCAAATGGGTTTCGGCCGAGGTTCATCTCAACCCAACCTTTCGACATCCTACAGTGAAGAGTACGGCAGATCAGAGGGCTCGCCTGCCTCCTACCATGGTTGTGAGTATGAAGTCAAAGATTACGCACGCACACATTCCTTGTTCATCCAATCAAACAGCAAAATTAATGGAGTATAGCTGATTATTACTGTAGCTCAGATGCTGAAACTTTGGCCTACATCATGAACCTCTCCCCTCCCCCTGTTCTGTCTCTGGCTTGCAGTGCCGCAGTAGGGCTGCATTCCTGAGCTCTCCCTCTCCCACAGACACATACATACAAACAGAATGAGAAGGCCCACCCCCCACCCCCACCCCACCACACACACACCCATACACACACACAAACACACACACACACACACACACACTCACCACCACCAAAAGAAAGGGGGAAATAAATCATCTTTCATCCACATGACACAGGAATCTGCTCATCTTCAGTGATGTACTCATTGCTTTTGTGACAGTGACACGGTGTAGGAAAGTCATGCTATGGGAAGTCGGAAATCTAATCCAGGTTTTGTACCTGTACTGTAGCTACCGGGCTACTTTGATCTAACAGCTGTAGAGGAAGACCGGTTGGATATCAGAGTTCAGCTCTTTGCATGTGTGGCTGCTGCCATGCGTGTGGTTGGAGCTGGTGTGATTTTTGCATGTAGCATGAAGGATGCGTTAAAACCGCGGCTCACATTCCTGCGTGCTTTATGTTTGAGTTCGTGGCTCAGAAGCGGAAGTTCAGCGGCTGGGTCATCAGTGGAGAAAAATGCACACAGACTGACCAATAAGAGGTTTGCTAGACCGTTGATGTGGGAAGTGATTTGGGATTGTTGAGATTCCAATTGAACTTTGAGAGAATGAAAGTCCAGTCAGGGTGTGAATGAACGGTCCTGTGAGTGTTAATGTGGTCGTCAGACCTCATGTTGTGTTTTATCATGGTTTGGATGTTTTTTTAATATAGTATTTGCCTGGTGAAGGGATGTCAGCGTGTACAATTTTTCCTACACATGTACACGGGACTTCTGACGGGTACACGGTAGGGCTGGACAATTAATCAAATTTTAATCGTGATTACAATATTGCTTTCTCACAATCATAAAAACTGTAATTGAAGAAAAATAATTAATGTCACATGTATGTAACAGGGAAGATATAGACTGGGTATTCATGTTTTTATTGCTATTATTTTTATATATTATTTTACTCCTTGTTTGTAATTTATTTCTAGGTTTTTTTTAAGTCATATTTGAAGTTGAGCTTTGGTGGTTCAAAAGGCACATTTTTTTTAAAATCAATGAATAATTAGTTAAATAATTAATCGTCCAGCCCTAGTACCTGGTTACATTTCGGAGATTTAAAGCCATTCCAGTGGTCATCAGACAGAAATTCAGTGAACAGAACTTAAAAAGAAGCCTACATATCTCACCTATTTAAGGCTTAGGCTGACCTTTTAGAAAAAAAAAAAAAAAAAAAAAAAACTATTTTTGAATTTTTTTACAGTATCTCTTTAAACTTAAAGAGCAAACTGCATCCCTCTTACACCGGGAGCTGCATCTGCTATGTCTCATAGTAAATATGGAATAGGCGAGGTAAGGTAAGTTAAAAAGAAACCAAAATTAAGCTAAAACGGGAGGAAAAAAATTACCCTTTTTATACCACAAAGTAAAAAAAAAAAAGTAGTGGGACTCTCACAATCATTCGCTAAAGTTGGTGGAAAAATGTATTAATTTTTCCTCCCCGACAGCTGAAATAGGCCTACATCACCACCCAGATGAAACCACATGGGCACAGCAGCACCGTCACACGTTGCCCGAGATGTAACCAAGCCGACAGGACACTAACAAACATAATGTAAAACATTTTGCGACAATAGAGGTTAAAAAGAATCATTAACTAATTTTGTTTTCAGGTGGACGACATGTGGAGAATGGTGAGCGCTGCACTCCTCTCGAGTCCTCCACAGCAGTTGTTTTGCCTGTATGTGGTTTTGCTGGTCCAAAAATACAATAAAAAAAAAAGGTTTTCTTAGTTGTTAATCTTACTGACGGCCAAATATGTGCCACACAGCGCTCCACTTGTTCGCCGACTTCGCATCCATGAGTTAACTTAAAGTGATGTGGCTCCGGCTGCAGCTTTCTGTCTTTGTATCAACGTAACATTGCGCCCCATGCATCCATTCTGCACACGAGTCATTGCACTGGTGGGAACATGTAAGTGTATAGTTAATGTTATTATCTAATGCTCTCAGGCAGCGTCATCACCCCTAAAAATACAGCATGTAAGCTAATGGTTAAGAAATGAATGAGGGGGATGTGTACACGGTTATTTATTTTTCTGAACAGTTCTGGTTTCTTATCTCTGTATCTGTTGGCACCTCTAGCCTGGTGTCAGTTTTGGGTTCTCAGTCTTCTTTCCACTGAACCCTTATGAATTTTTAGTTTTTTTTTTCACTTAGTATTTTTTTTTACCTAAAGCAGTACTTCATCCAGTTCCTGCCTTTTGATGTATTTATTTGTCTATTTTTGTTGAAGACATTATGCACATATGATTACACATATTTAAGAAAATTCCTCCAATGATGACAGCTTAATTCCTCAAGGAGAAAGAAACGGAGAAGAGGTGTGTGCAAAACAGTTTTCATGGCCGTTACTGTGCAACTGAAATACTGTACTCTGTTATCATTCCCCACCGCTGCTATAAAACCTAAATATATAGTTGCAACGTCATTTTTCATATTTGTTTTCTCAATGTCATTCCTGGAAGCATTAATGTGACTAAAGATAAGAAATACATTTGTAGCTTTTCAAGCCTCTGGGAAATAGTTGCGGGAAATTGACTCATTGAGAAAATTAGACTTTAAAAAGAGTTTTTATCAAGCAGGCATAGCTGTGTGTGTGTTGGTGTACGCTACCAAGAAGCCATATATGGTCAATTCCCACAGTGGTGGGCAAGAAACTGGTGTGTTTTAGTTGGCTTTAAGTTTTATTTATTTGTCTTTTTGACCCGAGTTGTGATGGCTTTCACTTTCACTGCCAGTTTGTCAAGGTTCCTGCCATGACTGTTTTTTGGAGTAATTCTATGGCTCAAATGTTTGTTTTCTTGTAAAATAATTCACATTTTGAGTGGACGTGGTGACAGTTTGACATCCGAGTTAATAAAAGAAATGTTTGAGTTCTGAAGAAGTGTGAAAGCCAATCCATCTATTTACTTATTTGCTTCTTATGAAGAGGATTTTATTATTAGTTTATTCTGTCTGTGTGTCGGATATCAAACCTTTGCTGTAGGAGAGCTCTAGCTTGGGTACAGCTGTTCTCACTGTCTATTTGGGGCGTCCATGTAGCTGATGTTGAAGCCATGACTCCGGTCCCATCAGCTAAACAAACACACCCTCACCCTTGGCCACCTTCCCTGGAGATATATAGCCTGGAGACAGAGTGATGGGCCATGGGTTCGACAAGAAGGAGACAGAGGAGACAGAAAATAAGATGTAGAGACTTCAATTGGGATTCAGGGGGGGGGCAGACTGTGAATTATTTATGAGGATGGGCGAGCAAAAGTTCCAGGCTCTTGAAATATCTGATTCTTAGCCGTCACTAAAACGTCTTCCTCTGTCAATTTCTGCAACATTAAAATGAGTGATTACCGATAAGCTGATGACAATACAAGGAATGTGTTGGCATCTTTGGACGGTTTGTCTCGGTCAGATGACCTTTTCATAGACATTTAAGAACAGAATTATTAATGATGAAAGCCTTGTTGGTAGATTGCTAATGCTGACCCTAAATATACCGACATATTCAAAGAGTGTTCCAGATGGTCCCACAGAGTGCCGATGTTCAAGCCAGTCAGGGATTAGATATGTAGGAAGGAATCACTAACACATCAGCGCATACAGATGTACCATTGAGAATATTAAACGATGCTTCTTCCAGGTTGTGATTCTGTTCACCCTCTTGCCGGCTACGTTTCCTCTTAAAATCACAGCATGGTGATTCATTTGAATGATATAAGATTCTCAGATTCTGACTCTTCTTATTTGCATTGTGTTGTAAAAATGGAAATATTTAAATGGAACGAGTCATGCTGTGTGTGTAGAAAAATGGTGTCTCAGAGGAGGTGGATTTTAGTCAGTGAGAAGTTTCAGACTTTGTCTTGTGAATTAACTAATGTACAGTCACATTATGTGCCGTGCTTCATTATGCACCGTACGGTAAATGCCAAGATTGTGGTGATGATTTAATAAGTCTGAAATGGATTTGCCCCTGCCATCTGAAGCGTACCCTCTTTCCTTCATCGTGTACAGTTGGTAAAGATAAGCTATCTTTGCATATGAATCCTCCGCTAGCAAATTCAAAGTTCAGCAGAAGAAAACCCTTCAAGCACCTTTGCACACCCACAACATTCCCACAGAAATGAAGTTGACATCATGACACGACACCGAGAAACGAAATCAAGAAAGGTTTTGTTTCATGTGGTTCTCATGGAAACGAGAGAGCAGCAGTCTTGAAAGTCGTACCCACAAAGTCAACCTGAGAGTTAAAACAATGAAGGTTACCTTAATGAGTGTTGTAATATTCTTGTCCTGGCCAGACTGTGTGTGTGTGTGCGCATGTGTATTTGCCACGTGTATGGTATGTGTGTGTTTCCCTTTGCTGCCACATGGTCTTACCTAATCCAATTAGCTGAATGGACACATCTTCCCTCAGAGGCTCACTGAAGACCTATAATCACACTCAATCATTAGTAGATACACGCACGCACACACACACACACACAACATGCACACACACACAAACACACATGCTTTATACAGTTAAAATGAAAGTACAAATGATAGATAAAAAGTAATTGTATATGTTATGTTCATTGTTTTTGGGGTATAAAAACATGTCTTTAATCAGTTACATGATATATGTGTTTATGATGGTGTGTGCAGTGTGTGATGATGTGACCTTTAACACGATTCTGGTCTGGTAGCCACATCTCCCAATGTTGGGTCGGAGCTGGAGCAGGCCAGGCCTCAGACCAGCGGAGAGGAGGAGCTGCAGCTGCAACTTGCCTTAGCCATGAGCAGAGAGGCGGCGGAGCAGGTACGCACCGATCCACACGAACACGCATCCAAAAACACACCCAAGGACTTCATTTTGGGGTTTACAGCAACAGAAAGTTGTGAACACGAAGCGTGTGTCTGTGTGTGTTCAGGAGGAGCGCATTCGCCGAGGAGATGACCTCAGACTACAGATGGCTTTGGAGGAGAGCAAGAAAGAAGGTCCAGGCTCTGCAAAGCTGCCCAAGAAGAAGAAAGAGGTAAAACCCAAACGCTGGACTCAGTTGTTCCATCATGGCGCACACACACGCCTGAAATAGTCTCGTCCCTCCCCATCGGCTCTTCCTGCCTGACCCCATGTGCTCCATCAGTAGCAGTAACTGGCAGCAGAGCGCCTCGTTCTCTCATCATTATTCTGCCTGAATAACTGGCTGCCTGGCTGGACTTTATGGGCACACAGTGCTTAAGTGTTGAAGCATGCCTGCACGACCTGGACTCTTGTTTTTCTCAGTGCTCAGTGACATAACCACCGTCCCAGTGTCTGAGCAGCGGTCCAGCTTTATTGGCAAACAGACGGAGCAGAAGTTTTTTACCCAAGCCCTCTGTCTCTTACTAGCCACAGTCATCTTTGATGGATCTAATGGATGTCCCTGAGCCTAGTGCCAGCGCTGACCCATGGGGCGCCGGGGGCGGGGGCGGCGCCAGAGCCACCGCTGCATCAGCAGACCCGTGGCAGCCTTATGGTAAGCACACAAATACAGATTCACCCATAAAGGTTGTTTTTAATGATGTCCACATACTGACTGTCCTTATCAAGAAGTATAGACGGAGGCCGCTGTGTCTGTGTGTGTGTGTGTGTGTGTGTGTGTGTGTGTGTGTGTGTGTGTGTGTGAGCGTGCCATCTCAGCTCTCCACCTGCAGCCAGTAGGACTGTGACTCTTTGTTCATAGGAATGCTGCTCCACTGGCTCGGCAGCATTGCTGCTCTGGGAGCACGGAGGCAGTAAGAGGAAGAGATTGTGGGGAAGGGGGGGAGTGTGAAGGGTTTGTGATGCAGGAAGGGATGCTTGGAGACATAAAGATGTAACGCTCGTTTTAGTCATGAAACAAAGTGCATACTAATGAGCTAATGGGAAGAACATTCCCATCCTTCCTTAACTTGATGGCGATCAGCCATGTTGCCTTTTATTCTGATTTAGTTGTATTTGTCCTGGAAACATTTGCATATCACTCTGAACATGACAAATCTGTGTTTAGGCAAAGTAATGGATGGGTGCTGTTAAATATGGGGCTTGATTTGAGATCTAATGTGTATTTAATCATTTATTTAAACAAATGAATGACTCCACTGTGGAAAGTGGTTGTTTTCCCTTTTCATGAATAGGTTTGACAGCAAAGCGAGGCATTTGCTGACTGTTTTAATAGTTGAAGTCCTTTATCACGCTTGCCTTGTCCACAAGTTTCAGCATGTGCAAAAGGAATTCTTGGTTTTTAGCTGCTCCTATTCACTGCTGCTGCTGTTTACATAATCACAAAGGTTTTTTTTTTAAGCTAAAATGATTGGTCGTTGAAACAAAGTGGTGCAGTAAGGAAATGTCAGGAAATAAGAATGGAAGGTATTGCATGTCATTTCTTTAGTCTCAGTTTCATGTATGGAACTAGAAAAGCTGGATTTTTCTCAGTAATGAGAAGATGGTGTGATGTCACGTCCCCCACCCTCCTAGGCTCTGGCCCCACACCAGCAGCACCAGTGGACCCGTGGGGCACTCCTCCCTCTGTCCCACCTATGAAAAGCAGCGATCCATGGGCCGCAAACTCCGTTCCTGCTGCAGACCCCTGGAGCTCTGCAGCCGCCCGCCCCAAGACCTCCAACACAGGTGACCAGTCCCCCCCCACCCCTGCTTTTTTTTTTTTTTTTTTTTTTCAAAATCAGTCAGCTTCATCTGCAGCTTAATACTCACTAAGGAAGTTGTAATCTTGCTGCTTAGTTAATCTGAGCATCTGTAGAGAACATTTGGAGAAATCTGTGAT
>JBBDHI010000022.1:8006395-8018237 GCA_037177115.1 Craterocephalus stercusmuscarum | reverse complement strand
TTTAATGCATTTCTGGTGAAAAAAGACTGATTTGAGTAACATGTTTTGTCAGGGATGCTGTTTACTGAAAAGCAACAGCAGCTCCCATATGGATAGGGCATCTTTAATAAAAGGTGAAAATTAGAGAAGCAATGCTTTTATCCAGACATTCACAGAAAGTTGGATCCAGTAAATCACAGCCAGATGGCTACTTGGGCACCTCAGACAAACATACACAAACAACATTCAGAATAACCTTCTCAAGTCTGTATCGTTGCCTTTTTCTTTCATAGATCATCTTTTGCCGTGTTGTTGATCTTGCTCTGATTTAAGAGTTGGGATGATGAAGGGATTGCTGTAAAGTTGAGCAAAAGCCTTTGTAGTTAAATGTTAAGGATGCAAACTGGAAACAACCATCATCCTCTCCATCAGCTGACACCTCTACCACCTCCTCCAGGTCTTATTGGAAAAGCTACTCTAAGACCGGACTCAGAGGGAGTTTGGGTTCCTCTCCACAGGTGACAAAGAACCTAGCCATGAAAATTCAAGGCCTGTTATGCTAATAGTGATATTCAGTAGGGGCATCTCCATTTAAAAGTCGTAGGAATATAATTTAAAGCCAGTTTGGAAATTATAGAAATGTAGAACTCGGCTTTTTAGCTGACTGGAGAGGGATGCCTGTCACCTGTTTTCCTTTTAACTTACTGTTGTGTAAGTTACATTTAGATGATCACAGGATTCTTGATGTTTTGCGTTACTGCGATGTTACTCCAGCACTATATCCCGGTTTTACAACAGGCTGTTAAGAGGCTTGAAGAGTGTGGAAAGATGATTGTACTTTAAGGAAGGTGTGAGTCGAGCAGGAAGATGAGGAAAAATAAATGTAAAAAACCATCCATCGTTAACGGGATAAACATGGAAAACCTAACCACAAAGGACGTATGGTTTGGAAGCCTGCTGTTTGGCAGATGTTAATGTTGCATTAGATTATGTCTGTTTTGTTCACAGCTCTGTAGCAGGGATAATACTGCAGTGGCTGCTGAGGCAGCTTCCCTCCTGTAAAGAAGCAGATGCTCCTATGGTCAGCACATGTGCCTTTTCCTGCATGGGTCCTAATCACATTTGCGATTTCCTCGAGCCAACGGGATAAGATGATTTTGTTTTTTAGCTTTTGCTGAGAGGGTGGACTGTTTGAATCAAGACAGCATGACTGATGAGCGAGGCACACACTGTCACATGCTTAATATTGCTTTATAACTGCTTGTGTAAGACTAAAACCAGGTTACATAGTAAGAACTGATCTTACTGGACAACTTTGTGTGTTTTATTCCACGCACTGTCCGTGAGCGTGTGCAGGACCCACTGTAAGCAGATCAAACCTGGTGGTCCAGAGCGGGGTATGTAAATATTATTCAGAGCATAATATGCTCTGCCACTCACCCGCATGAAGGAATGGACACACCAGTTAAAGCTATCTGGAGAGGACAGAAAGGAAAATAATTTTTATGAGAGAATGGCTTTTCTTTTAAAACCTTATCTTTCCTTAACTCATATTCTGGACGTCAAACAAACTAGCAATCGAGCTGTTTTAAATGAAATTGTGTAAAATAGGATCTCCCTGTAGAGTTTTCCATGCAGCAAAAAAACTAAACTGAACTGAAAAGTCATTCATCAACTATAAAAATGAAAGCAGGTCAACAGTTACTCACAATTACCAGAATGGCATTCGAGCACAACAATTCCCATATATCATTTTTATTACGCTCATCATCATTGATCAGCCATAATGCTCGCGGGTCTGTATGTGAACAGCTGTTTAGAAAAATCTGGGCCTCTTTTTAAGGTGTAGTTACAGGAGTTGGTTAAAGGTCCTTAATTAAAGGTTTTATATCTCCCTGCAGGAAAATAACCAAAGCAGGCAAAAAGAAGACAATTAAACAAAATGTTATAGGTGGTTAATCGTTCACTGAAGAAAATAAACCAATAATACCAGTGAGAGGCAAATGTATGTGAACCGCTAGGGCTGGGATTTAATCTAGGGATGAAATTAGAGGGGATAATTAGTTCATGTATATAATATTTTATTTTAATGACCAGGAATTAATCAGAGTTTATGCAAACTATTTCACAGTATGTATCATGAATTGTAAAAAGGAAATATAATAAAACAAAACAAAAACTGATGCTTAAATGCACAAATGAAGGAGATTCAATACCAGTGCCATCTTTCTCATTAGTTAACCCAAAAGATTGTTGGTGGTTTGAATGAGATTTGTTTTATTTAAAGCGTAAAACACTTATTCTGCCAATAACACATAGTGGGGGGGACCAATTAGAAGTTAAGGTTTTCGAGTAGCTAAACCCAATTTTCTACCTTTAATCCACAACAAATATTGTAAAAGAACCTCTCTCAAACACTCAATGTGAGAAAATCCACTAACATCCAAGAGCTGAAACTGTTTTGTAAAGAGCAGTGAAGCAAAAAAAAAAAAAACCCAAAAAACTCTTCCAAGCTTATTTGCAGGACTAAACAACAGTGACTGGAAACATTTAACTAAAACTATTGCTGCATGAGGCCCGAACAATTGATACCTTAAGCAACATTTTAACACTATAGCGACGCATATATGTGCAATATGAGACAGAAAATCCTACCAGTAAGCTGTGAACCACCACTTTGTCTGTATATACTCCATTATACAGTATGTTTTATACTAATCTGCCTTTTAAAATATGGGGGGGATAGTGATAAAGTAAGCGGATAAAGAATTTGGGAGCATTAATGAAGAGTCATTGATTGACTATTTACGCTGAATAAAATATGAATGAAATCAATGGATGTTTTGCAGTAGCCTAATTAGAAATCTAACAATCGTCCTAAAAGAAGTCTGTCCAGAGACAGACATTAAAAGAAGTTCAGTCAGACATGCTTTTTTATTGCCATGGTTTACTATGTTTCAAAGGGTAAATGTTTTGTCTGTGATAAGATGTTTTCCCAGACTGATAACCTGATTAGACTGATTAGATCCCTTGTCGGGGGCTAAACAAGATTACCCAATCACAGATGAGTGGACTCATCATGCAATCCATTAACAGTCTCATACTTTTATGAACTTGGCCTGTTGCACGAGGCAAGAGAAACACTTTTTGAACCTTTTACACGAAATGCCACAGCTCTTCTAGTTGAGAGAGACGTACTGTACATCACATCATAGTCCCATATCTACTTTGCTAACCCTTAAGCTTGCTACAGCTTTAGACAAGGAGCAATCACCTCGCCTCCACCTGTCAACCTCCGTTTGTTGGCGTCTGCAGTTAAGTTTAGCGGCTGTTTCTGTCAGAGTTTTACTGATAGTAAAGGCAAAAGACTAGAGCACCATGGTTACTAAACTGTCACAGAAAGGTTGCACATAAGAAGCAAAAATAAAACATGGAAAGACGAGGAAACTAATTGGTTTTGTTGTTGCTGAATACTCCTGTGGGCGTGATGTTGAGTTTATCGAGCATCATAGCTGCTCATTAGACGTAGCTAGCCCAGGTTCAATCCTGTCATCTTCCTGGCCCACCCTCTCATCTACCGGATGTAGAATGAAGAACACTAGAGTCAATGAAATGTTAGAAATATATCAAAGTATATCAAAGTCAAAAACACGCTTGTGTTTTGAAGACACACATTATAGAAACAGCATCTCACACAATTTACAATTTCCCTTTGGAGACAGGATTTAAAAAAATTTAATATTGATGATTTCATGATGATGTCACAACTACTTGATCCCCTATATATACATTTTGCTACATTTTCCACCTAGTAGCCTCTACTAAGTCCAGACACTACTAAATATAAACATTTTACATCCCTGACATCAGTGAGACAAAGCCTCAGTATTGTCATCTCTGCTGCTTCAGGTATGATATTATGGACCTCCCTTCATTTCCAACCAAAACATCCATTTCTACTGACCAGTCATCCTCCTATGACCCCCTAAGACCCCACCTCTGCCTCGCGTCATCTACTAATTGTGTTACATTGAAGATCCGCACGTCATCTTTGTCATCCAGCAGTGGAAAGTGGCAACCGTACGAATGGCTTGCTCGTCACAATTTTGCAACCTTAGCACTTTGAGGGTTAACCATTCAACTCTTATTAAAGAAAAGAAAATCAGCTTCAAAGAATAATTCAAGTAGAGGTGATCTTTCAGTCCATGAGGCGTTTCCATGGAGCCTCTGTGTGGGATCATTAAAGCTGCTAAGCTTGATGGGATCTTGTTTTTGTACAATTCACTTTAATGATTTAGGGGATTTTCTGCAGCGATGTCCTCAGGCAAGATGGTTGAATTCTTCACTTCTTATCAGTCCTGTAGTGAATTCATTTCAGAGGTACCATTCCTTTTTGTCTGTGAGCATGTCTGTGTATTTATATGCAGTGTGAGGAATAGAGGAGGTTGGTCTCAATGTCAGTGACTTGTCCCTCTCCCACTGCCTCCGAGACGTGACTCCTGAGATGGAAGTGAGTGTGTAAGTGTGTACACTCAGGATTCTGTGCATCACTCCTTCTCTGCCACTGTCAGAGCTTGTCTTGCTGTATTTATACCAAGCAGTGCATCGATGTGTGTGTGTGTGTGAGTGTTGAGTGACTCATTATATTTGGCCTGTGCTCATCATTACAGCAGATTGAGGGTCGTTAGGTGCATATCTCTGCAGAGAAAGAGGGATCCTGCCTTTCTGACGTATAAAGTCCTGGCAACTCCTGTGGAGTCCTCACGATATGTGTGGTGTGTGCAAGTGTGTGTGTATCGGGCTGAACTTTGTGTCCGAGCTGTGTAGTGGTTGAGGCTGATGCTCTGAAGAATTTTCAGCACTTGGCACATGGCAGCAGCTTACGTTCCCTTAAAATACAGAGAAACAAAGCACTGACATTGCCTCTCCTTTCAGTAAAATGGTCCCAGGAGAAACAAAAGAAAAGAAATGAAAACCAAAGGCGTGTGCGATCATCCAAAACAGTCCGGACGGTCCAAAACATAGGGTCGCAATCCTGTAAACATGGAAAGCGGCAAATCCCTAGGATGCTATTTTTGTGCCGGAGAGTGGTCACATGACATCAATCAATCAAGCCTTTTATTGTCATTAAGCGACATACAACAGCATTGCAGGCAGAATTAAACAGTGCTTCTCCAGAGACCAATTAAAAACAAATAAAAACAAATAAGAAAAACACCCACGCTTCTACAGTCACCCATCCAACACACATACACACATCCCTGAGACATTCAGAAGAGGTAAAAGTGACCTTGTCAGCTGACAAATTCTTACAGTAAATATTGAAATACTGAATCTGCAACCACAGAGCTAAAACCAAATTAAGATGCAGTGTGTGTGCATATCTGGATCAGCAGTTTAGCATTCTGACAGCTTGTGGAAATGACAGGAGATGTGGCCTTTGAAATGTTAAAGGTGCCAGCTGCAAGTTTGTAAGCTTCTGCAACTCTCCAACACTGAATTTTAAGACATGACTCTAAAAATTAGCTTTTAACTCCTGACCTGAACCACTTCAGGTGAGGTTACAGCAGAAAAGGAAAAAGCTGAAAGATATAGTGTGTATGGAATATCTTGACATGATCTTTGTGGCCAAATGAAGAGCAGTGAGATGTGGGAAGTCTACGAAAGGGATGTTTAGTAGGGTGGCAGGGATGACCAGTTCTGGTCTTCGATGGTCACTGTCCTTCAGGTATAGATTTGTCATTGTTTTACTACACCTGAATGAAATAAATGGATCACTAACAGCTTTTGGAAAACTTGACCAAAAAAAAAGCCTTTGTATGTTTTTTTTACAGCAAGATAAAGAATGAAATCTAACAAATTAAAAAAGAAAACAGAAAGAAATGCAAACAGAGTAGAATAAGAAACCACTGATCCATCTCATTTGAATTGGGTTTGTAGGTGCAAGGATGCATCTAAAGCCTCCAGGATAGCATAGCGGTCCTCGCGGACAGGAATTGACATGCCTGATGTATAACATACTGAACAGCTAAGAGTTGAGGGATCATACTTTGTAGAAATAAACAATATTTATACCAATAAACAAAATATAGATGTTCTTGTTTGGACAATTCTTAAGCTTTCAAGGTAAAAGTGCAACATTTTACAGTTAGAAAGTCTCATAATCTGTTATGAGATGCAGTTGTCCAAAAATAGGAAGAAAACCCTTTCACAACCAGCAACATCATAACATTTTTTTGGTAAGTGTATTAAGGCAAGAGTTAGTTTGAGTTTTTATTGGGAAAAACCGTTTGCGTTTGATTTTTGCAGCCATAGCAAACATCCAGTGATTCC
Organism: Craterocephalus stercusmuscarum; assembly: GCA_037177115.1. NCBI lineage: Eukaryota > Metazoa > Chordata > Actinopteri > Atheriniformes > Atherinidae > Craterocephalus > Craterocephalus stercusmuscarum. Next base: position 8,011,925 of record JBBDHI010000022.1, on the reverse strand, counting down.
TGTCTGTAAGTAGAGCAACATTTCTGGAGCTCATTACATGATGTAGTCAAACCTAATCCATACACAAAGGTGCATTCCAACCCTTCAGGAGTTTATTAATGTTTGTGCTCGTGAGCCCGTTTGGAAGCCATTACACCTTGTGTGCGGGGTGTTAAGGTGTGTGTATTGTGGGATTACTTCACGTGCAGTAGGATCTTTGTTTATCCCCAGCCTCAGTGTTTACAGGCTGCTCTGCAAAACGATCTGGAACTAATAGCGCCGTTTTTCACTTGTGTAAACGCAGCGTGAGGGACTGTGCTGGAGCGCAAATGTGTATATGTAAGTGTAAGAGCATTTGTATGCTTTTCCGCGGACACATACACAGTGTGTAAAGGCAGTGACCCTTGCTTGCCTCGGGCGCCGACTGTCTGACTTTAACATCTTCACTCCTTTTTACTCACCGAAAAGGAGTTTGGTGCATTTTTTTTGTGTACTTTTAAACTGTTAGCGTGATGAGAGCCGTGTATTTGTAATTAAAGATGGCGTCTGAGTTATGAAGGAAAACATTGTGACCTTTTTTGGAACTTTTCTGTTTTATCTTCATGACTTACAGTAGTGCAACACTAAAAATCTGGCCTGAATTTCAGAGATCGCATCGTGTCTAAGTGAGAGAGCCTTCTGCTTCCAAACCAGGCTTGTCTTTGTTTTATTTCAGGTTAAAGGTCAGTCTGAGTGAAGCTGGTGGCTGCCGATGCTCAGGGTCAGAATGTAATGTAAGGAGTGTACTGGAACCTCCATCTGCTGTCTGATAGAAGTGCGTTATATATATTCTTTCCGTCCCAGCATATCACAGTCACCGTCTCTTTTAACAGCACAGCTTGCTCAGCGAGAGCTGCCAGATTCATCCCTGCACCTGCCTGCGCTGAGCTGCATTAGAAAATTGGGGAGGCCATTGCCCTAACAGCCTGAGAGGATCCTTGAGTACATGTGGGCTTCCCATTCGGCTGCCCAACCGTTTGCTTAAGGGTGATATAAGATTGGGGCTAAATGTAAAATAAAAAAGCCACAAGCTGAGGAGAAGGTAACTCCAGTACTGTATCTGAATTCTGTCAGCCCGGTAGGTGATTTCGCTCAGCGGGCTGTCAGTTAGCTTCCCCGTTGTGGCAGTGCCACACTGATTGGCCATCTGATACAGTGGGAAGGGCTTTTTTTCAGCAGCTGTTGCCATGGAAGCGCATCATGTTGATTCTTGTCTAGAAGTGTGTTCTGTGTTTCCACAAATCCCAAACCCTGTGTGCAGCTCATCAGGGAAAATCCATACCTACAAAAAAAACAAAACACGGTGATCAAAGCTGAGTAATGATGATCCGGACCAACAGGAATGACTGTGGGCATCGGAGTGGATCCATGCAGCCGTCGATGGCAAAGAAAAGGGAAGCAAATGAAGTTGGAGACAGAAAAGAGACGAGGACTGTAGGAGAGAAGGGGAGACTGAAACGGATAAACAGGATGAAGAGGAGAATTAGAGCACAGAGAGGAGGGATAGAAGAGATGAGCTGGGGGAGATGTACAGGAACACAGTGAGAGGGGGGGGGGGAAGAGCCGAAACCGGTCATTTCTATCCAATTTGTTCTGCGTGGCTTGTGTGCTTTAACAAGGTGCTGCAGCTTTCGGCCAATCACAAGTGGAAGTGATGAGCACGCACCTCTCTGCATGCTCCGGCTCTGGTGTGCTCCCCCATTGTCTCTCTGTGCGAGTTGATGCATGCTGCAGAGGAGATGCAGCTCTAAACTCCAACCCTACCCTCTCAGCCTCCCCCCCACCCCCTCTTCCTTCCTTCTATCTCCTCTTAAAAAAGCTGCAGCTGAGTAATGCGCGCTCTTCCTTTGTCCCTCCATTCTTCCGCTCACCTTCTGTCTTTTTCTCTTCTAAAACAAGACTGCACTTCCAGATTTTTTTTCCTTTTTTGTTTTTTTGCAATAATGTAACATTTCTCTAGCAAAGGCAGGGTTTAGTTATGCGTGTTATTTTCCTTGCACTGCAGTATGAAATATGCATTTGCGCACACGCTCACACGCAGCCTCACCCGGCGAGTAGAGCTCTCTCCGCAGAAGATCAGTGGCTGATCTAAACTGTGGTGATATTTCTCTCTCTCTCATCATTTCTTGCAGTGTCTCGGCGTTTGACACAGGCTGACTGCGAGGGGCGTATTGATTTACATGCATGAGTTGTGTGCTTGTTGGCGCGTGATGTCCCGGTGGCCGAAGGGTTGAGGTGGTGGTGGGGGAGTTTGGCAAAAGTGGATTTACCCGAGCAATAAAAGGCGAGGTGGAGAGATGGAGAGTCAGCAGGTATAATTGAAAAACGGAGAGATTCAGAGGTGCCACCGCACATTACAGTACATCTCCAGCTCACACACACTCACACACACTCACACACACTCGCACGTTCCCGGTTTGGATGAAAATATAACTTGAAAAGATTGGGATCATCTCGGTCTTCCTAAACTCCTGCTCAGTCCGTCTTCCGCTGAGTGCTTAGTATTCAGTTATGTTTTTAGGTCAGATTGCTTTGTTGCGCTTGCTGTTTAGTTGCTGCGCTGCTGCTCCTAATGAGCTTTTCCTTCTTGTTGTGCGACTGTGTGTGTGTGTGTGTGTGTGTTTGTTCTTGCTGGTGCTCCACGGTCAATCTCCACATGACTAACACAGCAGCCGTAGTCTCTCTGCTGATCGCATTACTGGCTGTAAGAAGAGTGGAATGACGGAAAGAAACGGACACAAAAAAATCAAGACAGGACACGTCCTTTGACCTTAAGGGCCCCGATGTGAGAGCCGCTTTTCGTCTCAGTAAATGTAAATGTAAATGTAGTTTGGACACTTATAGACACAGATTTTCTCTGTGATGTAACCCTTGATGATTGGAGCCGTGTGTGTGCGCACAGACGTGTACTCGCGCACATACATCTGCACGTATGTGTGCATGTATGAAAGAGTAATGGGAGATGGATGGATGAATAAATAAAAGATGTGAGAATCCCATCAGCATCTAGCATGAGGTTGTCATGGCAATACGGACAGCGCTGCATAGTGTGTGTGTGTGTGTGTGTACATGAAAAAGAGAAAGAGATAATATCCCTGCAATGTTAAATCAAGTATGTGTAACTTTGTTAAAGTGCAGATCTCCTTTAATACCAACAAAAAAGCTTTTTTTCCCTCCTCTCTCAGTCTCTGCTTCACAGGAAAAAGTCTGAATACACTTCAAAGTAAAAAAAAAAGAGAGAGAGAATATGAAATCAATGTTTTGTGCTGAAGAAAAAAAAGGAGCTGGGTGTTTTTGTGGACATTTGCATGTATTTTGGTCTTTTATATCGTTACATCACATGCGCCGTGTTTTTGCAGTTATGTAAATAAATGGAGGGGGGAAAAAACACCTTTAAAGGCTGCTTCTGGAGCTAATTGTGTGGCTTCGTGCTCATCGTACGCCCGCCTTTGTGTACTTGTGCTGCTTTCAGTGCAGCCTGATAACTGCATCTCCTTTAAGACCTGAAAACTGCAGCCTTTCCCTCTCTGGGTCTCTTCCTCCTCTCCACTCTGCAGCACCAAACGGCCGTCCGTACCTGAGTGCGTGCGTCTAAGGTGGAGGCAAAGGCGCGGAGAAAAGCGCTGGATTCCGGCAGCCTCAGCTTTTACGGCAGAACGCCGACTTGAAGGCTGACGGTGGGGAAAACTGCTGGGTGTGCGACTTCAAACGGAGCTAACCTGTGTTATGATACAGTATGAGTGTGTGAGCCGGAGGAAGAGAGGGGAAGCGGATGAGGGCGAAGTCTAGGACGGTGGGATTCTCTTGGCGCTAGAAGCTCTACCTGGTTACTAGGCAACAGAATAGCAGCGCTGCATGTCGGAGCTCTGGGGAGGGGATGGCTTGTCGCTCTACAACATGCGTGTGTGTGTGCGTCCATGCTTGAGTGCTGAGTCAATAGCTGTATTATTTATGAGTGTTCTGTAGTAAGAGTGTGCAGTGTGAGGTAGATTCTGGGGGGAGGGCCAGTAAAGGGTGAATTAAGGTTGCGTGGGTTGTTTTTGTGTCACATCTGTGCCATGATGGTAACACTTCGATATTGATAAGAAGAGATGAAAAAAAAAGATTACTAGGAAGATATGGGTGATATCTGAGATGAAGATTTCAGAGCTTTGGGGCTAATCTTGGACAGGCAGCCTGTCTTGGGAGTGGTCCTTGTTGGAGATCGGGTCATGTGATGGCGCAAGCGAGTGACAGCATGAAACAAAGAAAAGGAGAAAGGCAGGACCCGCCTGGCTGGGTTGACCCTGCCTTCATTCTCAGCCCCGAATCGCTGCTCACTTTGGATTACTTTGGCTGACTTCATATCCGTTGGAGAGTGTAACGGAGGCGACAGGGAGCTCTTACAGACACGTGCGGCGTACGAGAAGTCGTCACATCTGCTCGTTTTGCTGCATGGCTGGGCGCAAGTCGACTTTTTAAGCTATTTCAAAACATTCTGCGACCCATATTATCACAAAAAAAACTAAAAGAAAAAACACCTGAGCTTCACAGCAAGCAGATAGTTCAAATGTGTCCATGTGAAGTTTTCCCATCAGTCGGAGCTAATTGCAGATCAACGCCGCTGTAATATCTCAGAGCAGATGCATTTAGATGTACAGTAGGTTCATTTTTACTGTCAATCTGACTGAAGAGGTGCAGCCTGCTGCTGGAAAAGCAATGTGACGGTGAGATCCGATGTATACCAGGAAGTAGACTTCTCCATGACAGCATGATTAAAACAAAAGCCAACCAACTGTCCCCCCCTTGTAAATGATCTATTGTCGTCTGGATTGAACTTGGCATTGTTTGTCTTAGTTTAAAAGGCACACGCACACACTTACACACAGGCCCCGGGTCAATATGGATGGATTAAACTCCAGACAATTCAGATGATCATTCATTATGTCTAGAGGAGTAGGCAGTCGTACCGAAAAGCATTTCTGATTGGCTGCTGCTCTGAGTTTGGCCTGCATGTTGGATGCTGCCGTTTAACGTCCATTAGACTGTAATGAAGCAACAGTGCTCTCAGTGGCCCCGTGTCTGCCTCCTAATGGACCTCTATTATCACAGTTCAAACACACATGAAAACTGCACCACATGCACTGCATTTCCCTTGATGTACACACACACACACAGACACACACGGATATATACAGAGTCTTTGTGCAGGATGAAAGGGAGATGTGAGGCGGCTGACCCAACTGAAGTGCAGGAGGCCTGGCATGTGTTAAACAGCTTGATTTTAGCTGAAGTGGCTACTTAATGGTGCTGTTATATACCTGTCTGGAGAGAAAGGATCGTTTGAGATTGTTCCACTGAATATAGATCAAACAATTAGCTGGTAACTCGTAATGGTTGTGCAACACGGTTAGTGGAGAAACAGGAGTTCTGAACACATAACTTTGACAGTCTTAAGTGTGGATCATGTTTTCTTTTCTAAAATCATTAGTAGTGTGCAAAATGTTTGAAATAGGCTCAATTTAGATCAAAA
>JBBDHI010000022.1:7992675-8006145 GCA_037177115.1 Craterocephalus stercusmuscarum | reverse complement strand
CAAAAGTCATGAAATGGATACAAAATACCAAATATCCATTGAGAGTTGTGTACTTCTATGATGGCATAAAATTTGACAAAGAAGTCTTAAATTCAGACATCAAGTCAGTGTCTTAGATAATTCATCATTTGTACCATCAAATACTTATATTTTCTTGCATGGATGTTCATATTTCTCCTTTTCTGCACCGCTACAGCAGTGGGCAACAGGGAGCAGCACTGGCACTAAAAACAATCAACCTGATAACATAACGCAGACAAATGGCAGTACTCTACATGGCAACAGACATGTCGATAATTAACATGAAAACAATTAAGTTGATGTATGATTGTAAATTTTTAATCAAGTTTTATGTCCATCTTGCAAAGGAGTTACAGTCACCCACTTCAACAAGTGGGGAACAAGTTTAAAAGTTACAAGCCTTTTTGTGGAATATTTGCAACGTACACACTGTTTATGTTCATGCTTTCGAGCCATGTGAGCTAAATGAATGTGAGGAACTATAAGGTATAAACTTGTCATTATACAGAGTTAACCTGTACTCAGCCTAGCAAGAAGAACCGTTCACTGTTTAAAAATTCCCATATAGATGGGAGAAAGATGGATCTGCTCCTGTAATGGTTTGATAGTGTGTGTGGTTGTGCAGATATGTGCAAGTTTACCAGATGAATTATTCAGCTGCCATGCGCTCGTGCAGCCGTTGTCTTTTGCGTCTCCATGTGTGTGTGTCTGCTTGTTAGGATTTCCAGTAGTGCATACTATGTGTGTACACCAAAGTGCTCTGCAGGCAGACGGGTGCTAACGTGAGTGAGTGTGTGTGACAGACCTCCCACGCATCGCGCGCTGATCTGGTTTTTTCCGGTCGGCGGCCCTGTGTCAGCATGGTCGTGGATACTGGACAGACCCTGCTTTGGCAGAGCCGAGCACCAGGAGCGGCGACTTAACGAGACGCTGTGCTAACAAACAGATCAGAGAGCGACGGACTGAGGGGGCGACGTGTGGGTATGTGCGAGAGAGGAGGAGGAAGACGAGGATGCATGTCTGATTGGAGCCTTGTCTGTCAGCCCAGCTTAGTGAAGCAAAACTGAAGTCCATATTGGCCCGTTATTCCTCACTACATTCATCACTGATGCAGGAAAAAAAAAGAAAAAAAAAACAAAACTGGTCATTAATTGAAGTGGAAAGAAAATGTATATATGACAAAAAGAAACTGCAGTGTCCCCGAAAGACGGAGGCTGGAAAAAACACCCGTTCCCATCAAAGAAGTTGATTATGAAGCCATCAGACGCCAACGGCATCGGTTGGAGAAAATCTGTTTGCAGCCTGGGAGATGATTAGAGGAAAACCGTGACACAAATATGAAAAGACACAATTTTTCATGCTGTATTGATTGCTCAAAGAGTTGCGTCTTTTGGCCATCAGCAGTACATCAGCACCCTTTCAGATGATTTCTCTGTTCCAGTGGTAAAGTAATGTTTTTTGGCTAAGCTCATTGCAATAATAAGGTGGAATCTCAGGCACCTTATCACTGAACGAAACACTTTTAACATGCTTGTGATGTATTGTAGAAAAGAACCTGTTACGTGTGCATCTTAATTGTGTGAAAACAGATAACGGCCAATGTTACTATGTTATAATCAAGTTAAATCCTTTTTCAATAGCTATTTGATGGACTGACTTCCTATTTTCTGTAGATAATCACACGCCTGGTGGCAAGGCTGATTACTTAAAAGGTTTTCCTATAGTACCACAGTAACTGTTGGATTGATTGATCCTTTCCTCTAGCACCATCATCAATACTTTGTTTTATGACTAAATTCTTTCAATGATGAAAAAAATCCATCTGGGTTTAGCTATACTGTAGGCTACTATATGTTAAAGTTAATTAACTCTAAATGGATCTGTGATTAATGAAGATAAAGAACATTGTGAGCGTTTTACCTATTAAGCTTTAGCATGCTAGCCTCTCATGCCCAGCAAGTAGAAGGGTTTAGCAGAAAGCAATGTAGCACATCAAAACATTACAACACTGCTGACAAACTCCCCTCAACATGTGTGTGCTACAATATAAAGCTAGGTTCAGTAGTTAGCCACAGAGGGTTCAGTTAAATGCTGTTATGATGGAGGCCTATAAATGTTTACCTCTCCTAACTTTATGTGAAAGGCTAAATGCCCCGTTAGAAACAACCAGTTTATGTTCCCAGCTCATCACAGGCTGTGGTTGAAAGCCTGCTGCGTTGCTCTGAAATGCCATTTAGTGTGTATTGATCACCTAACTGTGATATTTTCTTAGCATCACAGTAAAATATATGGTAGTATCCCCCAATAATATGCTCACATTCCAGGGCTACCAGGCCTGTGCCAGACACAGATGTATGACTGGGACCTGATTGGCACCTAATTTTTAGACCGCCACATCAGAATGAGGTTCTGAACCCAGTGGTGATCCCATATCTTCAGAATCTGGGATCTAACTTTATCTTTCAGGATGATAATGTTCCCTCACCTGCTGAACCAGGATCATCACAGCGTACCTCCGGAATCTAGAGTGGAAAGGGTGGGATGACCTGAAATGGTCATGCTGTTCATGCCAGAGTGACAAACACATCCAAGCTGGTTAACCTTACAAAAACTCCTGGTTGAGTAGTGGGACGCCTTCCCATAGCAAAATGTGATCAGACTGGGTAACAGCATGAGGACGAGCCGCCAAGCTGTTGTGGTTGAGCTTGGACAATGTGAAATGCATAAAATGCAGATGAATTGTTTTATCTGTATCACTGTAGGAGAGTGTAATCACCTAGTCCACTGAGCAACACAAAACAAGAACAATTACCAACAGGGAAATATAAAAAAAAGAGGGATTTTGGTGGCTTTTTTGTGGGTGCTTATCCACCCATTTAGATGTGTGTTGCTTATTCCACAAAAGCACAATCCTTGCGAGTTTTCCCTCAACGTGAAAGTGACTAATCAGGCTTTCCAAAAATGGATAAATACAGCTAGTTTTATTAAAGAGGAGATATTAAAAATGTGCTTTTTGTTCAAAATTTTATTTGTATCACTGCAACTTGTGCAGAGCAGGGAACAACATTTTCATAAATATAGCCGCCTTGTAAATGTTTGTACTGTTGAAATGTCCAGTGTCTGCATGTCTACAGCTGTGTGTTTGTATGTTTTCTTACTGAGATCAGCGTGATGTTATTGTGCTGTTATTTCCTAATTTGGTAACTTAGGGTTTTGAGATGAACTGTGTGTGCTTGTGTGTGTGTGTGTGTGTGAGAGAGAGTGAAAAAAAAAAGTGAGTATAAATTTATAAGGTCATATGTTTTTCTGAATGATTGCTATCAGGTGTTGCAGATTCTGTGAATGTGTGTGTTGTGGAGTGTGTTATTATTAGGAGGTAACAGTGTTTCCTGTGTTACGGCGCAGAGAGAGGAAAGCCGCAAAGAAGGATAAACAAAGATAGACGAGAAGAGGACTTTAACCATTAGAAATGAAAAGAGGCACACAGCTTGATTTTTCTTTGAAAACAAACACTTGTACTAGAGATTTAGTAGCTACTAGCAAAGGATGAACCCTGCCCCATAATGTGTACTCAAGCATTTGATACTAACCCAGTGAGATGGCTGAAACAATGTTAGCTGTGGGAGAAGGGATGTGGCACTAACCGCTCTACATGGAAAGCTGCTAATTTTATACTCATGCTAGCCCACCTAGCTTCATGTTTCTAGTTGTTTGAAGAGCCCTCTCATCTGAAGAGAACACCGTCATCCAGATTGTGTGGAAGAAGAAAGGATGGAGGACTGAGACAGACGGGAACACGCACATATGCTACTTTTATATAAAAACTAGCAATGGAGAGGCATGGTTTGTGTCATATAACACCATAATCTGATTTGTTTTTTTACGAAAAATCAATCACACTGATACGTTGCCCACACTGGGGACAAAATGAATTGCTGTGCTTGGCGCTGTCTGAAGATTGTTTTCACGATTGTTCTGTGTTGCTTTGCTGTATTGTGGTTAAAATTCAAATGTCTTTCCCTCAAAGCGCTGCAGACTTACACTTGATGAAGTTGTTTATCTCTCACAAAATATCAATAAGCTGGGCGGTCATGTGGATTTCAAAACAGATGAAAACAGTGTAATGTAGTAATTTTGGTTCAAGCTGAAATATCTTTAAGCGAGTCTTTCTGCAATGATTTGAAAAGAAAATAACAACTGTGGATGTCAGTGTCAGAATACCGGCTTGTCAGCAACATGGTTCACAAATCTTAATATCTATGAATCTTCACGGTAATGATCCCCGTATAATAAATCCTGGTGAATTTTGCTGCTCCGTGACTTTTAATATGGGGATGTTTATGCTATGAAAATTGGTGCATACATCCATGGCTTGTTCAGAGTGAATTATGAGAGCACTCTGATTTGTTCTGAGATTCGCTGCTTTGGAATATGAGAGCAAGATGGTAGACATAGTGAATAGCATTTCTGCCTAATGTTGGCATGTTGTGGATTAAAGGGCAGAGGTAGCCAAGTGGATACCAAGATAGGCATCTGTTGGACCTTAGTTTTCAGCGGACTTATTCAGTATACATGCTTCACTGCAAGGTGACCCTTTATGTAGAAACTAACAAAGATCTATAGTCTGTAAATGGATCCACAAGGGGCCATAATTGTTCCCTGCACTTCTGCAGACAGTACATTGACTCACAGGATGAATGGTCACAGAGGATATTTTGACATTTTGAATCTTTTGTATAAGAGCTGCTTCAAATTTTGACCAAAATTATATGAGGTCTAAAACAGTGGTTATGAGCCGAGTTTAGCTGGCCAATCCCACCTTGTGATGAGGAAATAAACTTGGGTCTGACTCAGAAGGGTTGGTGAATGCACCCTAAATTCCCCCTTGACCTCTGAAACTGAGTTAGAGGGATTTGTGGTTGTAGCGTTCCTCTTTGACATGGGCCACTGCTTCAAGAAACCAAGAAATCACCAGTGGAAATATCTTCAAAATGCCAGACTGTCTCTTACAAATGAGTAGTAACTATGATGTTTGCTTGCTTGCAACACAAACAATATCTGAGAAACTACTTTTGTGCTTGTTAGGAGGAAAATGATTGTAATCCAGTGGAATCACTACAAAGAGAACCAAATAAATGTTAATTTCACACATTACATGTTTTGACTGTAGCACTGGAAAACAGGCACTGAAGTGGAAAGGAGTCTTCGTGTCTTTCAAAGTCTTGTTTGGAAAGATGTTATGGAAATAGAAAGTAATGGGAACAATAATTACATAATTAAACTGTTATATATTCAAACTGCTATCAAATGTTCATGAAATTAAATGTGAATTTCCCGATGTTAGGGATGTTTTGACCGAAGTAGTCCAATGAGATGGTTCTAATTGGACTGTAATAAAGTCTGTTAATGGAGTCACAGCTAGAGTGTGAACTCGGCTAACGGGAACGAGGGAGAAAGATGATGCACAGCAGAGACAATGAAAAGAAAAGAGGACAGCAAAGTGATAGGAGAAGAGAACTACAATAATGAAAAAAAAAACAGCCAAGCGTACAGAGTAAACAGCAAAGACAACAAAAATGGAAGGAAAGAAAGTGGGTGAACAAGACATAACAGAAGAACATCAAAAGGCAAGGGGGAAAGACGAGGAATGAGAGAACAGGTGAAAAAGTAATGAGAGGAAAAAAGGAAGACAAAGTGAAAGCAGACAAAACAAAAAAGGGAAGGGGAATGATAAAAGAATAAAGGGGACGAGTGCAGGAGGATGAGGAAGTGAAGCAGAGACTCCAGTTTCCTGCAGTGGAGACAGACTGCAGTGGAGCACAAAGCCAGTAGATGTTTCACTCTGTGACTTCAGCTGCATAATGCTAGGAGAAATGCACAATTTTAAAAAGCACTGTTTCTGTGTGTGTCTGTGTGCCTTTTAGCTGTGACGCACCAACCTGTATTGAAACTTTTTTTTTTTTTCACATGTGGTGTGGGGACACTAGGGGGAATCTTTTCATGTTTTCCTCTCCTTTCAGTTTATGAAAGTGCCTCTGCTTGCTTGTGCATGTGCACGACTTTCCCAAGGCAAGGCTCCAGATGGCCTTAAACCAACTGGCAATTACCGTGACCCTCTTATTACGCTCCCTATTTCAATTAGCAACTGATCAAGATACCATCAAGCTAAGCAGGCAAAATGGTTCACTTCCACTGGCTTTTTAAACCACATCACCGACCCTTGGTCTAGTTTTGAGCTCTTGGGCATGAAGAAACATAAAAATGCCAACAGCTAATGCAGCACAGACAGAATACAGGGAAAAGGGGAGATTGGGGGACAGATAAGGAGAAAATGGAAGACTGAAGGGAGGGGTAAAACTTGGAAGGAAAGCAGTGGGCATTGTGAGAAACGGTAAAAGATCGTAACTCAGCTCGCTTGAAGCTCTTAGACAGAGAAGGGCATTGCAGAGCAGAATATGAAGACAGTTTGGGGTCTGAAACACACAAGAGATGGAGACACACTAGGACACATTCCTTTGGTCCTAGTAATTTGTTAAGACGACATGAAAGTTGCATCATTTGTGGCTGAAAGAGGAAATAACATGAGGAAGCGGAACATGACGATGTTGGTGCAAAGATGGTGCATTCATGTTATCTTTAACTTTAACTTCAGCCAGACTGTTTGGAGGGTGAAGACTGTTATTTTTTTTTTGATACAGTAAGAATCAATGGGAGGTCAGAAATGATGTGCCTATGAGATTAATCTCAAGCCATCAACTGTGGTCATGAATCTCATTCAGTAATGTACACGTTATTTTACTCTGCTTGACAGATGCTTTTTATGCAAAGCAGCAATGCTAAGGAGCACAGTACTGACTAAATAGACTGTATGTAGCTGGGTATTGAACCGGCTCCCTTTCAAATGCAACACATTTACAGCTGCTCCAATATGTCAAGTCACACACTAATATGGCAAAATACTCTTTATATTTTTCAATTTAAACGAGCAAAAGCAGCTATGAGGACATTGTTTGTATGAAGGATGCACAATTTGTGTGTGATGAGTCCTGCGGTGTCCCCCGACTGGTGTTAAATGAATCAATCTGCTGGATTTAATTTAGTGCAGGATTTGCTGCGTGCAGCTGTGGGTCACAGTGAAATACAAGAACAGTGAGTCACGCTTGTCACTCAAAAGATGACATGTGCTGTGAATGCGCTGCTCACTGGCCTCTTAAGGCTGCTGTCACTTCTTATCTGTGGCTTTGACAGTGAGGCTCCGAATGTTGAATCATCCGACGTCGTCGAAATTCTTTTTTTTCGAGAGAGTTTTCAAACCGCCACAGGTGGCTGGGCTGTTTTCCTCCCTGGCCGCTCAGGAAAGCATTGTTTAAACACAGGCAGTGATATTTGGAGCTAAGCACTTTCAGCGAGATAAAACATTGGTTTATCCTTCTTTGATGGGGGCATTTAATATTTCGAGTTACATTATTGTAGAGTGTAGGTCTGGAAGAAAGTAACAAGAAGAGGAATAAGTCTAACCGTAAAGCTAACCCCTAACCGGTAAAAGAAATTAAAAGGTACAAAGTTGTGAAGAAGTTTGAAGTTTCTTATTGTTAATCAATGTTTAAGGCATTTGTCTAAGCAAAGTTCAAAAGACCTGGATGAACTGTTGTCAAAGAGATGGACATCATCCATCACAGCTAACTGCTCTACTGATAATTACTTCAACGTAAATGGGAGTGCCAGGCCACTGGACTGTGTGTGTATTTATGTTTGTGTGTTTGCGTGCATCGCAGCGTAAGAAGATGCAGATGAGGTTAATGGATTGACTGTCCTCTTGCAGACCCTCTTATTTGAAGCAATGGAGGGTCTCTGTAAATGGCTCCTGTGGCAGATGCTGGGGAAAAGAGCATGGCTGAAAGGTGGATACGGTGACATTTGTTATAAGGGAGATGACTGTCATGTAAAGAAGGAGGTGGAAATTTAAAGAAATTACAGACATGAAAATCTTTTTAGAGACAATGTGAAAAGACACATTATGGAACCTGGAAAAAAACAATGTTTGTGCTCATTTGAGAGTCCCTCTGCTGGCCTTTAAATCTGTCAATTTGAAGTGAAATACCATCAGTCTAGGTTGTAAATGTGTCGCTCTGTGCTGGTGTATCTGCACACCTACTCATAAATTATCTTGGCTGATAACTGGCCTTTTCCTCAGAAAAATGAATCCAATTCAGTCACTGTCACCCACCTCAGATATAATAGCTGTTACACATTGTGTATGATTGATTTTATTCCGTGATCCTTGTCAAGCGTCATTGTTTGCTTAAGTTGCATTTCATTAAGGCCAGATGTACTCCACTGGTTTTATTGGATTTGATGGTATCTTCCCTCACATAACTTCAGAACGGATGAAGGAATGATGTACAACTAAAAAGAGTTATGTTTATTTATTTGTTGTTTTGTATTTAGAGGAAACAAAGTGGTTGTGGTTAGGGTGGGGTTAGGGTACCCTATGACAAAATATCCCTCGCTGGCTTTCTTAAGAAAAGTTCTTTTGGGCCATACAGTGTGAGTATGAAATGTGCTTCTGACTGGACGGAGTTATGTTTTATTTGTTTAAATCTGGTTGTAAGCACAGATTCTTTAAAGGATCTGCTTTGTATCTTCTTAAAACAGAAACAGCACCTTAAGATTGGTATCTAAAATTTAGGAAATTTGTGTTTGGTTGATTATTTCCCCCCCTTTAATAGAACCAGTTGGTGTTGTATTAATACACTGTTTGGAAGCCTGATTAGTCACCTTTACGATAGGCTTCTTTTGGATGAGCAACATTGCATATTGTGTGGGTGTTGCCCCCCTCAAAAATATGCCAAAATCCCCTGCAGTATTCCCCTTTTAGTATTTACTCATTGTCTGTGTTGCTTGGTGGATTGGATAACTGCACTCCTCCACAGTAATAATAAAAAAAAAACATTGAAAATATTGACCATTTTATTGGTTTGAATTGTCAGGGACTGTGTGGAAAATCCATACACAACTTCAGCAGCTTGGCACATCTGTTTTTTCATTTCATTTTGCTTTTCTTTAACCAAGACTTGAAAGAAAGGCAACCAGTGTGGTGGTGTTGGTCTCCATAGAGCATGTCTAAGTTCATCCTACGAGTGTTTAGGTCCCAATTATACATCTGTGAATGGAACAGACCTGGAAGCACTCAGATATCAAAACAAGAGTGAAACAGAGAATATTGCCGGGGGGATTTTGGCACATTATTGGGGGGAATCTACCCCCCAGCTGCATTGCTCATTCCACATAAGCACAGTTTTTTCTAGTTATGAGGATGACTAACCAGGCTTTTACTTCACTTTAAATTAGAAGGTGGGTTACTGTATGAGTAAAAAATGGTACAGATATTACAAAATCTACTTTCAGGGTTAGAGGAATAAGTATATTTGCTTGTACATTTCATGATTCGTAGTTCCTGCTTCGTCACATGGTCAACATTGCAATAAAAACTGTTTTACATGCAGACTAATGAATTACACATTTTTGGTGAGCCTGGGTGGTTTGCAGATTTACACCATTTTAAAAATACTGCATTTATAATAGGATTTTTTTATATATAAAAAGTCTTAGCTAATCAGTATGGATGTAATATTTAGATTATGTGATTTACATAAAAAATCATTATGTGAAATATTATAAGACCGTCTAACACAGTCTTGTATGAAAACAGTAGAAAAGTGAGATTCCTTACTAAAGAGAGGATTATAATGATACATCATTATATCAATTCATCAATACATCTTGTTGCTTGTAAGATTTTTGGATTGATTTTCACCTGTAACATAATATTCAAACCTCCTCATGCAGCAGAAATACAATCTGATCTGGTTGTGTTGGGTGGCAAGACACAAGTGTATGCAGTTGCCTTGCTTTTTTTCCTTCATTGAAACAGACGCAACAAAACGTTCAATAATGTTCCAATAATATTCCTGTCGGATTGGACTATTGCACCTCGTTCTGCCAGATAAGAAACCAAACAACTGGCTGCAGCATTTTCACGCTGCATTAACATTTTTGACGATAAATTGAAGGCCAGTGTGCAGATCAGCAGTAAGCACCAGCCTGTTAAAACCTAAACCCATTTATGTTAAAAATGAGAATATTTACCATAATTCCTTGTTTCTTTAGAGAAAAAGAGAGTCAGAATCACCATTGTCTCTGTTTTCCAATTATTTACAAAATATTCCAGTTAATTTAGGCTACTGAACGATTTCCAGGAAAATATTAATAAAATGCAGTGGAGAAAAAAAAAAAAGTTAAATCAGAAATCCAGGAAAATGTACAAAATTTAGGGAAACAGAAGTAAAGATAGAAATGAGGAATTGCATGGGATTTCGTTTCACTGAATAAAAGGAAGACTGGAATTGAAAACGACAGAAGGGGTGGGGGGGGGGGGGGGGTAAGATGTGCAGTCAGTCAATACAGCAAAGAGTGAGGCGGAGTTAATTACATTAAGAGTGAGTGAGGAGGAAGAGGGGGAGGAGTTACTGGTGGAGGAGACACGGGGAGAGAGGCAGACTGGAGGAGTAATGGCTTTTGAGGGTTGAATGACTTCCATCAAGAGAAAGTATCAGTCCATGCCTCTCTCTCTCTCTCTCTCTCTCTCTCTCTCTGACCATAAAAAGCATGCTTCGAGCCAACATATACTCTTTGGGTCATATCTGCTTCTTGTAGTGCTCAGTAACTCAGAGAGGAGTACATGCTGCCTCCCATTATCCAATCGAAACCACATTAAATCCCTCCTCACTTTTACCTCCCTCCTCCTTTTAACCTGTCCTCCATTTCTTTCAAGTTTTCACTCTTAATTTAGAGAAGAGGCGCCGGCCCAGAAGCTGTTAGGGGTGGTAAATGTACGTTGCCACTCAGCAATATCAGGATTAAAACACATGATAACTGTCTAATTGGCACAACAATGAACTTTCCCGCCATAAAACACGACTCGTCCTTTATTCTCTTCGCGGGGCCCGAGAGCAATCCACTCAGAAAGAACGGGAGAGAGGGCAGAAAGCAATTCGGCAATAAGTGCCTGTGACACAGGAGATAAATGTGACATTAAAACTCTTTGTACAGCTACAACATCAAACAACCAGAGCTCTGCGCACGCGTGCCTGCGGGTTGGGGCGCGTGTGCATTTTGGTTGTGTGTTTGTGAGCAACCTATGAACGTGTGAGCCAGGGGGTGACTGTGGAAAATGACTCCCTTAATTATTTTCCCTGCAACGTTTCTTGTTTTTATGCAACTCTGCCGTCAATGCCACTCATGTTAGGGGGTCTGTGTGTGAGCGTGTGAGCTGGCTTTCATGTTTATTCGGATTTAGCGTAAACATGTACACACCGTGATGTGATGGGAGCTGATTCATCTCCAAGGCGGAGACAGGTTTGCCCTTTAACTTTGCTGGGAGAAGAAGGCAGGAGAAAAGGCATGGGGAGAGAAAAAGGAGAGGGAAGAGCTGATCAGAAGGAAGGAGGGAAGGAGATAATGGAGAAACTAATCTATTTATGTCATGTTCTCTCGATCTTATATGATACTCAAACAGCACATCATTTTCTGTTTAGCATCAGTTTACAAGTATTGAAATACTTCATTAGTAGATTGTTGCAACACTTATTGGGAGGGGGGCTTTTAAAATTTTTTTTTCTGCGGTATGACCCTTTAGAAATCCGACGTTGAATTTTTCCAATGAATGTTCCTTTCACATCGTTCACTGAGTTTTCTCAAAGCTATTTCTGTTTTTCTGTTCACCTGAGTTTTCTCTCTTTCTAACAACCTAAGAATCCTGAGCTCTCTGAAATATTAGATTATTTAAAATAAAAAACCTGAGTCATGACACTTGCAGCTGTGCGCTGTGCATCCTGCTCCTATCAGTGGTCCTTGAGATGCCTGCGCAACTTGACTGTTGTCCAGGACTGCCTAATTCATTCATCGGATAAAATTGAGGGGGCACATACCTTACTATATAAGGTTGATGATATACGTGTGAATGAAACCCAAGTCATGAGGGAGGAAGAATTGTCCTGCAATAGACCTGAAACACATGATTGCTCAGATCCGGGAAGTGTAACATGAATGTTTTTGCAGCATTGAAAGTCAGTAAAATCACGGTTTGATGTTTCTAAAACTGAATACCTTTTGGAGCCAACGATAGACTTCCCACCAGTCCTCATGGTTGCTGCAGATTTGGGGTTTCAAGTCACTGAAAATCATTTTTGTGTGGTAAATCATTTCCCACATCTCAATATTTGCAGATGGGACATATCAATACTCCAATATACTTTGCTTTCTTTAAAATTTTCTCGGAGAAAATAGAAATTTAATCTGTTGAAAGATATGTCTGAAACAGCAAGGCAAAAAGGTTTGGCAAAACCTAAACAATTACTTTAAATGGAAAAATGATTGTTATAACCTAAAATTTGTAAGGTGGCTTCTATTTCTTCACGAGTTAAGGCGCAGTGTTTGCCCATTTTGCTCCACAGCCTGGAGCAGTATTTAACCAAGCAGCCGCAGTGGATCTTACTTGCTTAATTACACATTGGTAATGCACATAATTAAAACTGCACACTGCAGAATGAGCACATACCTGCCACCTTTGAGTGGCTGTAAAGAAGGCTAATCAGCTGAATGAGAAGCACTTTAGCATGTACAGTCTGATGGGGGAGACAGTAGCTGATTTACAGTAAAGCAGGGAGTGGACTGGCTTGAAACATTAAAACTTCATAAATGTAACTATTGTAAATACTTTGTTTACCACTGAAATATTTCTAATCCTTCAAGGTGAAGCCAACAGAACATAAGTAGGAGATCCTTCAAATCAGAGTGGCTTTGAACTCCACATTCAACATTCACTCCCTAATAACACGGAGGAGCAGTAGGATCCTGTTTAAGATGATTTTTAATCACTTGTTTTTTTTTAAGCTGCACGTTTTGTTCCTCTGCAGCCTGCAACCACAGGCCATACTCAGCTGCTGTGTTTCCAGCATCCAGAGGAGCTGCATGTTCATGGTGAAGAGAGTGGTCAGCTCTCTGCTGGTCTAAAATTAGGGCTGCTCATTCAGCTCTAATGTCTTTGAATGACAGTTTGATGATGTCATTAAAATAATTTCAATTTGCTTCATTTCTATGTCGCCAGTTTACGACAATGTTTTCTCGGGGCATTTCACAGTCAATTTGTGCCAATTTGTTGTCATCCAATCAGCACTTATATAAGCCAATTCCTATCGAACAGCCTAGTTAAGGAAACTAAAAGATTATATTGAAGTGTGACTTCAATACCCCATCTCAACCGTGCTTTTTTCCTGTCCAACAAATGAGGAACAAGATAGTTTTCTTTAGGACAGTGGTTCTTAACCTTGTTGGAGGCACCGAACCCCACCAGTTTCATATGCTCATTCACCGAACCCTTCTTTAGTA
>JBBDHI010000022.1:7974468-7985188 GCA_037177115.1 Craterocephalus stercusmuscarum | reverse complement strand
ATTTATTTCTTGTTTTGTCATTTCTGGTCCCTCATACATATGGGGACCCAAAGTTGGATTTAAATTGCATTAATTCCCTCTGAATGCTAAATATGCACATAGTGCATTATTATCCAGTTCAGGTTTAAGTGCGATGTTCTCAGTGGACAGGTCATTGTAGATCAAAATCAGTGTCCAGTGGAGCCTTATGGGGAAACTGCAGTTGCCTCTTTAATTGTATTAATTGCACCTAATAGATAACAGTTAGGAGAGCAGCCATATGCTCCCGTTTTCTTCAGGGCTCCTCCACCAGTGGGCTGAGATTAAAAACAAAAAAAAAATCTGTTATTTACTACCCTCGAGCTTGGGGGGAGAAAAAAAACCTTTGGACTTTGCAGAAAAGCAGAGTGTCTTGCATGCAAAAGGATGTGCTTCTGGAAACTGGTTCCTATGGTAACATGACCTAAAAATATTGAAACAAATTCAATGACTCTTTCCAAAGATTCCTCGCATTTCCAGTCTCTCATCTTCAGTTCACGTCCCTTCGTCCCGCCGCCCTCTGTCCTCTGCCCTCTCGCTAACCGCGGCGATCTGAGACTGGATCTCAGGAAGGAAGTTGTTGCGTCAAAGTTCCGCAGGTTTTAGGACTGAAATGGGAGAAAGAAAAGGGAAACAACACATTCAACGGTCTTGTTAGATTTTTTGGCGCTCTGCGTGTGTGGAGGTGTGTGTTTGTTTGTTTGTTTATGTTTGCGTACGGCTGGCTGTGCTGGGGGATGAGCGCAGTGAAGAGGAGTTATATTACAGCTCCGAGGCAATAAGCAGAAAATTTTAGCAGAGTGCGCCAGAACCTCAGTCAGTGTGTATGTGTGTGAGATGTTACCGGAGCAGCTGAGAGCTCCATCCTCTCTCTGACTTTGCTCCTGTCTTTCAGGCTTCCTTTGTAGATTTTTATCTCTCTGAAGTCTCCCTTGTTTTGCTGTCAGTCTTTCTATTAATCCACCTTTTATTCTCTGTCTTTTTTCCCGCTCGCAATCCCCTCAGCTTCCCTATTCCTAAATTAAAAACGGTGAACCTGATGGAAAAAGTTAAATGAAGGGAAGACAAATGTCAGCTTTTAACAGCTCAGACGGTTTTGCCTACTTGAACAATATTGTCGTTGCGAATGTGATTAAAAGACGTTATTTAACCTGAGGAGTTGGAAACAGGAGAGAGGAAAGCTACGGGATGTGATCAGGAGTGATCTATTCCTTCCTGTGCTTCTGCCTCAGAGTCAGACTGGGTGTGGGATATTTGCTGTTATGACTCAGCTGCAGTTCTCTGAAAATGCGCAAACATTCTTCTGACCTGTGCACAATGTTTGGCAGCAGCGTTGCACTTTTAATGGTCTATATTAACAGTTTTATTTGTTCTTTTCTGAGTTCCATCGCTCAGCATCTTTATCAGAATTGCTATTAAGCTATTGGCAGAGCGCTACATTGCACCTTCAGACTTTCTAAATTACATTTGGGTGCTTTGCACCGGCTACATTTGCGTTACTAATCAATTTCAGACAGATCTTGGCGTGGAATTAGATTTGTTGTTGTAGTTTCTTTCTCCCTCCATCATCAGGCTATATGAAAAACAAAATCCATGAAAACAGAATTACGTTGTGGATTCTTAGCATAATACTTAACACCAGCAGAAATGGCATGTAGGCACTCCAAATGGGCAGAGGGGAGAAATTACCAGCCATCTTGTAAGCATTGAGATTGTGGTAGCTTTAACAGAAAACGTAGCCCTCTCTTACAGCTGCTGTTTAACTGAATACTTGTAACCACTTACAGTTGTTTTTTACTTTTTTTTTTCTTTGTTAGTGGATTGCTTGGAACACATCAGACACTAACTTCAGTTGAAAGTGGAAGTGCTGAGGAATTAAGTATGCCCTTGGACAGACAGCTTGGCACTTTAATGGTTGTAGACAGACTGTGCACGGTTCATTTGCAGACTGACTGAGGCTGCCCTTACTGCAGTACTCAGCCTTGAAATGTAAAACAGTTTTGATTTGATCAAAGACATTATTTTTAAACATTTAAAATCCAAGTACAGATTCTGAAATATTCAAAGTGAAACATTGGAAGATTCTAAGGTTGATGTCTGGAAACTAAACCAATAAGTCATCAAACCTGCTTAGTAACCGCTGACCAAACCACTCGGACTCTGGGTGTCCTGTGGTGTTCGGGTTGTTAGACGTGAATTATTTGGATGAAGTGGATCATTGGGTGGAGCTTCTGTAAGTTGGGTTTGTTTTCTTCACATTTTACCAATGCCCAGAATAATTTCATAATCAGCACTTTGGATGCCCGTTGAAGTTCTCAAACCATTGCAGGGAAGATTTGGTTGTGTGATGTAGAGTTACAGAAGGAAGCTGATAAATTACACCAAAATATTGATAATGACAGAAGTTTTTTTTTTCAGTTTAACTTCTAAGAATGAGTAATATATAGCTTCATGCCGACAGGAGCTGCAGCCAGACATGTGGTTGGTGTCATCTCACAGTCAGAAACTTCCTGTTTGGAATCTTTGCCGAGGCCTTTCTGTGTGGAATTTACATATTCTACATGTATGCAAGACTTCTCTTTTGGTATTCCAGCTTCCTTACTCAGCATGTCAGGCTAACTGGTGACTCTAAATCGACCCTAGAAAGTTTTGTGAGTATGCATGGTTGTCAGTTCTGTGTTAGTCCCGAGACGGACAGTAACCACATGGTTTCCTGTACCTGGTGAACCATATCAGGTAAACAAGTAGCCACCCCAGTTACCGTTGTTAGTATGTTTTTACTGAGATTATATTCAGTTTAAGATTTTTCAGATTCATTTTGAATGCAGTTCATCCAGTTAACCAAATAATTACTGTATGTGCTCAATAATTTGTTCATTATATAATAAAAGTAGTTCTTCAAGCTTTTAATGTAGCTTTTTCAACCAGCTGTTTGACCTGTTATGTTTAGGCAAGATTTGCATGAAACAATAGCTTATGATAGCTTTCAGCCTCGCATACAAACTGAATAGAAATAGGGGCTCAAGCTTTGATAGATATCTTCTGATGGTTTGTTTTTGCTGTGTTGCTGCTTGAGGCCTCTATTTGGAGGCTACCACTGATTTGGGTAAGAGTGCAAGGTCTGTGACAATGCGAGTAATTCTAATTTAAAACGAAAATGTCATTATTATTCCTCATAATCAATCAAGTTTGCAGATATGCCAACGGTGGTTATTATATGAAGTGATATAGAATTAAAATAAAAAGGAAAGGCTCAGCATAAGCTTAATACAATTTACATGAAAATGTGGCTAAGTGGCAAATATGTACACAATACTAATTAGTTTTATGTATAATATGCAACAGTTATTGTCCCCAACACTTATGCAGCACAGAAGTGAGATAAAAACCTTAAGGCGGGTTTATATAAAAGCAACTTGATAATGTTTCCGGTCATTAGAGGCTGTAGTGTGATAGTGAATCAGGTGAGCTCATAGAGAGAGCTGCCAAGATGTACTGCTCACGCATGGCTACACACTCATCCACATGGCCACACACACACACAAAAACACACTGGTTCACATAGAGGATTTGCAAAAAGAAAAGCAGCACATAAACACACAAACAGACAAAACACCAGGGTGTAATGCACACTTGCACAGATGCAACACACGATTCTTTAGTGCACACACATGTTCGCACAGATTGCAGACACACATTTGGAGGCTTTGTAAAAGTGTGTGTGTTCATGTTGTGGCCTGTACACTTTGTTTTACTTTACCAGTGGGTCCATATGTTGCAGATTCATATAAGAGATGAATATCAAGTAGATTGTTTATATGTTTTACTTCATTTTGATGCATATATGTTCGTATTGTATTTTGATAAATGTGCATATGCAGATATATTCTATGTAAATCTGTGTGTATGTGTGTGTGCACACAAGTTGCTCAGTGCTTGGTTTGTGTCCAGATGCCCATATGCTGCCAGGCAGGGCAGGGCATATGGCCATCTGCTGGTAGAGAGAAATACAAGCAATGGGCTTTGACCTTTTGGTTTGGTTCCTGTAATGGGGCCTGTGTGTGTGTGTGTTGTTCATTTTATACACATTGCTTCACATTACTGCAGAAGTTTTTCTATTGTGTGTTCTCCTCACTGAAAGTCATCATGAAATTTCTAATCTCATAGTTTCCACCTAAATCAGTCTTTGGCTTCGTGTTGAAATTCCGATTATCCAGCCGAGCTTTCAAAAAACTGCTGTATTCTTGCATACCAGCCCACATAATCATTACCATTGATAGTTTTTTGTACCATAGGTATCGGGGCATTCTGCTTTTTCATTTGTTTTACATTTGATTAAAAGGAAGCTGAATGGCTTTCCATTGAGACTCTCTGCTACATTTAATTAGAAAATGTTGCATATTCATCTCTAGCACTGGCCATTTTCAGCCAGATCACACCTTTTATCAACTTTTGTTATAGTTCTATCTCAAAACACTTGCTGCTCTTTTTACTTGACCGTAATGTGTAGACGTCAGAATCCATGTTGTACACCTAACCAATTGTTTCTTAACACAAATAGCTAATCAGCCAATCGGATGACAGTGACAGTGCATTTAAACACATGCTCAAAGGCTCAAACATGACTTGCTGAAGTTAAAATGATTATCAGAATAGGAAATATATGGGAACAATGGACTGTAGAAAACTGGAAAAATGTTACCTGGTCTGATGAGTCTTAATTTCAGCAGCAAGGTTTAGATGGGAGGGGCAGGAACAACATGAAAACAGATCGACAGTTCAGGCTGCTGCTTTTGTAAGGACGGGGATACTTCATGGCACACTTTAGGAATCTTACACATCGATGCCAATGCAAACAAACAACATGAAATCCAAATAATTCAGAGTTCAAATATAGACGTTTTGTCTATGCAAAATTACAAATAAATGATTCCAAAATAAAAGATGCTGAAAATAAATTGAATCAGAAAATCAGCATGTATTCATCAAGCAACAAAATCCTTTTCAAGAAAAGAGAGACTTGGGGATTTTAACAGTTTAGTCTGAGTTAAAGCTGCACCACGGCTGCTTCAGGTGGGCCATGGAGTACAAGCTACAAACAATGTAATCAATATATTTAAATTGCCATCTTCATCATTCAGCTCGTTGCCGATTGTTGGCCACACATTGTCTTTGAAATGATTGTTTGCAGTATTTTTTTTCTCGCTAATTAAAAAAGCAGAAGTGCTATGAGTCGTGACAGTGACGTAAAGCTAGAATGAAGTGAAAAAGAGACTCTTTCATAGCTGTCAGAGCTGGTGATGCTGTGAACACGCCATCTCTGATTGGTTGATTGTGTAACCCTAACCCAGTAACTATTGATTATCATTTAATTGCCAAAATCTGAGCATTATTTCTGACCATGACCACGCCCCTTTATAACCACAGTGTATCCATCCTCTGGTGAATACTTGAAGAGGATGATACTCCATGCCACAAAGCTCAAATCATCTTAAACTGGTTTCTTGAAATGACCGTGAGTTCACTGTACTCCATTAGCCTCTACAACCAGTATAACACCTTTGGGATCTGGCATAACGGGGGATTCTCATCATGGATGTGCAGTCAACAAATCTGAAGCAAACTGATGCTGTCATGCCAATATGGTTTAAAATCTCAGAGGAGCAATTAAAACATCTTGTTACAACATATATGCCATGAAGGCTTAAGGCGATTCCTAAACCATGAAGGTTTTTTTTTGGCTTGTTTGCTTTTTACCTGCTATTTCTCTCCTCTTCTTTTGCCACCCGTTTACTTTACTTTCTGTTATCTCCTTATGAAATCCAGCAAATACCCAAACAGTCCACAGGGCAGATCTATAGAACACAGTACAGCAGTAAAAAGAATACAGTGGGGTCAGCGCTTTATGGTCCTCCGGAGAGCCATGGAGCCTCCAACTGACCGGATCAGTAAAACACTGCTGCACATTAGTCAAGTGCACGAGCCTCTTCAATACTGTGTGATTTAATTCATCTTGTGTGTAAGGGCATTTTAGTCTAAACCATGTTAATGTGATTATGATAACCATCTGAGAGTTAAACATAACAGTTTAAGAGGATTAATATAAGGATACATTTAAGTGTACATTTGCATGTGCGTATGGGAAGAGATTAGAAGTCCTGTATCGGATTACATTTGCATTATATTATGTGCATTGGTGATGTGGCTGCCATGTAAAAGGCAGCAAAAGGCCAAAGGAGAGGAAATGCTTCTCCCTTGAGAGTTTAACGCATATGAATTGGAAAAAAAAAGAAGAGGAGGAAGAAGAGAAATAGGAAGGGAGGGCAGAGTGGAGCAAAGGCAGAGGAGAAATTACAGAGAAAACAATCAAAGAAGAACGTAAACACAGGGGCTAGTATGCAGACAAAAGACACAAAACACTCTACCTTCCTGTTTTCAACACCCCTCTTTCTCTTTTTCCTCTATGCGGACGCTTCTCTGGAATCCTCGGTGTGCGGTCGGTTACTAAGCAACCAGAATCCTTTCAAAACTGTGTCAGAGAGACTGAACGAGAGAGTACCGTGCGGGATGAAAGTGGGCCTCATCATTGCAATGATGTGTCAGGATGTTTATGTCTGACAGGCTTCCATGGTTCACAGGGTGGAACCACGAAGATTTAGCAGCATTATAATCAGCACGGTCCTACTGGAATGATTTCAGACACTCCATAAACTTCTCATTTTACATTTTAAAGATGATATTAGCATTAATAGACAAAAGACAGATGATTTAGGTTTTGTTTCTAATTACATCCTAGTTTCCCAGTCATGCCTGAGATGCCGCCCCCAGCATTACAGTTCAGAAGATAAAGTTGGTAGAAAAAAAATCGTTCTTCCTCTTTTTAAAGATGTCTCTCCTCAATTATACTCACAAAGCTAAGATTGTATCTAAAAGAGCAGAAGTCAGCCTGTAAATTTAGTTTTACAATATCTCCTTCAGTTACAAATGAGCTTATCCAGTCTCTGATGCAATACATATTGTGTAGGCAGGCATATGTATTACAAAAGTGGAGGCATTGAGTTGCATTATGGAAACTTTAGACTGCAGTCTTTTGTCAGCTCACGGTTTTAAAAGAAATAAATCTTAAGAACATTTCTTCCTATATTGCTTTGGCTTTAAACCTTCTATACTGTAGGTTTACCTCTGCCAAGGAGAGGAGGTAATGTTTTTTCTGCCGTATGTTTCTGTCTGCCTGTTAGAAAGATGACTCAAAGAGCAGAAGACAGGATTGGATGAAATTTTCAGGAAACCTACTAAATGGCATCAGGAAAATTCAATTAGATTTTGAGGGCAAACAGGATCAGCCACCAGAGGGGGTCGTTCTGCCATCAGCATCACCGCAGCTCCATGTAACCGGCATTCAGTGGAGAATTGGCCCACTGGAGAAGCGGAACAACTCCTTGTGCCATAAAGTCATCGTCTGCCACTGATAAGAAACACCGGCTCTGAATGCAGCCATGTCCAAAAATGGCGCAACACACCAACGCAGCGTAAGAATAAAAAGATGAAGGTGGCCAATTATTTTCCCCCTTTGTATCTTATTCATCATTCAGGATTAGTCAAAGCTTCAATGGATGGATAAATTATTGATTAGCATGTGGGATTGCTTAAGGCTGAGCAATGCCCGAATACTTTCCAGCTTACGACATTCACTTTTAAGCTAATATAATTAGCCTAAATCAAAGAACTTTTAAGAATGTATTTAGATTTTTTATCAGTTATTTGAGGAGTAGAAATTACAAAACAAAGCATTATATGATGCTAAAGTAAGGAAACAGAGGGCTGGATGTCAGCTGGTATTGATTTATTTCATCATGGTTGGTAAACTCCGTAATGAATACATCTTTCTGGCTCCGCTAGAGGGCACATGCATTCAGTGCAGCAACTGGCCATGTTCTGGTTGCAGCTCGAGATGAAAAGTACTTCAGCATCTTGTTAAGGATGTCTTCCCCTACTGTTATAAGTGGAGCTGATCATTTCTCCCCCAGAGTCGTCCTCATTCACTTACTGGAGCATTCCTCAGTTCATTTTTTCTTTTCAGATGATTTGCATAAGTTTGTCTATCTGACTGACTGTTAGCATCATTAATAATAATAATAAAAAAAGTATGACTGGATTTTGATGAAATTCTTAATAAAATGTTAGAAATGGAATATATGAAAAAGTGATTACATTTTGGGGGAGATCAGGATCCCCGTCTGGATCAAGGACATTTTTTAGTACTCTTAACTCTTTACATGTATAATTTTGCATTACAGCTTCTAACTCAACAGATATTGCTGAGAATCATTTTAGAGGTTTTTGTCAGGTGAGTGACCTTTTTGTCCCGAGTGAGTTAACATCAGGGTTACTTTACTGGCTGGGGGAGCGTAGAGAGGTGACAGGATGCAAGGTGCATCCCAAATTAGCCTTCCATAGGGGCTGTTAGTCAAAAGTTTGTCTCTCTGAGAGATCACCTTATACGTATGATCTAATGGATGTTGACTCATCAGTTAATAGTTTGAAATGTGTTAATATGTGATCTGAATGGGCTTTTTTTCCTTTTTTTTTATTTCTGATTAGTTATAGCATCTGACAAAAGAAACAGACAAATGTGTAAATGATAGCAGGCTTACTGCCAGATTTGTGTTCTCAACAATTGTTTAAGCAACATTTT
Source organism: Craterocephalus stercusmuscarum (assembly GCA_037177115.1). Lineage (NCBI taxonomy): Eukaryota > Metazoa > Chordata > Actinopteri > Atheriniformes > Atherinidae > Craterocephalus > Craterocephalus stercusmuscarum. The sequence goes on along the minus strand of JBBDHI010000022.1, from coordinate 7,976,475 downwards.
GCATTTTTATTTGTTGTACGATAATTTGGACCAAAGAATAGGGAAAATATTTTCTAAATTTCAGACGAAAGCAAGAAAAAAAATCACTGAGTTTTCCTTTGTGTAAAGGTTTTGGTTGTTGGTTGGGATTTATTCATGAGAAGAAAAAAATCTTAAAGCAAAGCATGCCCTCTCTAATGTTTTGTCTGAGTCTGAGCAATAGATGTAGAGGATGTAATACCTCAAGGTTCAGCTGAATGGTTACACCACATCAGGCAAATTTGATACCCTGGTTTGTGTGTGTGTGTGTGTGTGTGGTGCAGTACAGGTTTAAGGCCAATCCCCTCCAGATGCAGCTGTTCTATTTAGGGCTTTATCTCTCCCTTTCCTTTAGCTCCCCCTTTTACCTCTTTAGCACACACACACACACATTTTCTTCATGTTCACAATGTGATGGATGACACAGAAAGGGGAAACTCACCTTGGGATGCCTTCTGTTCAGGTGGTTTGTATGTCAGGATTTGCTTCAGTATCAAGCTCACCCCGTTCACCCAGCACATTACAGAGCAAGAGCGCTTGTTTAATCTGATTCTCCTCTGTCACAGAGGACGGAAAAGACAACGTGCCGCTTGTCATCGCAGCGATAATCAGTGCTGCTAGTTGGTGTGAAGTTCTTACTGTGGAGAAAAAGTTTCATCATCATCAACATGGAAGATTAAAAAGCTTGAAATTAGCTGGAGATGAAAGAGCATGCTGCAGAGAGAGAAAGTAACCGCCAGGGCGACAGAGGGAATCCTGGTGTAACTGCGTCACCGCTGCCTCCACAGCCTCCTCTCAGGGGCGCTTGGTGGAGGAGGGATGGAGGGATTTGGGGATGGAGAGATGAAAGACAGAACAAGGAGAAGAGGGATAGAGGCGCTAGTTCAGGGACAGGCTGATTTATGAGTTTCTGTTTCTGAACTGGGCCGTCTTCGGGGACACATCTATGATGAGCCAATCTGGAGTTCACACATCCACAAGCCACAAAACATGCTCACGCAGCAGACACATGAGACACACGCGGCTCTGCAAGCAGTCATCCTGTTGGCAAAACCCTTAAAGTAGTGATCACAGCGGGGGTTTGGAGGGGGGGGGGGCTTTTTATCTTTGAGGTAATGGTTACGTGTGTATGTTCCCTGTGGCAGATGGAGAAATAAATGAACAATCAAATCAATCAAAAAGGACTTGGAAGCTAGGCTGGAAGCACTCGTTGACGGAGTGAATCATCAGGATGTGAAGCAAAGGAAACGGAGGAGTTAGGAGAAAAATGTGAGGACGGGAGGGGGGATGGGGGGGTTTGAGTATGAGCAGAGATTTAAAACAAAACTTGATGATTGAAAAAGGTAAAAACAAAAAAAAAAGACAGCAGAGGGAAAACAGAGCTCATTAACAGCGAATGGAGGGATGAAGGAAGGAGGACAAACAGATTGTGATGGTCAGTCAGGCGACACCAGCAGTTGGAGAATCCCGCTGAGGTCTTCAAAGCTGCCAGTTGATGTAGAAAAAGGTTCCCGTGAGACATGCTAACCGCGGGCTCGGTGTTCGGTTTGTGTTTAAGAGTGACTCAACACGCACATGTTGGAAAAATGGAAGATAGCGATGGTTTATTTACTGTAAGAAATCAAGATACTGGATGATCCTTTGGCCATGCCAGACCAGTAAAAGAAAGAAGTAGTAGAGCTAAAGACCATGGGAAAAGGTATTAATGAAACATTTATCAGAAAATGTAATGCTTGTATGACTGACTCAACGACATTGTTGGACTGCTGATGGAAAACTATTGCATTTAAAGGTGTGTTTCGATAGAGAGTGGCACTTAAAACTGTCCAATGCAGGTTCACAGTGTTTCTCTATCATAAAATATCCTCTTTAGTTTTATTCTATTTGCTATTTATATGAATTATCTACATTTGTAAAGTTTTACACATCTAACCTCATAACAAAGCCTATCTGTAGGCTTTAACCAAAGACATGATATTTTGTTGTAGC
>JBBDHI010000022.1:7936424-7946570 GCA_037177115.1 Craterocephalus stercusmuscarum | reverse complement strand
ATGAATAAGTTCAGAGGGCTTGCAGAATAATATGCAGCTAGAAGAGAGTGGATGGAAAAAGATCATCCACCGTTAGTTATCTAGAAGATCTGCTGCTCACCGTTAAACATCACAGAGTGTTTCAGGTGTGTGCTCTAGTTTAGAGATTACAGACAATAATGATCCAGTTGATGTAAATTAAGCAAGACTTTCTGAAAATACTATGTTGAACTCAAATCCTGCTCTTCACCATTCTTAGCAAACCCAGAATAACCTCTCTGAATTTAACCAGCAAACATGGCTGGGAGCATAGCCCTGCTTCTGTTGAATCTTGTCGACTTCTTTTTGTGTATAATTTGACTCCGATCTTTTGTTTTGAGGGCTTTCAAAGATCTCAGTTTAGGCTATATTTTACACCGAGCTCCCTGCCTGCCTGCTGTTTGATGTAGAAGTGCTTATTATGCGTTGAAAGGCGGAGGAGGAAATATTCATATAGGGGTAAGGAAAAATGAATGAGAGCAAAAGAGATCTCCAAAAAATACCTAAAAACAAAAGAGAGACATATTCTTTAAGAAACTGAGTAATAAAGATAAATTTGAGTAAAAGAAAAGAGAAAGTTCAAAGCAGATGGAGAAAATTAGTTTTTTATATCCTCTCACCAAGTAAAATGCACTGTTATGATGTCTCGGGACAGATATTTCCTTATATCATTAATGTCCAGTTGTTACTTCAAAGCCTCCTTATTTGAGCAGTCATTTGAATATAATGATTAAAGTTTTACCATCTCAACTTCTAGCCATCAGAGCTTTGTTACATCCTGTAACGAGTCTTTTTGACAGAAAGTTACGCTCTTACGAACCAACCTGTTAAGTCTGGGCCAGTCCTGCTACCAATAGCCTACTGATAACTGCTTGGTAAAAAATTAAAACAACATAAAAAAACTTCTTATAATCTTTAACTATTGCTCAATGACTTTTTGTGCCAGCAACTGGGTTTTTGTGTGTTTTACAAAAATATAAACATTGTGAGTTTTAGGACAAATCCAATTATATAAATTCAATTTACTGAATACTGGCAAATACTCCTATTACTGTAGGAATTGTGAATCTTAGCACTTTAAAGATGAATTAAGTCATTTTTAATGTCTTTACACCACTTTCTATTTTCCATTCTAGCAGCCAGGCCGGGGTGTATCAGTATGTGGGATCACTTTTCTTAACCCTGTTCTGTTGATGTTTTTATTATCCTTACCAGGTGGGCTCTTTCTTCATGATCAACTTGTGCCTCGTGGTCATCGCCACCCAGTTCTCTGAGACAAAGCAAAGGGAGAACGCCCTGATGAGGGAGCAGCGCGCCCGCTTCATGTCCAATGACTCCACGCTCGCTAGTTACAGTGAACCGGGCTCGTGTTATGAGGAGATGCTACGTTACATTAGCCATCTTTACCGCAAGCTTACCCGCAGGCTGCAGAAGATGTACTATGGATGGCACAGGTACGGGAACGTCCACCGAAATCAAGAACTAGCCTGCATGTGGACTATTTTCTGTGATCTGTGATTATGTTTGTCTTTCATTGTTTGAACAGCAAACGGCGTAAAAAGGTGAACCCCAATGGCAGCGGGGGAGGAATTAACAGCGGTGGGAATGGGCATGGCCAGGGTTCCAGCAGGGGCTGTGGGAGCTCAGGCCCGGGCACGTCATTGTGGCTGAGGCCGATCCACAACCTCCTGCAGCATCACCAGCACCAGCACTGTCGTCTGAGTAACGGCGGCCAGCACACCATCAGCGTGGTGACCACTGAGCACATGGAAAGAGAAGGACATGTTGGAGGCGTGGAGGAGCTGGAGATGAAATCCCTCCCTGTGCGCAGAGGAAGTTCAAATGGAAATACTGGCGATAACCCAGCAGCTGGCGCTCAGGGCATGGGGGCACTGCTGGGGAAACTCAACGGGGGGATGAACTATCCAACCATTCTGCCATCTTTCGTGTGCAGCTACAGCAGCAAAACGCCTCCCCCTCACTCCAAACAGTGCGGGCCGAGTCCAGAGCAGCATCCACCAAACCATCCGGCATCTAAGCACACGGAGACGCTGAATAAGCTTTACCAGCTGATGGGACAGCACAGTAAGCAAACACACATCACAGGTTTAGTGGTCAAACACGGATGTACATGATTTAGGTTTAGCTCAAGGAAACTGAGACTGTTTCTGTTGAATATTACATTATTAGAAGGGCTGGAAGCAGAGATTTGGCTGACTGTAAAGCTCATCTTGTGAAGCTTTTCTGTGATGTCTCTTGATTGAGTGTGTAGAAGGAGACCCAGAGTGTCCTTAGTTTTGTCTCGAGTGCGCCTCAGATGATTCCTGAAGAACAGGTGTAAACAAGGTGGAGTATGCCGAGGACAGAGTTAATGGCTGAGGTTAGGGAAGAGAGAAGATGAGTAAAGGAGGGATGGTTATAGGCAGGAAAGATAGAGGACGGATGGATGGGTTGGTTGGTGGGTGGATGGATGGATGGATGGATCAGGGAGCAGAATGCAGGATGGATGAATAAATGAGGGAGAATGGTTGTGGGAGGACAAACGATAAATAGATTAATTACCAGACAAATAAATGGAGAAGGACGCAGAATGAACTAGAATCACTGAGAGAGCTCAGACCTCCCGTAAACCATTGTATTTTTTTCTGGCAATGATTGTGGGAATTGTTTTTAACTAGACGCTCTAATGGAAAAATTATACCCATCTCCACATAGTAAAGAATCCTGAAAAACCTCCAGGGTGATACGGGTCACACACAAAATCTAATGACTTGTTTCTTATTTCACTTTTGAGATTTCCTGAATATTTCATCAGTCATGTTCCTAACAGACTGACAGACCGACCAACACTGCTAAAAACATAACCTCTGCTCTGGTGGAGGTAATTAATATATGAGGGAGGATAGATGGATGAATTAGTTAAAGGAAGAATGGATGGGTAAGGCAGAGGGAGTGTGTGGCTGAGATGCAGAAACTAACAGTGCTGATTGGCTGAACCAGGTAAAAGCTTCACCAGATGATTAGAGGTCTTGTTGGGATGTGGCTTTGCTCCCAAACCGACATTACCAGTTCATTATCAATTTCATATGGTGCTTTTGTTTCCCCCTTGGGCTCCATTAGTTCTCCCATCACGCTGAAATCCATCTGCAGTTTGTATCTTCCCTGACTGCTCAGTCTTTTAGCGCATGTTCGTGTCCTCTCCCCAGGCTTGACCCGAGGTAGCCTGTGTTTTGGTGCGGGTGTCTCAAGCAGCACTTAGAGTTCTGACAGGAAATCCATGTCTGAAGTGTTACAGTCATCAGTGCAGAGAAGTGGATAAAGGGCTAGGTTCGAGTGAATCAACACAGTGTGGGGGGAGTTTCCGAGGGAGGAAAAGTAGGCTGTGCAAAGCAAGGTAAACGTAAACAGGTGTGTCTTGCTATTCCAAAAAAAATAAAAAATAAAATATGGAGGATGAAAGAAGAAAATATTGAGTTCAAAGAAGCAGCATGAAGTATTAAAGATATGACATCCAGAGGGAGAGGCAAAAAGAGGGAGGCATAGAGAGAAAAATAAATGAGATCAATAATAAGAAAGAGAGAAAAGATAAGACAGGGAGGTAAGAAAGGAGGTTAGTTAGGGAATGACATGAGGGAGACGCAGGAAAGGATGGAGGACACGCTGTGGGGGAGTCAACATGGTGCTGTGTTAGTTACAGAGGAAACGTGGAAGCAGCAGCAGTCTAATAGACTTGTCTGTTCTGCCCTAACAGGCTGAGACTGCTGACAGCCACACACACCATTATTACACACTGCTGGCTGCAAAGATAATGAAGGCTGGTGTTATTGCATTATGTGATGTTTTCAGAGAAGACACAACCAAGTACTTTGACTTTGTTTAACAGTCGACACACCTCTAATATCAACGCACTAAATTGTTTGGAGGTTATGTAATATGTATCCTAAGAAAAGCATTGAACTTCTGTTGTGTGTGTTTAGAATTACACCTTTAATCACTTTAACATTCCCGGGTGTTTTCTAAATGTTTGCCTTCAGATTTATTCATACGAGTAAATCTCATAACATAATGGGGTTAATGGCTTTGGAAGAAAAAGTTCTTTATATCTTTCTTGTCCTTGAGATTTTTTATTTTTATTTTATTTCTTTTGAGTCTGTCTCTCACAAATCAAATTTTAGCACAAATGTAATTTAAGCAAGCCTAATGAGATCCAAGACGGTGTTTTTCTCCAACAAGTGTTTGCTGTTCCCAGAAGAAATTTGTCAGAATGCAGAGACAATGACATATGTTGATAACTTTCATTACATGTTAGCTTAAGGTATTAGTTGTGGTCGTAAACGGCTTCAAGTGCTGATGAAATCGCTTTTGAAGAGCTGGTTTTTCTCTGAGTCAGACTGCCTCTTTTAGTTTTCAGCTGTGCTTTGCTTTTCCTGTGTACTGTTTTGAAAAAGCTTTCGTCAAAGAACAGTATGAGAGCAGACAGCCAGCATCGTGAAATATGGACAAGCTTGCGGGTCTTACTGTGGAGTTCGTTGGCTCTTTATGGAAAGAGAAGGATGTGTGAAATTTTGCAGAGCTAACAGGGGAGTCCATCTTCCACTTGTTTTATTCTACTGCAAAGTCGCTTGATCTCTTTTGTGGAACTCAGATAACTTGTTTTGCCAAAAAGTCTCAAAAATGCAAATACATCCACCTTCATATGTCCTATAGATGTCTTACAATAATAAGCTCAAAGGGAAGTCTTAATTATATATACTGGTACATAATTAATCTAAAATGTTTGTATCATCTGCTAAGATTTTAAGATATCAGCCAGAGATGTTTCCCTTTTTCAATAATAATGGACTTGGATAGTTATTAGTGCCATTCCCACGATTCCAGTTTACACAGCAACATCCTCATGTGTCCTCCTGAGCCGAGCTGCACATGACCCGGCTGTTCCAAACTAGTAACGTTTTATTCAGCACCAATGAAATGCAAAGTCTTTCATCGGTCTACATTGTGTTGGACCAAAACAGGATTGCAGTTCAGATAACGGACGCACAGTCAGAGGACATTTGGCAGTTTTATTCTGGTGGTCTTGGTCCATGAAAAATACATCTTGAAGAATAAAATAAGGAGAGAAAATGGTCAATTATAAGCAAGTAGACATACGTGAGATATATGCTAATCCGTTACAGATGGCATTGATGTTCCTACCTCAGAGAGTCACTCAGCTTCAGATGCCATTTGCTGGCCTTTTACAGGTGAGAACTTTACCAGTTCCTACCTGATATGGAAATGGATACAGGCCTTTTTTAAAACACCATATGGTGCAGGCACTGCAGACAGCCCTGAGATGGCTGCAAATGCTCCGCCGGAGCTCTGGCTGAATCTGTCTGTTTCAATTATTTGTATTTGAACTCTGCCTCAAATAGTTGCTGTAGCGTTGAGATGTTTATTTTGTGCTTAGTCTAACATGTCTAGCTTGTTGAGATACTGGCAAACCTGTTGTCTCTCTGTGACAAATCTACTTAGAAAAAACTATTTCAGTCACACTAAATGTGCTTTTTATGTTTTAAACCATCTGTCAGTTAAACACTGACAGCAGAGTAAGAGAGACAGTAGCATGGCCATTATTAATGCACTCTAACTGAAATACTGTGTAAATTAAAACATCAAATTGAATTTGTCAATGGGTTGTAGCCAACAGCACTCAACCACTAAGGCTGCTTTTATTCATTTTGTTTTATGGCAGAAAAATATGGTCTCAGACTTCTGTGTGTCCAATTTAGGATTGGCTAAATTCCACTGTACATGCATCCCATTGAAGGGATCCACGACACAAAATGATATTTACATTTTCAGTGCAGAAAAATGACAAATGTTGAATATATCCATCTCCACATGTACGCACAGGTTTATTTTGCAGCATAACATAAAACACCTATAAAATATAATAAGAAAAATTCTGGTGAAAAATCAGGTGCACAAAACTATTTGTTGTGCTCAGTAAATCCCAAGAGACAACAACATCCAGACAGCCGGGAACATCCCTTCAGCAAATTTCTGACCATTTCAATCCACTCTCCTCTTCAGGTCGCCGGAGGCTGCTGTTCCAGCTGGCAGGCGTGGTGCCCAGCCCTCTGCTCTTGGAGCTGCTCAGCTGCCCTCTGTGCGCCCGCAGCCTTGAGACCTTGGAACTGGAACTAGGAGACCTGGATGGAAGCAAGGGAGACGCTGATGGGCTGCACGACTTCCCCCAGGTCAGAATGAATGGTGTTAGACCGGTGATGATGTTGAACACTGATGTTAAATTTTAGCGTGCTTGCAGGTGAAATGCAGGAGAACATAGGAAAACAGAAAAGTTCTGCATCGCATTATTATATGTCGATTTATTAAGTGATGATTTCATTTGTTTGATAAGATTAACATTAAATTGCTTAATAATTGAGTTTTTAATGTTCCCAACGTTCCCTCCAGGGGGGAGATCTGAGAGGAGGGAGAGGTAGATTCCGACGGCGCAGGGTTGTGGAATACAGACATGGAGCCTTTCGGGCCTGGATCAACTTTAAGGATAAGCTGAAGAGGATTGTGGAAAGTAAATACTTCAACCGGGGGATCATGATTGCCATCCTTGTCAACACTCTCAGCATGGGGATAGAATACCATGAACAGGTAAGAACTCAGCTATACGGGGGGTCTGCCTGCTTCAGGTTTTTTTCTGTTACATGAGCCCTGCATGGAAGTATTTGTGGAAAAATAGCATTTGGTTGCCCAGCAATGTTAAAGATAAGATGAGATAGGGTGGATTCTCAGGAGTGAGGGACAAAGGGGGGGGAAGGGGAGGAGTGTAGCACTCATCCCTCTTCACTCGTCCCCCTCTCTTCCTCTTTCTCAGACATAAAATAAAAATACACTGTCACACAGTCCAGACTTTCTGGGTTAGTGTCTCTGGCCGACATCTGGAAAGTTTTGGTCAGATAATTCCGCTCCTGTCACACACTCTTTCTTTGCATTCTACAATAGTTTTTGTAGCCATGTAAGTATATTATCATAAGTCCAGGAAATGGATCAAAACTCAAATGCTCTGTCCCCTTTTCTCCTTCTCCTGTGCTTCTCTGTGCCTCCAAACAATCCAATTCCCTCTCCAAGGGAAGTGTGTGTTTGCGTCTGCATGTGTGTTTCTATCTTTGTGGTATAAACACAAGTAGTGACTGAGTGAGCCATTGCCTTTTTAGGGTAATACCCCACGCACATGCACACATAAGCAGGCTGAAGTATTATGTATGAGTTCCTGCTCCCCTCAGTGCTTACTGCTCACCCTCCCATACAGTTGGGACACTGTTTTAAGATGTGAATAAAATCTTTGTTTTTATCATCTCACTATATTTTATTCAGAAAGACAGATTGTGTGTTGAATGCTGAAAATGAGGCACTTCACTGTTTTATTAAACATATTGGCTCAAATTGAGTTTGATAGCAGCAACCATGGTGTACTGAAGCATCCTCTCTTTTAACAGTCCTTCCTGTTGTCCTGTTCTTGTCCTACATAGGAATCTATCCTGTCTACAGTCACAAGTCTTTGTCATGTTTTTATTGTGTGTGTGTGTTTTTAGATGCTCAGAATGTTTTAAAATCCTGAAAGGTGTAGGCTGTGGTTATCTCAGTCCAGCATCTGGGCTCTTCTATTAGGAATGTTAGTAATGTTGTTGTAACACATGATATCGGCACTTTAGTATTGTCTTTAAATACTCTTCAGCTCCATTTTGAGGATCAGTTTTATTTAATTGGTCTATAATGTGTGGATCGTTTTTACGTGACCTTTGCCTATGTTTACTCCTAAGAGACTCTCTGCCTCTCTTAGGTGCTCTTTCTACACCCAACCCTGTCACCCACCTGTTGTTAACCTACTGTACAGTAAAGTTACAAGTTTCTCCCATCTTTTCTTCTTGATACCACTTACCTTACCGGCCTTTGCTTGTCATGATTTTTGAGACATGTTACTGCCAGTAATTTCTAATAAATACAAATAAGGGCATTTTATCCTGACATTTTAGACTTTGGGTTTTAAATGCATGTTTAAAAAGCTACAGTACGAGATGGGGTGTATGTGAACAAAAATAGATTGTTAAAAACTGTTTAGACTGAGTCCACATTGGAAATATATTACAGTTGTTAAAGCCACATAAACATAATAGTCCCACTATTTTTTTGACCAAATCATATGGGAATTTACAGTGATTCAAGTCTCCATGGCAAAAGTGATACAAACACATAGCTGGTGTTACTACAACCTAAAAATGAGGCTTAGGTTAAAAAAAATCAACCAAATGTAGACAATGAAAGCTTCAACTTCAGCCTGATTTAAGAAAAATGCTAAAAAAAAATCTGTGGTAAAAGTAAGTAAAACAACAGGAAGCATACCGCAGCACTCCAGTTTCAATGTTTTAATTGTTTTAGATCATTTCTGTTCGTAATGTACCCATAAAACTAAGATACTTTAAAATTGTATGAAGAAATGCAATAGTTCACATGAGCACATTTACCATCTTTTCATAGTTGCCTTTAAACATACATGTCAGTTTCCTGCTTCATGGCCAAAGTTATCCATGTGCTCTGCTTTGAAACAGAAGCTGCATGTGTGGGCGTGAGAGCCTCGATCTCTGTTGTGAATTTCATCCTCATATCCCTGAAGGCAAGGTCATATGCAGAGCTGGATTCAAAATTTTGAATATTCAAAATGTCTCCTCACGGCATTGATATGATCTTTCATTTACACTGATGCGTTCCAATAAACCTTATCAAATAGATTTAATAGAAAAACAATATATAAATCAATACTGTAGATTGCAATGCAATGGGACTGATTTTTGCTTACATGACCTCCATACAATACCCCAAGCAAGAGCTAAAAATATAAAAAAAAAAAGCTTTTATAACCCATTTATTTAATCTTTTTGTGTGCAACATTTTCATTTACCTGGACAGTGAGGGAATATTATTTTTTCTATCTAACAAAGACAGAGAAATGACCAAAGCACTGATGTGCCCTCGACCCCAGCCTTCAACTTTAGACCCTTTTACTGTTTTGTATTGATTTGACCCACTATATCGATCACACTGCACTGTTCTTTCTCAGCAGGCTGTAAAGTGGAATGTAAAGATGAATATATAAGGATATGAGCTGGCATGAACACTGCTGTCTGCACTGTGCTTTTTTTTTCATTTCCCTGCTGTACAGACAGTAGCCCACAAAGGTAATGAAAATGCCAGCTAGTCCATCATTCCACCATAATGTATGTCTCTAGTATTATATCTTTGATAGAAAAACGGAGAGCTTCGAGGAGATTTAAAGGTATTTTAGCAGGTTAGTCAATGAGAAAGTTTTTTAGACAAACGGCAATTTTTTTTTTTTAACTGAATGTTGTTTTCTCAAACTTCCGGGAGAGTACAGAAACATCAGAGAGCTTCACTTCTGTGTTCTTTTATTTCTTCAAAAGCAAAACCCAAATGACTCAAACGCTGATCAGTCAACAACAGCCAGAGCACAAACACTGAAGTCATCATTAGATCATAGTTATATTTGCTTTGGAATAAACCATTTTAGAGGTGTAAAATGGACTGGGATGGCATTGTTCCAGACGTAATGTATAGCCCTGTTTGGTTGATACTGTATGCTTACTGCTGCAACAAGTTTTTCTTTTCTTTTGTGATTCTTATCATTACCCTAAATCATGTATAAAAATCATATGCCCTCAGATGAATGGACACGGAGTATAACAAATGTGCTTAAATAAGAAATGCCCTGAAATGTGGTGCTAATGTTGATTTACTTGAATATTTCAGGGAATCCTCGCCTTTATTTTTAGGAAGGAGCTGTAAAAAGTTTTTTGGTTTGCACACTTTTCAGTGGATGCTATGTGTGTGTGTGTGTATTATTTTAAATTTTTTTTCAAGGTTGCAGAGATGTGTGATGTTTGGGGTTATGGCGCCCTCTATCATTGATCAAGATAATAATCTCTTCAAAGCTTCATTCAAAGTGTCAGACGTCTGAACAGTTACAGCACTTGTGATTGTTCTTCTTGTAATATAATATTGGAATATTTTATTAATATTGCTTTTAAGCACTTCATTGTAGAGTCATACCAT
>JBBDHI010000022.1:7922295-7932477 GCA_037177115.1 Craterocephalus stercusmuscarum | reverse complement strand
GATACATGTGGGTTTTATAGAGTTAAATCTTCTTGCTGCTTTTCAAGCATGTATAATCTCAAAAATGAAAATTGACTCATTTTCTTCTCCAACATATATCTCCATTTTTCAGAGTATGAAAACTCTGGTAAACATATTGATGAGAGAATCTACTGTTTGCACAGTGCATATATGAGGAATACATGAAAGGTTTTTGCAGGCAGTTGTTATGGCATTCGCCTGGAATAGCCCAGTATGCAGGCATGCATTTGTTTGCATAAAGCATCTATGAACCTTAGCTATTACATTATTTGAGTACATAGAGAGCTATGGCACCTGCTGATTTGTAATCAGCTGAAACTGAAGAACTCTAATTCTGAACTTCACAGCAGCAGAAAATATCTTTGGAGGCAACAGACTGAAAATGGTAACAGCGTTAACTTGCGAGTTTTTACATTCATTTGTTTGCTACTCACCCGGGGGATGCAGTTCCTCTGCTTCTCCCATGCTGTAGGCTTCCTGGCGTGATCACGGTCTTATATTTTACAGACGAGACTTCTGCTGCCACAAATCAACCAGCTTTACTTCAGTCTTTGCATGAAACACCTTCCATTTAGCTTAATTTCCCATCTACAACATTAAGGCTTGTTTTCAGTTATTTCCTAAAACCAGAATAAAACACCCGGATAGTGCAGTTAAGGATTGAGTTTACTGCAATCAAATCATACCACATTCAGAAGATATTACAGTAATTCTTGCACATTGGTCGTCCTTCGTCTGGGAAGAACAAACATTGTGCAGTATACGAGACTTTAGTCACATACTGTGAAATGCAGAATTGTGTCTAATAAACCCGCTTTCCCCCCTGTCTTCCCACTGGAGATGTTCAAATTGCTCCAGATAGATTGTTGTTCTCTCTGTGCTGGATGTGTCAGCAGGAGGGCAATGCATCCTCCCTGGTGCTGAAGAAGCATTTTATTTAGAGCTGACTACCATGTGGAGAAGTTACATTTCTGTACATTTACTACAGTTTTCTGGCAATCGACCAAAGTACACGCACAATTGTACCGCAACATTAATTCACAGGAGTTGCAGATTAAATTGCTTTTTGCATCACAGTTTTTTAATAAGTGGAAGGAGGAAGACTCTCCTTTCATGTTGGATTATAGAGAATTTGCGTTTTTTGATAATTTTGTCGCTCATACACTTACAAAGACATCCACAGTGTTGTGTTAATAAATGGGCTCTTTACAGGGTTTAAGAAATCATATAATCTATTCCTGTTCCCTTATTCAACCTCTCAAGCTCTGCTGTTTTTCTTCTCCTCACCTCTGTGAATATTTACTCTCCTCCTTGCTTTTTAATAATGCATCTCTAAAGCTCATATTCCCTTTGTCCCCCTCTGTTTCTGCCTCGATGCATCTACTCCCCTCCATCCCTGCCTCATTTATGCTCATATCTCTGTCTGTGTTTCATCCAATTCTTTAGATTCTCACCCAGGAGGACTGGAACGTGGTGTTGTATAACGGCATGGCTTCTACATCTCCATGGGCAGCTCTCTACTTTGTTGCTCTCATGACATTTGGCAACTATGTGCTCTTCAATTTACTGGTTGCCATCTTGGTTGAAGGCTTCCAGGCTGAGGTGAGAAGGACCGAGCTGGCTTTTGAATGTGGTAATGGGTTCTTTTCTGCGCGATTTGTAACCACACGATTTATCTCTGCTATTATGCAACTTGAGAACTTGAAAGCGCTGAATGAAACGGACGTATGAAGACATACTTTTCCTCTGCTTTCTGCCTCTTGAATCACATTTACATTGAGATGCAGAGCTCACTTTGGCTGCTCCATTTCTACTCTTTTCAGTGTTTTGTACCTTGGGGGTAGTTATGCTGGTGAAGCATTCAGAGAAATTCAGTGATGCTATTAAAAAGCGTCAAATAGTGCATTTGTGGTATAATGCCACCAGTTGAATTGGTGAAAATGTGCATGAAGCTGCCATCCTGCAAGTAGTGCACACATGTTTCTCCTGACTTATGTGTGTGAAATGACTACATGCTAACGTCTTATTCTTTAACGCATCCCTCTCTTATCCACATCTGTGTGCCTCTTATGGGCCCTTGCTGCTAATTAACTCCATTGGGAGTTCTTTAAGGACTTTGTGTCCAGAATCCCAATTACTAAACTGTCAGTAAAGCAGCGCTGCATTTAAAGATGGGTTCCACCTGTTTCTAACACACCCACTGACTCCCCTTTCAAATCATCAGGTCTTGATCATGTTTGCCCCAGGGGTCAGGCTCAGAGACAACCTTGGTGCACTGAATGCACCACATTTATATGTATCTGTGCCTCTGCAGTTGCCTCCATAATATAAAAACTGGCACTGGATGAAGGCAACAAGGCTGTTTGCATGGATAAACTGTATGTGTGTGTTGTAGGGTGACGCTAATCGCTCAGAGTCGGACGACGAAAAGAAATCTGACAATTTTGAAGAGGATGAAAAAGTGGAACAGCTCAGAGACACGGGTAGGCGAAGCAACAGAAACATGTATGATTAATAGATTTTTCACACAAGTGGTTAATGATGACCACTTCTGTCCTCCACAGAGCTGAAGATGTACTCTCTAATGATGACAGCTAATGGTCACATTGACCCTCGTGGTGCTATGGCTCCTCCAATAATCATGCACACAGCAGCCACGCCCATGCCCACTCCAAAGAGCTCTCTTGGACCGGAGTCCGTTCTGGAGGAGGAACTCTTGTACAGAGAGGGAGTACCTCAGTATGGAGAGGTCGGGCTGGGGTTTTCCGAGGCAGGGATTGGTCATTTCGAGTCTCGACGTGGAAGCTCCGCATCCATGGACCCCTCTGACCAACGTTCTTTGGTGAGAACGAGCAATGACATGACACGAAGCTTGTTCTTTAGTTCAGAAACAGTTCAGTTAAGCATGACTTGGACAGTGACATTGATAACCAGGAAGATGTTTCATCACCCTCCCCTCCTCAGATGGGCATATACTGTAGTGCCATTCTGTGTCAGCCACTTAGCCTCCCACAGCATAACAAATCCCTCTCATTTACAGGTCAAGCTTTCAGACTTATGCTGTTTTCATGGTGTGTGCCACTTGGGAAAGGAAGATTAATGTGACCATATAAACTTTTTCTTCTCTCTTTATAACAGTGACAATGGCTTTTATACCTTTGAATTCTCGTTTTTGCAACGAGATTTATATACAGCAAAACAGCTCCATTATATTTCTCTTAAAGCCCGTTTGAACTTAAATTCAGAAATTGTGTCACCAGAAAAAAACTGCTTTTCTGTGTCTCTCAGTTGAAGCATCGTGGTCATCTAATGTGTCCTTTTAGCATCTATTTCAGATAATATATACTGATGTCACTAATAGGTCTAAATGCTGAGATCTTTTTATAAACAGTCCCTATAGACACTTTGGATTGAAGCTCCTATTGTTTCTGTCCCAACAATGAGCTCTGTTGTCTTCCTACCTTGAAATGCACTAGTAATGACATGCCAGCTTTTAGTTGTACCATAGAGTTTCTCCACTCTGATGGGGCAATTTAATCCTTCAAAAGCTTGGAGATACTATGCAAGACAGTAAAATCCTGCTAAACAAACAGCAAAGCAACAAATGGTTCCAAAAAGATGATCATTAAAGCCATTAAGATCCAGTAAGTCCAGTGAGGGAACACTGATCAACTCTAGTGAGCTGATCAGTGTTTCCTGCATCATCCTACTTCATGTTTTATTATCAAGTTTATTGATTTGATGTGAAGTCTAACAATGCAGAGGAGATAAATGGATCCCAATTCACGTCCAAGTTTGCCGCCAGTTTTGAGTCGACCAAAGAGATGTTAAGGAAGTAATTGGGTTTTCCAGATGCAGACTCAGTCACAGGAGGCATCTGTCAAACTGTCAGAGGAAAGCCATGACATTACTTTTACTGTGGAGGAGAAGACGGTCAGCTAAGAGCGTCTGGGTTCATGATATCCTCACGGGGAGACAGCAGTTTGGAAAGCATTGACTCATCCAGGACATGCGCCTGTGCACTGACCGTTTTCCAGGTCTACTTCAGCCTGAGCAGGAAGTAATTTGACAGCCTGGTGGTGAGAGTCACATAGGAACTCACTCAAATTCAGACAGCTATCATTTCATTTAGCTGTCAAATTTGTCTGAGGTGGTTGAGAACTGCCAGATTCACTCCGACTGCATGCTCTTTGTTTCAGAGCACAAGTTGGAATTTTTGCAATTTACTGTGCTCAGCTCAGTGTGGCGCAGATTTGGTCTCGCACCTTCAATTTAAATCTGATTCATAAATATTACTGTGAGGAGAGGGGAAAAGGAGATGGAGACTAAAACCAAAATACGCT
This sequence comes from Craterocephalus stercusmuscarum, assembly GCA_037177115.1. NCBI lineage: Eukaryota > Metazoa > Chordata > Actinopteri > Atheriniformes > Atherinidae > Craterocephalus > Craterocephalus stercusmuscarum. The sequence goes on along the minus strand of JBBDHI010000022.1, from coordinate 7,928,113 downwards.
CTTTATATAACCTCATCAAAAAGGTAGCTCTTTGCAATCCATAGTAAATCATCTACTTTTCTTCTGATTACTGTCTTTAGCTACTGTATATTTCCTTTTTCTTCAGGGCCTCTCAAGTCCCGGCCGGCGATCTCCTCTTACCCCACGTGGTTCTGGCAGCTCATGGGGAAGCCGCCGCTCCAGCTGGAACAGTCTGGGAAGAGCACCGAGCCTCAAAAGGCGAGACACCAGTGGAGAGAGGGAGAGTCTATTGTCTGGGGAAGGAGGAGAAGAGGAAGATGGCCAGGATGAAAAAGGGGAAGCTGGGGTACACAACAGATTAAAGCCAGGGTCCTTAGAGCTGCTGCAGGCGTCTACTCTCTGCCCTTCCATAATAGGAGAGTATGGTGACTGCAATGGGAGGACTGTGACATACGAGCCAAATCTGACCTCCGACTCCAAAGACGACTTCTCGCCTGAGGATGACATAGACGATGATGTAAGTTACCGTGAGTCACCAGCTTTTTAAATGACATTTAGGAACTTAGCAGCCATGTTTGGGCCATTCCTAAAGGTCCTCAGCATGATACCTTCCTGTGTGTTTCATCAACCGACCAGATGCTGGTTTTAAAGATAGGCACAGACAACTAACCATGGAATGTGTCTCTTATTGACATCTATCGGTTTTAAATCTCTTAATCTACCCGTGCTGACTATTCAAGCGTGTTGTTTTTGTTTTTCTCTCCATCTTTCCCTCACGTACCCCATATTTGTCTTCTGTGCCCTTTTGTCTCTCCATTTCTTTGAGATATTATTGAGTGGGTGTTTTGTGTTCACGTTGCAAAGCCTGGAAGGAGACTGATTGTCATGCTGTAATTGATTGGCTTGGCCAGTAATTGTTTTCTCAGTGGGTATGAACAACTTGCGCACATGCAGTCACTGAGGCAATACAAGTGCTTATGAGTGTGTGCGAAGTCTAAATACGGGCGTGCTCCCTTGCTGGTTTTAGGTGACCTCTGCTGTGACTCTGTTCATGGTTTTACTGGCTCCAATTTGAGTTCATAAAGCCATGAAATCCACAGAAACAAAAGAGCTCTCTCCTGGGCACTCTGAGTAAGGGAGGCTTATAGCAGACGGTTTGGATGCACGGGTGTGTGTTTGCATGTACAATGTGCTAAGTGAGATATGTGCATGATGTTCTCTGCAAGTGTCCATGTCAGGGATTGTAGATTTCAGCTCTAACATCTGAGCATCAGATTCATTTCGCCAACACACCCTGACACACAAACATGCACAGTGAAAGACATAACTAGATGTACACAGACCCACATTCGTGGCAACATGCCAAATAAGCAGAGTCTGAGAGCCTTGACTATGGGCTGTTTTTTAATTAGAATCCTGGAATACAGAAGCTTTCTTCTGTTGGTTTTATTGCAAACTTTAATGAGTTCTGCACTCAGCTTGTGGACTCCCAAAGTTAGAAATCAACCTGTTATGGTTCAATTATCTCCTTCTACTTATGCAAAGAAACATATGTTCATTGCATCCCTATAGATTTAAACAGCCAGCATCAGCATCCTCATCAAACCTTATTAAACTGTGTATTGCTTCTTTAATGGCTGCTCCAGTGTAACTGTTAGCGCACCATGCATTCCTCATTAATATGGTTTAGCTTGCATTCAAATACACTTTGTATTCTTTAACAATGACTCAATGGCATTTGAAGAACTTGTCCATTTTACCTTGATGGAATCAGTCGATCAGGGGAACACATTTCCTCCTCATCAGCTATAATAAAAAAACCCTGACAAGTTAAGTAGCTCACATTGCTCATCGTATTACAAAGATATGTTCTGCTTGGGAAAGCTGACATTCGCATGGCTGCCAGTTTTTCAAGTGGCATCTACATAAATGCATTTTGCAGAGCAGTCAATCCCACTACAAGCAGTTTGAAAAGTAGTCCAGTGCGCTTAATGTTGTGGGTTTCTGTATCTTCCATACTCTTATTTAGACATGGGTAGGGGCCGAAGGATTACACTGGGGATCTATTTGGAGAATTTTAAACCAGAAAACTTAGATTGACTGGATTTGGCTCTGACAGCTTGTCAGTTAACGCAACGTGCACTCTGTTATCAGTTATACTGCAGCTGCAATAAAGAGGTAAATCACTGATTTGCCACCTGAAACATGAGTCCACTGCTTAAAATCTGTTCAGCAAAAATACCAAAGGATACCATATTCCTCTTTTCATCTGAGAAACTTCTTGGTTCTTTTTGGTTGGATGCAAGGGTGAGGCAACTTTTTCATATCATGAATTATTAAGTCCAATTCTGTTAAAAGCAACTAATGTAGCTTTTAAGAAACCGAGCTGCAGATCAATAGAAATTATTTTTAATGGTCTGTTACGGGATTCGATGTCTGGTTAGCAATTTATTTGCTACTTCCATATTCTGATGGAAACTTGTGAGTGGGTGATACACATGAAGAGAATGATGTTTATGAAGTTGTTATGATGAACCAGCACCGCGCAGCAACCGATATGGAGCTAATGGCGACTTTGGTTTATAATGTGCAATAAAGTAGTTTTGTTGTTATTGAAAGTTACATGATGTTTGACCTTTTGCTTCTCCAGAGTCCTCTCTGTTACTGGATCAAGAGAGAGCTCCGTAACATGAAGCCACGTTGGTGCAAAGAGCATGAAGACTGGTCGCTGTACTTGTTTTCTCCAGAGAGCCCGTAAGTTATACACACCATTATACTGTAACACAGGGCTTCACACTGAGTGCAGTATATTCTCTGCCTGAATCATGAGCATCTGCCTTATTCTACCTATAGACTTGGTGCAAATTGGAATATTATACTTTATTATATATATCATATTATATATGTGGAGTTCTTATTGCATTAAACTACCTTTTACCTTTTTACTGTTTTCTATTGCTTGTGGTTTGGCTGCTATCTTTAACCAATTAATTTACACATGATTGTGTGTGTGTGTGTGTGTGTTTAGATGCCGCAAATGGTGCCAAGCTGTAATCTCTCACAAGTTGTTTGACCACATGGTTCTGGTTTTCATCTTCCTCAACTGTATCACTATCGCTCTGGAGAGACCCAATATAGATCCTCAGAGCCAGGTGAGACTAACATACACAGTGCTGACAGTAAATCTGATGGACACACATATTATTGTCCTTGCATAGACACACACTAAAGTTAATTTTTAGTATAGTTTGCTGATAGTGTCTATAAAATCTCAAGAAAACCTCCTGGTTTACCTTGTAACACAACAGCAGTAGCTGTTTTCAAATTTCCCCACTTGGGTGTGCTTTATACGAAGTTAAAATCTACCCCTGTAGGAGCGACTGTTCCTGATTGTGTCCAACTACGTTTTCACTGTGATCTTCCTTGCAGAAATGGCTATCAAGGTAAACATCTTTGTTTACAAGTTTAATCAATAACTTTCCTTTGTTGAGGTCTCAAGCATGATTCCATAACTCCATATTGATTTCACCAGGTTGTAGCTCTTGGTTTCTGCTTTGGAAAGCAGAGCTACCTCCAGTCCAGTTGGAACATCTTGGATGGATTTTTGGTGTTTGTGTCTCTGGTGGACATCCTGGTTTCTTTGGCGTATAGTGGTGGAAACAGGATTCTGGGTATTCTCAGAGTCCTTCGTCTTCTACGAACACTCCGTCCACTGAGGTATGCAGTGTGTTAAAAAAACGTTCCCATCTTTTAAGTTGTTTTTTCATTCTGCTCCAAATAATCATGTCTCACTCTCGAGTTGTGTTTGTGCTTTCTAGGGTGATCAGCAGAGCACCGGGATTAAAGCTGGTCGTGGAGACTCTCATCACCTCTCTGAGACCTATTGGAAACATTGTTCTGATCTGCTGCGCCTTCTTTATTATCTTTGGCATCCTGGGAGTCCAGGTAATCACTCTTTTGTAGCACTGGCATCTACACTGCAGGTATCATGCAGTTGTTTTAGTGTCCTGAGTTTGACAACAAAGTGTTTAACCTTTGTTGCCTAAATATCAGTATTACTGAGCAGCTTCTTCTGGGATTTTGCATTTAAAGAATTAAAGAGTCTGGAATTTTCAATAGGTGATAACCCTTTGTTCCTCAAGAGTGTGAGTTTTGAAAGAATGACAGCTATGGATAGAGTAAAAAGGAAGAACTTGATCTCCAGGCTATTTCTATTACTGCCAAACCCTAAAAAAATCTTCTGATAAGAACACACGGTATGAAGCATTGTTTTACTCCTGGCATTTACTGCGGAGTGCTTGAAAAGCTGCAATCCTCACTGCAACTGAGATAATGAGTAAATGACAGCCAAACACCCCTGAAGACCTTCTTTTTGCTTATTTTCTTTTCCCCCTGTGTAGCTGTTCAAAGGAAAGTTCTACCACTGTGAAGGTTCGGACACGAGGAACATCGCAAACAAGTCAGAATGTCAGCAGGCGAACTACCGCTGGGTACGAAGAAAATACAACTTTGACAACCTGATTCAGGTATGGATTAATAGGCTGGAGTTGAGATGAGGCTAGAAAGATGGCGTGTGATGTAAAGAGCCTGCATAGTAGTATTATTGAGATATTTCCAATTCATAATTTTTACCCAAGCCAAGATACTGTATTATCCTTTAGTACTGAAGCAGTTTAATTTTAATTTTATTTAACAGTATAGTTTTCTTATGTGCAAGTACTAGATGCCCTCTTTAAACATTTATGGTTGTAAATGTAAATACACCAGTCGTTTTAAAGGAGAATTTAGTTTTTTTTAAAACTGGGTCTGTTTTGATCTTTCCTTTCATACACGTGAGTGATGGACAAAGGAATTTTCAAGATAGTTCCAGTATTTAGCCGGGCAGGCACCTAGCTGCCCAGCTAACGGAAAGTATCGGGCAACTTCCCTGTCTCTAAATTCACCCTAAAAATTTGCTTTTTTTTCCACACTGAAGTGCTCTGATAGTCTGACGCGAGTTATTGCGCCATTATCCTGAAAACACCGGTGTGAGATATGGAAACAGACACCGAAACATAGCAAACATCAGGTAATGCAGATACATTCGTTCATTTCTCCTCTCTAGTATGTTTTCGGACGCTCGTTGAGACTATCAGAGCACTTCAGTGTGGAAAACAAGCACGTTTTTAGGGCAAACCTACAGTAGGCACGGCGCCAGTTGCCCCATACTTATCATTAGCTGGGCTGCTAGCTGCCTGGCCGGCCAAATACTGGAGCTATGTTGAAATTTGTTGAAATTTCCTTTCTCCATCACTCACATGTATGAAAGGAAAGATGAACACAATCCCCAAGTTCCATAGAAGAGCAAGAGTTAAGGCAACAGTAGAGAAAAGACTATTTTTACTGTCTGCAGAGAGCTCACAGTACAGGTTGGATGCAAGATGGATGCCGAATTAGCCGTCAATAGGCAGTGTGTCACAGAGTTATATAGGTCTATAAGATATTATTACAGATATTAACTCCAGTTTGGTGATTTACAGTAAACCTCTATCTTTCCTCTCCAGGCCTTGATGTCTTTGTTCGTACTGTCATGCAAGGATGGTTGGGTCAACATCATGTATGATGGGCTTGACGCAGTGGGAGTGGACCAACAGGTAGTATGAGTCCTAAATCTCATTACTTCTTTCACTAAATGACATGTATAAGTCATCCGTGCCATGCACTCAGAGCACATGTCACAGTTCTCTCTGTTCAACTAAGACAGAAGCGTCTGATGTCAGTCTCCAATTAAATGGATCCAAGCAGTGGTGTAGTCCAGGGTATACGCAGGTATACGGAGTATACCCACTTATTTTCCAGTCAGCTTTGGGTATACCCA
>JBBDHI010000022.1:7808575-7822828 GCA_037177115.1 Craterocephalus stercusmuscarum | reverse complement strand
TAAGGGCTTAAAAAAGTGGATTTTGCATAATATGTTCCCTTTAAGAGCAAAAGATATTTAACCGTTTTATATGGTTTTCTGAATGAGTAAGTTTTGTTTTAAGAGACCAAATAACTTGAAAAGATGTAGTGCCAGTAGAAGAACATGGACATTGTCCTAGTCAGGAGCTCTCACCTTGGGTTTACACAGCTAGTGTGCCACCATTGTTGTGTGCAAGAGAGGCCAGATCGCAACACAAAGGTTGTGTCTAGCTCTCTCAGTGTTGTTGTGTAAGCATGGCTTAAATCATTAGTTTTTACAGTATAATAATACCAATATATATATATATATATATATATATATATATATATATAAATAGTACTGTCCATTGATATTTTTATGTCATCCAATATGTCACATTAACTCAGTGACATGCACCTGTACAGTGCTTTACCTTCATTTTACATGTCAGGACCTACTTGTCCCTTTCTCCTTTGCACTCTTTAATATTCCTGAAGGTCTCTCTCTTTCTCTCTCTCTCTCTCTCTCACACTCTCTTTCTCTCTCTCTCTCTCCCTCACACCGTCACCTTTATAACCATTGCCGAGGCCACTGCAAGACCCTGAATGTGTTCCAAATGAAATTGCCGAAGCAGCAGCATAAGATATCTATCAAGCCTCACCAGCATCGCAGGAGTAAAGGGAGCTTCTTATTAAATCACATTAGTTCCATCGATTTCTGTGTTGGCTCGCTCGACTTTTTGTCTCTTTCACCAAATGAGCTTTTAACTCCTGGCTGGCTGCAGCATTACTCAGTGTATTACTGTAGACAGACCATAATGGTACTGTACCTGAAAGCTGCACGGGGAAGAAGGGGAAGTTCAGCACGGTGCAGCCGGGCTGCTTTATTCTCAAAGTTTGGAGACGATTTGCTTTTTTTATTTTCTCTAGTAGCTGGTGTTGTGTGCAATTCCCATTATTGTAGTGAAAATGAAAATTTCAGTCTTTGATTAGGTTCAGGCCCTTTTCACAATCTTGTGAGAGAAACCATTAAATTTGAGTGTGTTTATAGCCATGTCCTGTGGAATAGCAATAGAACTCTGCCCATAGACATACGCAGATGCTGCTAGGGGTCAGAGCTTTAATCATGGTGGGGTGATTGAGTGGATTATAGATGCTATAATGTGCACATCTTGGCTAAATAAGGTTTTGAGGACTTAGTACACTTAAGTGCTGAGTAAGGTGGTCACGCAGTGGGGGTGCTTATCCATTTCTGCCTCTTACTCTGTATCGCCTCTCTGTGTGAGTGTCTCTTTTATTCATTTACACCATCACACACACCTGTCTGCAATTTACAGGCACTGATCATTACTCCGGTGGGAGATCACGGCAGCTCAGGTGGGACAAAGATCAGTGAATGACAGATGTACAAGTCTTGTTGTATTGTCAGGCACATCACTGAGCAATCTGGCTGCGCTATTCCCAATCATGCAGAAATCAATAGGAGTGTAATCAATGGGTGTTCTTTATTGACAAACCAAACAGGCAAGCAAGGCCCCAGCTGGCCCTGGGAACCAATACAAACTTGCAAAGCCAGGCTGCTTCCCGCATAAAGGGAGTGTGTTGTGCAAGACCTGAGATGAAACACATCACATTACAAAAGTGTGAGTTCTTTGTTTCTGTGCCGTGGTGTGTATTTTTATTCAGGTACACATTAGTTTTGAGTAAAATCCTCAGAATGGAAAGGGTTTTAGCTACCATGCTTAAAAAAAAATTCTGAAATACTATTGAACTCATGCAAATGTACTGATTAAGTAAAGTTATTTTTTTCCTCCTCGTCCTGTAAGTAAGGAGGCCTACAGTATGCTGAAGTGAATCTTTTTCACCCCAGATGCTTCAGTCTGAGAGGGTACATTTTACTGACACTCCCTCTATATTTATATAATATATTGTGTTGTGTGTCTATATATTTCTATTAGCAATTTATAATACCTACTATAGCCTGTAGCATTACCTGCTGCTTGTTTTATGTACGTAATGCTAAAAATGTGTATAAGTTAAGCCATTTTTTCATATCTTATAAAGTAAATTTTCGTTTAATTTTATTTCATATGATATGGTAGCTATCCTTGCCATGTGTGCTTGTTGCACAACTTAGTGAGAAAACTAGCCTACGTTTCTCAGCTAGATTCTCTGGACCAAAAATCTTTGGAGATTGGAAACACAGATTTTTAACTATTTTTAACTTCCCTCAGACATGGCTGCTTGTTTTGTTGCTCTGTGTTGGTCCTGTGATGGACTGGTGACCGGTCCTCTCGCCTGGTAGCAGCAGGGATAGGTGTTGTGGGAAACTGGAAGTTACAAAGCATAATTAGAGAAAAACCCCCCAAAACAGTTCATGAGGCAAGGCAAGGCAAGTTTATTTGTATAGCACTTTTTTTAGGTTCAAGACAATTCAAAGTGCTTTACATAAAACATTAAAAGCATAAATGCAAGAAGCATTACAATAAAATCATTTAAACACAAAACGAGCAGTTTTGAGGAAACTGCTCGAGGAAACAGTTCTCAATAATCTTAAGATTAAACCATTACATTCACATAAGAGAGAGCTGTTTAGCGCAACTTAAGATGCTGACTTTTTGACATGTTTGTTTTTATCTTGTTTTGATTTTATTGTTTTTATACCTTTGTTTAATTGTTGTCGTTTTTTATTCTACTGTTTTACATTGTCAGCACTTTGTGTCTTTTAAAGTGTTATAAATGAAGTTACAGTTACAGTTACAGAGGTATGCCATGTTTTAAACCAGTGAAAGTGTAAGTGATCTGACTATAACATGCATCAAAATGCCCATTTAACATCTTGAATGTTGCCTGTTTGTCTATGCCTGGATTTTCAGTTTTATTTTTTTAGAAAAAAAAAAAAATGTCTTCATACTTTCAACAGCATAAATAGCTAAGACTGCGTGCATATTTGTGCTCTCACAAAGCATATTCCTGCACTTCTTACAATGAAACGTATCAGACAGTTGCTCTGCGTGGCTAGCTCCTGGCAACATAACTCCACGTATAGCTGCTCGATTGCTCTGACATCCCTGTGCCCTTTCTTGCTGCTCCACCTTCCAGCTCACTTCCAGTATCTTCCCCCCATGTCACATCATCCTCTGTGCTCAACAGCTGCCTCGTTCCTTTTCTTGCTTTTCCAACATCAAAGTTGCCCAGCCTTTGTGACCCCTTTTTACCTGCCGCCCCCCCTCACTGCAACATACATGCCTTTTTCTCTCTATCACTTGACCTGCCATCTGTTGTATTCCTCTTGGGAGCTGGAAGACAGAGAGGAGGAGGTTCAGGGATGATTTCACAACGAAAAAGGAAGTCGGAGGTAAAGGAGGAGGGAGACGGTTTTGATGGGTGAGAATCACTCAGGAGGGAAGAGTAGGTCTCAGCATGCGTCTTTTGTAATTACAGTATCCTTCCATCATGCTAGAGTGAGCCATGATCATTTAGATGGAATATTCTTTCATGAACCAGTCACTTTTCATGGAAATTAGCAATGTCTCTATATTAATTCACATTGTTGGTATTAATGGACATGCCAAATCTATGCAGTGTTTGGCAGAATGAGGTCAAGTATTCTTGAAAGCAATGTTTTTATCTAGATTGGTAAAACGTATGATCACGTTTGGATTGGAATTTCTGCTTACACTGTATGACAAGTAGTTTGATATGATCTGGCGTTACCCGTGGCAGACATTACCCATCTTTCACTCAGGCCTGTACAGAAGTAAAATGGCTATATCTATAAAAAAAACACAACTTGTATTCCCCTTTGGCAAAAACTTTAGAATCTTAAACTGTTAATGCAAAGCAAAGGAAAAAGCAGAACCGTAAAAAATAACGATGTGAACATGCTGGATGAAAACTAGTGAGCTGCGCTACAAAGGTTGTAACAAAAGCTTTGATTTATATATCTTAACGTGAGCTTCTGTGAATACATGTTTTTGATGTGGAAATATCTTAAATGACAGTCACTGAACAAGCTTTCTTATCATGTGATTAAGCTTTTTAGCACGATGCATCTCCTGTCTAGATTAAGGCTATATTAAAGGAGACATTTTGCATGTAAACATGTATAAGTGTCTGAAGTGATTAGCAGTTCAAAAACTGGGGAAAAAAAACATTATATCCGATGTTTGTTTGTGGGCCCATTTGTTTAGAAATCTGTTAAATTTGTTTAGTTTTTCATATTGTAATTGATTTTTACATCACACTCCCAGCTCACAGCATAAATACACAACAATTCACAGTTTTCTCTCCATTCTACTTCAAGGTGACATCATGCTGTTTGCTGTGTTACAGCGAGATTAAAGTCATTGTATTCTTGCTTTGCTGTTGATGGCAAATTCTCACCAGTGCTTATATTTTTACGAGTCAGTGATGCTAGGTCAGTACTTTCTTTCGTGTTTCAAAAACCTTCTTCTCATAGACTTTCCTTGTTTATTCCCATTTAGAACAATTAGAAATAATTGTAAATTGTGTAATGTGGAATTAATTTGTCACTCCAATGTAATTTTTCAATTTGGTGAGTTGTAGTCTGAGCCCAGTTGGGTGTGTGTGCTAGTGTGAGCTCTAAGCTATTTACTCCATCTTCTATTAGTTGTCAGTACTTCAAGACTTACATCTGAAATCTATAAAAACATCAATTTGTGGTGACAAATCTTAGAAAAGAAGCTCTTGTAATGTGTCTCAGTGGTACATTTTTGTAATCACAGCATGTCAGAAATTTTGGACCCTTGGAATTTGTGCAAACTTGTGAGGAAAGAGAATAATACAGTAAATCTCCTCTGCAGTAAATCTTAAGTTGATTTTCCATTCGGTTTAATTGATAAATGGAATTTGTTTCACACATAAACATACCAAATGAAATTACCACACTAAATAAACAACCATTATTTCATGCTCTGCTTTGCATTTGTATGCAAACAAGAGTCTCAGATTTCATACTTTCTGTGTATACAGTGTAATTATGTGCATCTTATGCATAATTAAGCCTACATTGAGGCTTAAAGAGCTGTAGGTGTTTCGGTTATATAAGACTGAGATCACAACTAAGTAGGTTATTATCCCTTTCTTTCCACAAACACACAAACTGCACTTTCAGTACTACAGTTCAAAGTAGGTTACGACTATCTCAGCATTTTCCTTGTGCACCCTTTTCTATAATAGTCTCCCCCTTTTCGATCATATCAGTGCGATCATATCAAGCCCCTTCCTCTCTTCAGAGATTATTGTGATTCTAAAGACCCTCTTTCTACAAGTGATAGAGGCACCAATGTGTGCAACGTGGCTTCACAACTGGGAAGGTTGGCACTTGGACTCTACGAATGACTCCATGAAAAAGACCTTGCTGTGAATGTTAGCATCTGCTACTTTCCCATTACTTTCGCAGACTGCTGACTTTGTTCTGAGAGATTTATTAGGGAACTCCCACTGTGAAACTCTAAGTGGAATTAAAACACAACATGCAGGTTCCAAGAGACCTTTCCCTGAACTAAAGAAATGCGGATTTGGATAAATTGTCGGCTGCACAGCCAACCAGAGACAGAGCCATGATGACTCTTCAGTGACAGCGGCGAGACCCGGAAGTTCTTAGTTTCGCCGATGCTGTCTTCTCAAGATAATTTTTTATTCCTAACCACATTCATAAATTAATTTGTCTTTTATTCAATCTTAATGCAAAGAGCTTTTAAATATGCACTGATTATGCAAATTCATGTCTTAAACAGACAGTTTTTGCCCTTTTTGTTGTTTATGGGGAACTTTTGTCCTTTGCATATGGATGGAAACTAATTTATGTTGTGGGATAGTTCATGCCTTTTGCACACTAATGAGATACAAATGCTGTAGACTGAATGCATCACCCTGCACCGCTGATTGAGATTTCAGGGGCTATTCTTAATTGTTGCTCTGAAAAGAGATACTGTTTTCATTTATTCTACAGTATTATATCTTCAGATGTCTAACGTATGCAGTGCTGTTTGGGAAAAAAATTCAAAGCGGTATTTTTTGATGTGTCCTGCTGGTTCAAAGGTCAGGGACGATTCATCAGCCTGCAGATGGTAACAGCAGGATGACTCAGGACAGATGTGTGGTTTCATAAACATGCATGCATCTGTTGGTATCCACCATATTATCTCCCAGTAAACTAATGCCATTATATAGTCATAAGTGGTGGGAAATTCTGTGCATGTATTACCATATGTGCACATTTATGCAGACTAAAGTCACATTTTGTAGTTTTGTGTGCAAAGGTACAACAGTGCTGAGCTGTTTGGGTGTGCGAAACATCAAAGCTTAACATTATGTTATCACACATAAGGATCCTTAATGAAGAGTGTATTTACTCCTTTTGACCACTAGAGGCTCTCTATTACTCACGTTTGAAGTGCTGCACAGTCCATTAGACTGGTATTCGCTGCACATGGCTGCTGCACAGAGTAGTTCAGAAGAATATTTAAGCTTCAGTCCTCTCAGCTGCATCCTGCATCCATCTTGATGTGCCAAATCTAGCATGCCCGATGATAGTGAATCATGAAAATGGAAAGTAAAAACATAGGTTAAGAGGCATCAAATACACATCCATGGTACATGCTGAGTATGTTTCATGATGTAAAATCCCATGTTATACCTTAAATGTATAGCATTGGACATTTGCACACCATTTAGACAAAACATCTTTCTATTTAGATCTGAACTGTTGTGTTTTAAGTTTGTTTTCTGCTAAGGCAATTAAGATGTCCCTATCAGTTAAATCAGAGTGAAACTATTTGCATTTGCATTGGATACAAACAGCCTCTAACAGTTTGTAGTCGTCAATATGTGCGGTTTACATTTTCTCCCTGAGGTGACTACAAATGAATTAAAGGAGGACTAAGGGGCCATTTAAACACCTGCTCTCAATGATCCTTCAGCATTTGGAGCCGAATCATAGGCAACCCCCGTCTTTGATTTTCTGGATGGTTTAACTCAATCCTTGTCTTTGAAACTTTCCTCTGTCTCAGTGGGTTTGAGATTTTGTCACCAAGAGGGGCTCTGAAGTACGAGTATGGTGATCTTCACACCTGTGCCACTGTCAGACCTTATTATCTGCGCTGAACAGAATGTGCTCTTTTCATTTGAATTAGCTTTTTTTCTTTGGTTTATTGTTTTCTTGGTTGAGGAACAATTTCACCTCTTGCCGTTTATTGTTGTTAAGATTTCTTTACATACAATGCTTAAAAAGGATTCTGTCAGATAATTTATGTTTACAAGTTCTAACCAGACTTGTTGTATATCTTTAATTCATCCAGCACAGTAAAACAATCATTTTGAACTACAACAGAACAATTTTGATCCACTCTTCATTTCTCTTTATCTTTCAAACACCCAGACTTTGTTTCAAAGTGATCTTATGTAACAATATTTTTCAATGTTTGTTTTATACTTGACTACTTGTTGTGCCACGTAATGAAAAATATCAGACATGTATAAAGCTGAAAGAGAAGTGAAAGGCCTTAAATCTATTCATGTATACACTTGAGTCTGAAAGAAAATCCAGAGAAATGAAGTCCCACCTCCATCCAAAACCTGAAACAAGACCTTGAGAGGTGCACTTAGTCCTTTATGTTGAACCATTTGCTGTTCACTGAAGCCTCATCGGGTCTCTGTGGGAGGATCACTGTCAAATCACCATTATTAAAAAAGGGAAATGGGGAGAAAAGGCTGAGGTATGCTAAATGACACAAGGCGTGGACTGAAAATCACCCTTGTGGAGCGATGGATCCTCCCCGTTAGCATTAGCGAAGCAGAGTGGGATCATGTTGACAGAAAACGGAACAAATGGCAGCAACATCCAAAGAAGAACTTTTAGCAGCCTTTCAAGAAACCTGAAGAAACAATTAAGAGAACTTTTCGGAAATGACAGGGAAGCATGTGGAAGAGGCTGTATTGAAAAAGAAAGCAGGTCATGGCAAATGCTGATTTAAAAGCTTGCAATAACCATCGGAAATCTCCATTTCGCCTCATGTATTCTGTTTCCGTTTGTGCCTGTTTCAGTAAATCTGTCCTGGAGGAATGAGAGGTGACTCAAAACTTTTTGACTTTCATTCATTCGCTCTGCCAATCAGTGTAAAAAAAAAAAAAAAGAAAGAAAAAAAAGAAGCTTTGCAGAACAGCAGCTGCTGCATTCACATCAGCATCCCATCGGTGTACTGTGAGAAGTTGCAGGATTCCAGGGAACACCCAGGATCCGCAGCTCTGCAGTGCTCGGGTTTTCAAATGGATATCAGCTCTTATCTTTTGCGTTTGAATATGTTTCAGGTCGTACGCTGGCTGCCTGTGTGTGTTTTAATGCCGATTATGTGACCCGGCAGTTTGCGCTTTTATCGGAGCACTCAGAGCCTGTGTCTGTTTGTGGCGCGCCAGATAACGTGTTTGATGCTCTTTCTGGCACACGTTTGAAGCTCGCCTGTCTGTTTTATACATGTCTGCGTCTCCTGCGAGTGTGTGAGGGAGAGAGAGAGAGAGAGAGAGGAGGATTGTGGGTGCGACTGCGTTTGTTGCGCTGCTCTCTGCCGCTGTGCTCAGAATGCTGATGTGTCACGCTGCAGCACTGCCCCACTTATCCAGCTAACCTCTCTTCCCTCCCTCCTTGCCTTCTTTCTTCTCCCCTCTCCCATGTTGCTTTCTTTCCATCACATTCTTGCGCCTGCTCCCCCCCCTTTTGCCAGATCGCCCTCCACTCTCTTTTATCCCCTCCCTTCATCCTTCATTCTTCTGTCTGCCCTCTTCAACCGTACAGTCACATCACCTTTATATCTTCTGTCATCTGCCTTTTCTTCTCGTTGCTACTTTCCGAGTGTACGGATGTGCCCGTGTGTGTATTCATATGTTCATACTTTAGGTATGTGAGTAAGACACTGAGTGCGAGTTAGTTGTGTTGGATTTCTTTGTCCATTTACAGATGTTGATGGAGCGAAAAGCACACCGGCCCAAGAACAAGCATCTCCCGCCTGTCGTTTCCCTCTTGCGTGCACACACACGCACACACACACACACACACACACGCGCGTGCGCGAACGCTAAAACAGCTCTGTTCTTATCAACCAATCACGTCAACCCCATCCACTTGCATCAACTAGCTGTGCAAAGAGCTATAGCCTGTGACAGCCGCTGCCCCCGGCAACCCACATATGTCCATGCCAGAAAGCGGAGGCTAGCGCTGCAAAGCTGTCTGTGTGTTGGCAGCATCTGTCCCTCTGCTGAGCAGAGCAGGATCTATGATAATGAAATCTGACCACACTCATCTCATGATGTAAATACAGAAAATAAGGCTCTAATGTAGATTTTGTCCTGCAACAACTGCAATTTCGGTCGAAATAATGTCAGGGAACATCTGCCTCTGGTTGCATGGAGCCATGGATAAGTGAGAATGAATTTATTAGATTGGATAATGAGCCCTGATTGAACAGAAGATAGAGCGTCGTGTGTGTGTGTGTGGGTGTGTGTGTGTGTGTGTGGTATTGTCAGTGTTGCAGAAAGCCTTCCAGTTTGATTGGTGAGGGTTTTAAAGGATCAGAGATAAACATGGCTGTTACAACACAGTCCATGCATAACGTATGCTGCCAAGATCTGAGACTACTTGAGAGGGCATTTTCCACAAGGTTGCTGGAATTCAACTTTCCACAAGGATTTCCATAGATCAGCCTCACAACCCCGAGCCGGCAAGGTTTCCTCTCCAATCATCTCTTTCTGAAACTTTCTGTTGTTTATTTATTTATTTATTTTTTCGTAAGGTGAGAAAAACAATTCAACTCAATTTGATCTGTGTTGTGAAACCGATTCTTAGCCGTGACTTCGAATGGCGAAAAATCCGATGAGTGATTATGAATGAATTGGATCTTTTTCCCTTGAGACATGTTCAACATTGAAGACATGTCTCAATAAGCATGCTTTATAGTATCTTCAAACCTAGCATTTTGAATTCAGTGTTCTGCTCTGCTCATATATTTAGCACCAGCAACTCAGTCAGCTGCTGCCGCTACAATGATGGATTGGACTTGAACAACTACTGCAGGTAGAGCTGTCATTGTTAACAATTAGGAGCCAAAAAGGCATGTACTGTACTGTATATTCATGGTTCAGTTTCAGTTCATTAAAATATTTGTTATTATGTGAATTGATAAGGTCTATTTATTCTGATAATCAGTATGAAATGGACTCCATTTTTGTCCACAAAAATGTCCTAATCTTGAACGCCTTGAGTGATGTATGACAGATAATGAGTATTAAGCTTCTCTTCTGACTTTGTAGACATATTTAATCCGCTGTGTTACATGTAAAAAATCTAAATGAATAACAGAAGTCCACCCTTTAATTCATTTTAAAATTATCGTCGTCGAAAGTTCAGGTCGTCGCGGGTAAAGAGCCAAATCAAATTGGCCCTGACAGGTTTCTGTTGGGCCCAATCCTGCAGCTCCTCTGAGTTCATCTGGAACATGTTGTCAGTCAGCTCTGGTCTGCTCCGTTGTACACCAGCCTTTCTGAACCGTCCTCATATGCCGGCACCAAGCAATTTCATTAAATATATGAATTTCTTATTTTCATTGCAGGGGGTTTTCCCTTTTTGGCACACCTGTGAGCTTTGTCCTCTCCTCAGGTGGAAGCTGGAAGGGGCGCATGTGGTCCATGCAATACTATTGTCAACGATCCCTTTAGTCATAGCGCATCTCACTGACTTCTGTCTTCTGAGAACTAACAAGAAAGAAAAAGAGGAGCGAGGATTGAAAATTAACCTTCACCATCCGTACCCATGAGGCTGCTCAAACAGGGATCCCCTTTTTCCCCTTCATGTCTTACAAAATGGCTGAAGAAGACGGGCTGCTTGTGTGACCAAGATTCATATCAAAGCTAAAGGAAGTTGTGCTTTATTTCAGTCACAGCATCATTCGGTGCTGCGAGGCTGCATACAGTAATAACAGGCTCTCTTAGATAAGACTGTTTGATATGCCTGAGAGTGCACTACAGCTACTGGAGGACTGGATGAATGTAGGAACATCTAAAGAAACCACAAGGAGAAAACGGCACTCATGTTGTACCACACACACACACACACACACACACACACACTGATCCTTGCTCGTCTATTGTGTTGCCTCCTTGTGGCAAAAGCAGCGTGACAGTGTTTGGTATCGACCAGGGTAAGATGTGTAATCCACTCTACGGGTGTTTGTTTAGGTGGTTCCAGAGTGTGTTGTGTTTCCCTGTGTGTCTTGTGGTTGCTTGCAGAGTGAGTGTGGCGTGTAAAGTAATTACTCAGACAATAAAGCCTGCCTCTTTTGTCTTTTACAGCCGACGAAGACACTTTTTTCTTTTTTTTTTTGCCATCGTTCTTGTTTTCTTTGGTTGTTTCTTGTTTAAACTCCTGTCTGGTCTAAAACAGGCATTTAGAAATAAGTCTTGATATTAAAACACCTGATTTTGCAGTTGTATTTTTCATTTGACTTTAGAGGAAGGAAAATATAAACATAGACTTGACTTTGAGAAGACTACACTACCGTCGGGGACAGTTCAAAGCAGACAGTGTAAAACTAGCCTGTTGTACATGTGTTGCTGTATTACCAACTGTTCCTCCACATTCTGGTGCTCAGAAGCTTAATAATCTTACCGGGAATTTGGGACGTTTTGCTCACTTGTTGCCAGTTTATCGATTGCTGGATGAGGCTGCACAATGATGAAAGCGTTTGCGGATTTTTACAGACAAACATTGTCAACTCATTACACTTTGATTTCAGCTTCAGTCTGACTGCCTCCACTCTAATCAATTTCCCCTTGCAGAGGGTGTTCGATTTTTCCCTAACCAGTCTCTAGAGGCAAGTATATGAACATAACATCACTCAAAAGCCATAGAAATCTGTACCTGCACTCGTAATTCCACTCAGAGTAAAGGAGGGGGGGGGGGGATAACATCTTAGCGTGCTATTATATTCATCATTTAATAGCCATGTCTCTGGAGTAACCACAAAAAAGCAAAAGCTGCCCAATTAACGCTTCCCTGTCTGAGTGCACAGCTTAACAACACTGAATAACTGCGGTGGTATTCCTGCCCAGGGTGCTGCTCGGCTGATAAGAGCTCCTGCATCAAAATTGCTGTTTCATATCACAATTGCCTTTTCAATTTTACGTCCAACCGTGTCATGAATGCTAGAAATATTTTGCAGTTGTGCTATCAGGACTCAAAAAAAGAGGGTAAAATGACTAAGTTTCCCTCGCAGTGTTCACGACATCCATCTCTTTTAGTGTTGTTGTGTCATGAATATTAACTGTCATGTATTGCCTCTGTTTATTTGAGCGCAAATACTTTAAGAAAGGGCAGAAAATGCAAATCCATAGATGTTTGTTTTTTTTAAAACTGTGAAAGAGGTAGCATCTTCACCAGTCGTTGCACTAGTCTGCTTCCCTCCCATCGGCTAGGCTTTACTTTTCTGCTGCACTCTCGCCTGCAGATAGTGAGGGTTATGTGTTTAAAGTAACGGAGGTCTACTTCATAAAATGCATGGTCAGACTTATGCAAAAACCAACATGACTGCGGCCTACATGTTTTCACATCCATGCAAAATCGTTGCTGCCATGTCATGTGAAGGCTGCAGAAAACAACAGCCCAGAGGTACGTTACTGTTTCATCAGCTGAAGCTGTGGCTTGTGACAGTGCCGCTGTATGTTTGCACAAGTGGGCAAATGTGTGTGTTAGCCTGTTTTTTTGGATGGGACTGGGTTGCAGTGGCAAATAGATCAGACTTGGTAAACACATTCACAGGAGTGAAGCGTGGCAAAGTTTTATGAATATTATCTTTGCTTTCCGTTTTTCCGCTTGTTTGTTTTTTTTATATCTTACTTTGTGAGTGAATCTTTTATAAATAATGTAACTGTAAACTTATGGCAAGAAAAATCAGTTACTGAATCCAGTCCAATGTTTATTTTAGTGGTCTCTTTTCTTGACTTGGTTCCAAGCCTGAGCATGGAGCACGTGCTCAAAAACAGAGTGAGAAAAATGTGTTTTTTTTTCTGATAATGGAGGGTCCGCTTATGGAAGCATTGGAGTGAGAGATTGAGAGTTGAAAAAAAACGAAATAAAGAGGGAACAACTTGAAGTAGGCTTGGTGAAACAGCAGAAAAAAAAATATCTCAGGGTTGTCCCACAAACCCGATTTGCTGCCACTGAGAGATAACTGTTTTCATACGGGGTTGTTTTCCTGCAGTAGGAAAAGAGTGTGATGGGACGTAGAGGAGGGAGAGGATTTTAGCAAAGTAAAATAAGATTTATATCTCAGAAAGACAAATGAACCCAAGCAAGGAAAGAAAACGAGAAGGTGGGGGAAACATAAGATGAGGGGAGCATGATGGGAAAATAGAGAGAAGGAAGTTTTCTGAGTAACTCGGTTTAGATCCAACTGAGATGAACCGCCTGCAGGCAACCTGACCTTGGTTATGAGGCACAGACACACACATTTAACCCATGGCTCACACATACACACACACATATTGCACACATTTAGTCTTGCATCATCTCTCCTCTTCCCCCGTTTGAGCTTTTTAGTCTCTGCTACTTTCCCCCATATCTGTCCTCCTCTCTGTATCTCCGCTATCTTTGTCTGTGGAGGGTTGCATTGGGGCATCAGGATTCAATAACACTAACCTTTATCTCCACCAATCCACAGTGTTCATAATGACAGCCTCTTCTTCCTCCTCACCTCCTCACCCGCTCCCTCTCCTTCTCCTCTTGCTCCAGGCTCCGTCAGCCCAATTAGCCTGTTGCAGATAATGAAAGGATGACAGTGTGCGTGCGGGCGGGTGTACACGTGTGTATGTGTGTGTGTAACAGGCATGAAATAAGATTTGGCCATCCAGCGGATCAGCCGAAGTTATGTCTTTCTCTCAGCAAAACAGCATCAGGGAAAAAAAAAAACAAACAGATGGGATAGAAACCCTCTGAAAGGAAGAGATGAATCTCAAGACGCATGAACATATTTAGTACGATGAGAGGTACCTACTGTACCTACAAATATGTTTTGTGCTTTGGAGAACCAATAAAACTAAACTATTTGGATGAAGCAGGAAAGTAAGATGGATTTGGAACAACTGGCTTTCTGTGGACTTCAAAGCCAGCCTGAACACAGATATCTCTGTAGTCAATACCGTTTAATTCTGCCTGTGTTGCTGTATTCAAACTACTGCGTATATA
>JBBDHI010000022.1:7607819-7618562 GCA_037177115.1 Craterocephalus stercusmuscarum | reverse complement strand
GGTTCTGCCCAATATTCTGCTGTGGTTTTAACATGACTCACATATTTTGTTTTTAATCTGATCAGTTCTAAATATACGGTTGTCTGCAAAATGATTCCTACTCTTCCATTAAAGAAGGAAAGAAAACAGCTTCCACTGAAATAAGCTGAAACTGACATAAGTATAGATACAAATTTTATGAAAATCACACATTGTTTTTTCATAATGGCTAAATAGAAATATTTTTTAAAGACAAGCTAAAATATGGGAAATTAATGGACATTACTCATAAGCTAATATTTTAAGGCAATCACTGCATCTCAAATGTTTTCTGAAACTCTCCATCAGACTTCTGCCCTTGTTGACAGGTATTTTTGTCCACTGCTAATCAGCAAAGCGCTCGCATTACCATGCGACTACCATGCTTTTTTAAATTACTTTTTCAACTCTAATTAAACAAATGAGAGAAAATACAACACTGCTGCAAGATTTATTGTTGCATTAATAAATACACATGAGCTGCAAAAGTATGTGAGTCTGTGGAATTAGACATTAGCTTCAAAGTAACATTAAAGTCAGAATCAGAGAGTAGAGATGTATCAAAGTCTGAGATTTAACAAGCATGTTAACTGAAGTGCATCATGTCCCAACAAAAGGGTATTTCTGACGACCTCAGAAAGAGTTAGTGATGCTCATTGTGGTTGAAGAGGTTATAAAAGGATCTTTTTTAAGGCTCCACCAATCCACAGATTTTGTACAAATGGAAGGAATTTGAAACAATTTTCAGAAGGAGTTGACCAACAAATGTCACTTAAAGGACAAAGTGACAAATACAAGGTCCCTAAGAAACCTACTGGAATCCTTGAGGAGGAACTAAAAGCTCCTCTTGCACTGAGCAGTTAATTTTTAGAGGTTCATCATCAGGTGTACATTGGTGTTCAAGGTCAAACTTTTAGCAACTGCTCTCCAAAAGGAGCTCGTTCTCAGATGCACAAACCAAAGAGCTGCTGGAAAAATAGTTTATATGTTCTTTTGGCTTGTTTAGATGAATCAGATGTGTTCATCATGCTAACAAAGGCCCATAGCTTATGAAAACATTTTGAAATAACAGCCTTTTACACGTTTATGTTTCTACCAAACAATTTTAAATGAAAAATGGACTTAATGTTTTGGAAAAGTTAAAGTTAAAGTCTTGACCTAACTCCTTGACTGCAGAGGAACCAGAATTGAGCAGTTAATGTAAGCAAACCCTCCAAACTCGAGCTCGTCTCTCCAGGGGAATGGTCTAAAACTTCACGAAACTAAAGGACAGATATACAGTTGCCAGAAATAATTTGCAGTTATTGTTAGCAGACACTTGAGCAAATGTTTGGAAATGATGGAATTTTATGGACAAATGCAGAAAAAAAAATGCGTACTTTATAAATCACACTCAGTAGTTTGAAATACTGTTTTTCGTCATGTTTTAGCAAAAGAAGTAAAAAAAATGACCACTAATTAAAATGCAGGAGCTTATTTATTTATTGTAAGAACAACAAGATATGTCCAAAAACTTTACTGTATCTGATGGAAGTTCCACTATAAAACCTTTGAAGAGTACACATTCAATGAACTTCTCACTGAGTGTCATGCACAACAACACTGGGATACACATTAATCAGAGTACAACGAAACAGTAACAAAGTGATCTTACCCACACAGGGGTATCATCCAGATAGGTATTGTTAAATTTAAAATCGCATGCTTGTTGGATATGAAAAAGCTCTTTCTACAAAAACCTCATCTATTCACCCAACATTCTGTTCACACCTGACACTCTGTAAACTCAGCAATCTTTCCTCCTGCTCACAAAAATCCCACAAAAAAGTCACGATCAGCCAAAACCACGTCAGCTGGAAAAGTTCATTCTTCTTTGTGCTGTGTTCATCGCTGCAATGCAAGCCGAGAAACGTAGAGCGAAAATCTGTTGGTTATTTTCCTGTTTGTGAGAAATACTTTTCAAATACTGTACTTGAATTAGATGCAGATAAAAAAAGACGGCAAGCACTGCTGAACCACTGTAAACAGAATGCTGGTTCCCATACATTGGTGGGTGGATCAATCTCTGTGTTGACGATGTCAGGAGGTCTTATTTTTCTAAAAACAAAACAACAAGTCTGGCAAACAATGCAACAGAGCAAAGAGAATCACCTTCCAATTTTTGTCTGTGATTAATCAGATCAAGTTGAAAAAATCTAATACTGACAACCTGTATAAACATATTTCTTTATGTCATACATGAATCAATAAATCAATTCCTCACCTTATAATGTGTAATGGATGGTTGAGATATAACTCTAGTTTTGACCATCTATGCAAATGCACCAACTGTTACACATGCAAGTTACCCAAATCGATTCATTCCCTTTGATTAGACATCTAATAAATTTAAATTGTGTTCATCTTAAAAAGCTGCAATTTCAGTAGATTTTTTTTAGCTTATCAAATTATCAAATCAAATTAAATATCAATTAATCAATAAATAAAGCCTCCTTGCTCAGAATTTTGGCATTTAGGTCTGTACCTTCATTCAAGTACAGAATAACAGCAACAATGAAGCTATGTTGGGGTTGTATGCAGACGTTCAGTTACACAGAAGAAATGATAGTTTACTCTGTTAAAAAGGGGCTTCTTACACAAGCGTACATACACAGTCCCCTGTTGGGCTCAGAACAATAGTACCCAAACAAAGGCTGTCTTATCGCACACGCTGTCTCAAAAATTACCATAAAGATGTGATTTGTACCATCACCAAATCAGCACTGAGGGCATAAGCACTTTTAATAATACATGACAAAAACCCTAACTGAGGCTGTGTGCTTTTATGGCAACATAAAACTAATGGGGAGGAGCAAAAAGATGGAATAAAGATAAGTGCACATTATTATTGTTATTATTTTTGTTATTTCAAATCTGTTACCTCATCCCATCCTCTTTTCATTTTAATATCGTCTTTTTTCTGGACACACACACAGTGTTGTAAATACCCAGCTGTTGCAACGCTGCTCTTTGTGCTGCTCTACTTTGACGGCAGCTGGGAAGGTATAGCTCACGCTGCCCCCAGTAGACTGCAGTAAGCAGTGCACCTCAGCCTCTCCAGACCAGCTGCAGCAGCAGCAGGAGCAGCACTCGTGACTTTCCTGCTGTGAGATGACGCAATGCAAGGCTAGACAATAGATGTGCATATGATAAATGGAACATAGAAAAAAAAATGTGATTAATATGTAAAGGCGGTAGTAATATGTCATTTGACAACTCACTGCAACACTTTTCTGTCTTGATGAAAATTTAGGAAGAGATTATTCCTGAATTAAGCTTTCAACTGATTTCAGGTTGATGGTAAATACAGTATAAAAAGGAATACAGTAAAAAAATATATATACAGGCAGATTACGTTGCCTTCATGAGAGCGTGTTCCAATCACTTTATATCATCTCAGCCCTCATTTACTCATTCATCCATTCATGAGAGGGTGCATGTGTGTGCGCGCAGGTGTGCGTTAATGAATTATGACTAAGCCAATATGGCTCACCACAATGTAATCCAACAGCCATGATCTGTGGCATCCATCAAACTGCACACGCATGCATCCATACGCTCACACACACACACACACACAGATTTAGAAGACTTGCCATCTTGATCGGAGTGCAATCCAAGAGGGGTTGCCAGAAGGAAAGGTCGAAATGCAATCACTCATAAGACGTGCACGAGCACGCTCACACAATCATGCGTGCACCTGCTCCAAAACAGTGATTAGAAAGATAACAGTAAATATGGGCTTCCAGGACACACTCAGTAGACAACCAAGTGAACAGTTAACTCCCTTTTAGTGGATCATGGTACTTCCTGCTGCTGTGATTTGAAAAGGCATTTTACAACACACAGAGCAAACTAAAATATTTGCATAATAATATGCATATTTTCCCCCAAAAAATACAAAGCTATTATTTTAATGCTTTTCATTTAGCATCCATATTGCTGCGAAGCTGTTTCCCCCTAATGAAGTGTTTTTTGCTCAAGCCAGTTAACACAGTCGGCAGCTGAGCTTGAACTCATTGCAGAGACACATAAGCAACGCCTGTTCCCTGTAAGGCTCGGTGAAGCACACTAATGTTTATATCTCTGAGTCCCTATTCGAAACAAACACATTTAGAGAAAAGCGGGTCATATGATCAGAATAAATGCAGCCTTTGACTTAGTCACACACACTTATTTGTTGTTTTGCTGTCTGGAAACACCATGCAACTAATTCACAGAGAGGTGCTTGCAAAAGAACAGAATTAGTCGCTGGCAAAGAGGAGAGAAAGAAATAATGGGAGTCACATGGTGGCCCATTGATAGATAGATGACAGAGACTGACAGCGAAGTTTAGAGATGGTGCAGAGGGTGTGTGTGTGTGGAAGTGGACATCAAAAAAAGTACTGTGATGGTTCATGTTCTTGTGTGAATGTGTGCAAGTGCATTCATGTAAGTGTGTTTGCAAATGTTCGCTGAGTCCTCTTATTTGAGAGTGATTAGTCAAAGCCCTGAGTTTGACACAATGGGATCAACCCAGCTGAGGGGAAGGCATACATTCCTCTTCTAGGCCATCACACACGCACAGCGCCACACACACATACATGTACTGTAGGGAGAGGCACAGAAGGAGACGTGCACCAGTGACGTCCGAGCACACAAGAGTGTTTTGTCAATCACTGTGTGTGACGAGGGAACAAAAAGGGACTCAAGCACACGCGCTTTCCTCTGTTCTCCTTGTATGTGTTTTCCATCCCTGCGCTATCATTGCTTGTTTCCCCTCAGCCGCTCCTTCTTCTATATCAGTTTCATCTGCCTCTGTATTCATCTTTTCTTTTTTTTCCCGCTGCCTCTCCATCTCCTCCACCTTTGTCATATATGCACCCACGTGCACCCGCTCCGTTTCCTCCCTGTCATTTACCTGCGTAAGCTGTCTTGTCGGATTTCATCATGCTTTTGTTTTCATCTGGGAGCAACACTCATCCTCTTCCTCCTCCCTCTTTCTATCAGCCCCTTTCTCCACGTCACCTTTCTAAATGCCTCCTCTTCCTCCTCCTCCTCCTGCTGCTGCCCAGTGGTTATCCAAGTCAGTTGCCTTTCTGAATTACTCTGAGGAATGATATAAGAATGAAATTTCTGCCTACTTCTGTTTGTCCTTTTCTCGGTCTGGATCCAGCCGCCGTCCTTACTCTCACACTCTCTTTTCGCTCATGTAAAGGTCACCATGAGTTCAGATAGAGTTCAAACCCAACAGGAGAAAGCGCACAGAGCTGCTCAGAAATGAGAAACGTCAGATTAATGCGTAAATGTCCTTCGTATACTTGATGTATTCCACCTGTACGTGAGTAAGCGCACGCTCACGAGAATTGACCATTTGCATAATTAACGCCCCTATAACTCCATATAAGGCGTGACTTCCCACGCTTGTCAAAACATGTTCATTTACAAAAATGGCATCAAATTCAAATAAGAGGAATTTCACCACTTCGGAGATCGAGGTTTTGCTGACTGAGATGAACAAAGTGAAATCAGTCATTTTCAGAGATCAAGAGATCAAACTTTTACACGCAGGTTTTAAGGTGTGTGTACTTTTTTGTTTGTTCTGTTTTTCCTTCAAATATGGTCACTTCTGGTTCCAAAAGAGTTAGCATGACTTCAATAGAGCCTCAAAATGTACAGGTGAGATTGATTTAGAAGTGTGTGACTCGAGTTGTGTTTTGATGCAACAGAAAGTTGAAGTGCCACAGACTGTCTAAACCCTTGTTTTCTCAGCAGTATCTGGCACCAATACTAGTTTGCAGACACCATCCCTTCCTTAGAATGCATCATTTGCAACGACTGCTGTTTTGGTAACATACTTTTATGTGGCATTTCAACTTCATATCTTTTCAAATAGGCCACAGCAATATCAATCACAGCATTAGGGAACCTCTTCGGTGTTTTAAATGCATGTCTGTGTATATTTATAAGTGCCACAGAAGGATGTATGGATTTTAGTTGCCTCACTGATTAAGTGGGACAAAGAAAATAGCTGCAAGAGCTTGGCATCGAGGACACATTTTACAGTAAATTATGATATTACTGCGTGCATGATTTAGATTAGATAGATGCACATATGTGTCTTCTAGTCTACAGTGCTTGCATAGCTGTGCAAGGAGGCATGTGCACATTTTTGTCAGTGCACCTGATATTAATTTGCATCAGGTGCTGTTCATTATATCATATCAACCTAGTCTAGCCGAAGTAAAGCTTGGCTATTCACCACAAAGAGACCACCTCATAAGACGCAAGTGCATAAACGGGAGAAAAAAAATCCCTGTTCCTTGTCATAGACAAAAAACAAAAAAGAAAAATCTTTAGTACTTAAAGATGTTTCCTCAAGTGTTGCCTTACATGCTCATTGTTTTGTCCTATGCCCAAAGTCGTGGAGCTATCAGTCCTTTTCACAGAGTAAGATACAAATGCTCCATCCCAAATGATTTCATATATTCATATATATTCAGTTCATATATTCATTTATTTATTGCACATGGCAGTGGTGGACAGGTGCATCTGGTAAAAATTATAGCCAGCTGGATCACTTTCACTCTACAACTATTGTGCTTTTATTTACCAAATATCCACACATGTTTAAAATCAATTAAGATGAAATCGGCACAATGTGAAAGCCCTTCATCATAACATTGCTTTGCTCCTTCTTATCCAGTACAGTATGTATGATAATTTGCTTATGATATTTGCTAAATTGCGTTTAATAATTATCAGTGCATAGGTACGGGCTCTGCATCAGTCCGTCGTGGTGAAGAAGGAGCTGAACCAGAAGGCGAAGCTCTCAATTTACTGGTCGGTCTACGTTCCTACCCTCATAAAGAGATAGAGGTCGCGGGTGCAAGCGGTCAAAATGAGTTTCCTCTGCAGGGTGGCCGGGCTCTCCCTTAGAGATAGGGTGAGGAGCTCGGTCATCCGGGAGAGGCTCGGAGTAGAGGCGCTGCTCCTCCACATCGAGAGGAGCCAGATGAGGTG
Source organism: Craterocephalus stercusmuscarum (assembly GCA_037177115.1). Taxonomy (NCBI): domain Eukaryota; kingdom Metazoa; phylum Chordata; class Actinopteri; order Atheriniformes; family Atherinidae; genus Craterocephalus; species Craterocephalus stercusmuscarum. The sequence goes on along the minus strand of JBBDHI010000022.1, from coordinate 7,611,503 downwards.
GCTCGGGCATTTGGTCAGGATGCCCCCTGGACGCCTCCCTCGGGAGGTATTCTGGGCACGTCCCACCGGGAGGAGGCCGCGGGGTGGGCCCAGGACATGCTGGAGGGATTATATCTCTCGGCTGGCCTGGGAGCGCCTCGGGATCCCCCCAGATGAGTTGGCTAATGTTTCCGGGGAGAGGGAAGTCTGGGTTTCCCTGCTCAGGCTGCTGCCCCTGTGACCCGACCCCGGATTAGCAGAAGAGGATGGTACGGTAGGTATGGGTTTGGGCATATATTGTTTTGGTGTATCAAATGTACCTGTACAAAACTCAGTGAATCAATATGGTTTACAGATATTTTAAAGATGAAAAGAAACCGGTTCAATTAAAGACCCTGCACTAAAGCCATAGGATAACATCCACTTGCGTTATTTAGACTCTGAGATTTTTGACTTCCCTCCACTGATGTTTATCATTCAGCTCTGTTATCATCCCTGTCCCTGTCATCGAATGCTTATCTATAACCTTGACAGTATTAGATGTAAACACAGATAGGCTTACTGGTACATAACCCTAATGATTACCGTGCCTTTGTAACTTTGAATGTAGCTTGAAACATAGTCTGAAGCCGTTTCTTCTTTCTGACATTGGTGACATGATTCTTGAAAAATCCTTGAACATGTGTTAGGATAAATCCTTAAGTGACTGAATGAAGCAATACTGTCAAAATGTAGACATTACTGTAGCAAGCTCTGACTCACCAAACCAGAGTACATACTGTAGTTCACTTTCATCCAAACTTGATATTTTGGATACAGCTCTTGTTCTGCAGACTTACATCTCTTAACCCTTCCAGTTTCATAACCATGTGAAATTATTTAAATTGTCCTTAACAGGAGTCTATAATGCAAGATTGGAATGACCCTATGCATCAAGCTCTCAGGCACAGAAAAAGATTTCTCCTCATACTCTTCACGTTGTTCAGATTACCTTGATGAATACAACCCTCCATTTTACTCCCTTTTCCTTTTTCTGTTTACCTGTTTTTGCACTTTACTTCCATGTATGACTACTTGTGTAGTTCAAAACATCTGGAATAACCTCTGCTTGAGGATTGGAGACATCTTTGCCTTGTTGCTACATACAAGAGAACTACTGTCAGAAGCTATTAGTTTACCATTAGAGCTGCTCCACTTACGCTGGCAGCAAAGCAGGACAAAAAAACTTGGCTCTTATATTCACTCTACCTCCGACAAATCATGCTGATTTATGCTCTCTATTGCGTGCATAGCCCACTCCAATCCAGTCTAAGTGTATATGTGCGTGTGTTTGTATCAGATGGTATGCGTGGCTTTGATTCGGTCATCGGTGGAAGCTTATGTAAAAGCGTACAATATGAGAAGAACAAACAACGAATAAAAACAAAGTCAGAGTTCTTAGGCTGAGGGCTTGTGTGCAATATGTGAAAGTAATGCGTGTATGCGTGTGAATGCATGTGTGTGCGTAAAATTAGTGATGTAGACTATACACAATGTACGTGAGTTCTCAGAGCAGGCATGACTGAGCAGCTATCTCATCCACTCTGCTGCAAAGGCACCAACTGCCCCGAATTCATTGCTCTTTTCTTTACTTTACTTTTTTCTCCCTTCTTGCAAGCATTTATACGGGTTAAACCTCGTGCTCGCAATGTCTTATCATGGTAGCCTGCAGTTTTTGATTATTTTTGAAATTCCTCTTCATTTTGTCAACGACAAAAACGAAAAAGGCAGTTTCTGTGGCATTAAAATCAATCTCTGAGTAAACAAGACAAAAGAGTCCATTAAAAGATTAAGAAAACAGATAGAGGCCAAAGTGATGGATCACAATAATTTAATGGCTTAAGGGGAAAGAAAGCCAAAAGCAAAAAACCTTATACTGAGAACGGCTTCAAGCAAAGCGGATATCACAGTCTCACTCTGTGCAGCTGTGTTAATGTCTGCTCTGTGAGCTGTGTGATATCCAAACTCATCCACAAGGCCCCTGTGCATCCTGGGACATATGCAGAGGCGGTGACGTGAGGCAGGGCGCTTCTGGTTCAAGCAGGGCTCCACTGCTTTTACTCAAGAATAAAAAAGGAATCACAACAGTTGCATGAAAGCCTCATTGAGCATCAGTGAGTCGGACATTTTTACACACACGTGTGAGCGGTTTCGATGTTGAAAAAGCTTGTAAACAATTTCACAGTGCATTCATAATTCATGTTTTTATTCTTTGTTTGGTACAAAGTAAGTACAAGTATAGTTTCAGTGTTCTAAGTTGATCCCTTTTAAGGTCAAACCTGCTCACTGATATTTACTAGTTTCTTCATGAGAAATCTTTATCACCGACAGGAGGTGGATATGACCTCATGAAGCGACTGTTGGCGACTCTCCGGCTACAATGCACATCAACACAACCAATGATGGCAATGCTGTGTGCAGTATTCAAATTAAATAGTGCCTTTGGACCTTTTTTGCTGGAATGGTGGCATCTCAGACCACCTGGGATCTACACCTTTAGGATGAAAAAGCGTGATCAACTGTCTAATCTCTGTATAGCAGGTTGTAACCAAAACCTTGTGCATTACTTGCAAATTTTAGGTTTTTAAGCCTTCGCACAACAGCAAATTCATGAGGTTTCAGGAGGCTCTCATTTTTCCGGCACAGATCAGTTAGACTGGATTTAGTTTTGTGCAGGCATTTCACTCTAATTCAGGACATCTTCTTCAGTTCTGATGAGTATAGAGGGTGATTTCACTTCATTTCACAAGGATCCACATACTCAAAAAAGCAACCATGTACATGCAGTTACATGCAGTGAGGACAGCAACTAGCTCTACTTGGGGATACTCAACAGATAGATGACTCAACACAGCAGGGCCATCTCATCTCTCATTTTCTTGCATCTTGGTGATTAAAGACACATTTTTGGGGACCACAATGTTAAAATGTATGAAAAAAAAAAGGTTTCAGCAAGAAGTGAAAGAGGAAATAAATATCAACGTTAAACTTCACCTGACCGTGGCGGACTGAGCTATTGCCTCTGCCACACCCACAATAGCGTCCTTTCAGCTATCCCAAGGACAATACCAACACAAATTTACCTTTTAGATTAACCCTAATTTATGCCCTAAATATGCATAAAAACAAAGTCACCTCTCCTTATTTCCTTCATGTGCATATCTGTGTCCATTTTCATAAAGTTGCAGATGTGTATACCCATATGTCAGGAGGAGAACCACTGGAAAGTGCCAGGGCAGTGTTTTCGGAGTGCATATGTGCAACCAGGGAAATTAACAAAGAGAAGAAGAAAGATGTTTGCAATCGTCTGACACAGATATTGGAATTAGGAGGTGAACTCTGCACTGCCTTCTAGTGGATGCATTACTGTGACACAAAACGCATACAGTATGGGAGTAAGCAGGCACGTTTGACAAGGTTTGACATATGTGAAGGGGCTTGAGCCAAGAATATGAACTCAGTCCAGCTGACTGAACTCAACCTACTGTATGTCAGATATCCTGACCTGGATGAATGAGAACCCTCAGAGATAATGTCAACTGTGTATTCACAAGGGATCTTGCAGATGTATTGAACGCTAGAATCAACACTCAAGAAGCATATATTATCATTAAACTAGCATAATGAAATTTTTCTTGTTTTAAGACATTGTAAGACAAAAATAAA